>VZRS01000703.1:0-36780 GCA_013398055.1 Ifrita kowaldi
TTCTTAGGCAGGGACAGCAAATCGGGGGAGGGGGGCTCAAAACCAGCTGCAAACCGGCTGGAACCAGCTGGAACCGGCTGGGACAGGAGTGTGTAAAGAGTGCGGTGACAGAGCTGTCACACAGCTCCTCGCGGAGACAAATCCGTGACTGCAAATGGAAGCCGTGGATGTGCCACAGCTTTATAAAAGTGTGTTTTCACATCAGGCACAGCTGTTGAGTTGTAGAAGGCATCGCTGCAGCCTCGAATGTATTTATAAATAATTGCAAGTTTTAAAGAGTTGTGGAAACACTAAAAAAAATCCAAATCCATAATTTTGTTGGTGTCTATAAAGTGCGATAATTGCACACTCAGCAGAGTATTCCTTTCCTAAAATCAGCACAGAGGGCCCACTGAAAATGTAGAGGCTCTTGCACATGCAACACGGGTAATACCAAGTTTAGAATCAGTCCTAGACCTCATAGAGGAACTGAGTGTTTTGTCACATTTCTGAGAGGACAAGAAGAAGCAGCCCCAAATTGCGCTAGGGGAGTGTCAGGTTGTTTATTAGGGAAGGTTTCTTCCTTGTAAGAGTGGTTAAGCATTGGAAAATGCTGCCCAGGGTAGTGGTGGAGTTGCCATCCCTGGAGGTGTTGATAAGTGGCATTTGGTGATATGGTTTAGTGGCCGTGGTGGTACTCAGTCAAAAGTTGGACTTGATGATCCTGGAAATTTCTCCAGCCTTAACGGTTCTATGATTCACATGATCCGTAGTATGCTGATGGTATAAGAAAATATTTGATGATATAAAAAAAGATTATATTGCTTATCAATTCCTGTGGGTGGCCCTACAGAGCTCCCAGAAAAGCAAACTATATCTTTGTAATGCTGGTGAACATTCTTCATTCTTCTTTCTTTGTATTTGTGGGAACTTTAATGTAAGTGTTCCAGCACAAACTTAATTGTGATTTAATAAAGAAACTGATTTCTAAGTCCTTCATCTAGTGTATGATGATATACGAATTTTTTTCTACCATATGTGATTTCACCAAGGAGTCAGCCCCACTAATTATTAGCAAAGGATTTCTCAAGTTAATCATCTTCTTAGAAGACTTTTGGGACCTTAACTGGTGTTTACTGCAGGGCCTTTTGAAATGCAAATCACTTCTGCAAACTTCAGAAGGCCCCAAACTCTATTTGGATTCATTTGTAAGTAGTTAAAGATCAAAGTCACTCCAACCCAGAAAGAAGATACAACATCTTTTTGTTCCAAAATGTTGATTTATTTTCCCCACAAACTTTCACAGCAGTGTTTGGTCTCATACTTTTTGGTACCTGCGAACAGCAGTCAGAAATCTTTCTGGCTGTTTCTCTAAAGATTAATGAGTTGCAAGATACATTTCTTTATTTCATAACCTTTACTATCACAGGAGGTCACTCAGTCTGTGAAGGTGACAGCTTTGGATATAACTTTACAACGTTCAAAATGTGTGACCCACAGTAAATTACACAACTTGTTCTTTTTGTGGGCAGTGCTGTCAGTGTTTTTCATCTGTGGCTTGTCTGCAGACCAGGAGAGCTCTTGCAGCCCCATTTGTCTTGTAGAGAGAGCTCCGTGGTGGAGCCCGTTAAAAAATTCTCATGGACCACTTTGTCAGAAGTGAAGAGTCTGAATTTATCCATTACACAAAGTCAGGAGGAACTGCAGCTGCTCCAAAATACATCAAGCCATTTTTATCCAGACCCCTATTTGAAGCTATTCCACTTGTTCCTAATATGCATTAGATAAATTATTTCAGCCTGTGCATTCTGGCACCATCTGGATGAATTAATTTCAACACGCTACCCCTGTTATAGTCTCAGACATAATGATTCAGTTGTTGGTACGTTGATTTTCCAGCTTCTTTTTCACTCTTTACTGAAAAGAAATGGCTGTGAAGGTCTATATATACAGTATGGATTATTTAAAATACGGGAAACATCTGAAGTTGTTATTTGTAACTGTTGTAACACACAAAGGTACCTCCTGCTGCACCTGTGAGAATGGCCTGGGTTGGAAGGGAATTTAAAGCCCATCCCGTTCTACCCCCTGCCCTGGGCAGGGACATCTTCCACTATCCCAGNACAGTGCCAGCACACGGGACAGTCATGACAGGAGTGCAGCCTTTCCACACATCAAAACACAATTTAAGTGGAAAAAGATGTTTTCTCAAACTTCAGCAGACAATGGTTTTCTTTGTTCTCTTTTCTCAGAGTTTAATTTAAAAAGTAAGTGGAAAATGTCAGCAATAAAAAAAAAAAAAAAGACAAAAATTCATTTTAAAGCCCAGTTTATCCTCACTAGAACTCAGTTACTCAAATACTGAATAGAGGGGTGGATTTTTAGTCCTGTCCAAGCCACAGATGCCAAACTCAGTAGATAAGCCAGCAAGTATTTCAAGAGGCATTACAAAAGTCAGGTCAGAGATCAGAGAAGAAAAGAAGAGGATATAAACCCCAGGTCATTCCCATGCATGGATAGGAGTCTGAGGTAGCAGCTATAATTAGCTGGGACTAGAAAGCATGGCTAACTTTCCTGCTGGAATAAATGGGCACAGATCTACCAAAGCCAGCACACCTGTGACATTTACACTGGCAGAATATCTGACCCACATTCCCCCAGGTTCCTTCTAACTCACTTTGCCCTGCTAACTCCATCATTTCCATCCATCCTGCTGCCATCCTTACTCCTGCCTCTCCATCCTCCCACCTCCCAGCTTTTGTCACAGTAACCCCATTTGCAATCCATATTTACCTTCCTTACTGGGGGACAGAGCAGGTGCATTAGCATGATTCCAAACAGATAATTTCAGGGATATATCTCCTTCAAAGGGGAGATGAAAAATGGTGCAGTAGAGCTGGAAAGATACTTCTAAAAAAGCCAGAAAAGACAGTTAGTGCTCAGCATGGGGGGAGGGAGGGAGGGAGGGTGGAAAGGTTAATACACTCCACAGAGCCATTGCTTAAATTAAACCTGGCCTTTGAATGCTATCTCGCTCCGAGATACACCGGATACTAGCTCAAATTGCCTCGGCCTTGCTTTTTTCTTCTTTCCCTTTCATCCATTCAGTGAGTCCTGACTCCTGTCAAAGGCACCTGACAGAAAGCCTGAACTCCAAAGCGCTCCCAGAAAAGAGCTTAGATGAGCTTTCTCCCTCTCCACCCCTCTCTCTTTCCCCTCTCCCACACATTTTTCCTCTCACACCTTGGCTGCAAGCTGCCAATTCCTGAGCAGGAACGCTCAGCCACAGCTCTTCTGGGGAAAGCAGAACACTGGCAAACTAAGGAGCAGGGAAAGACCAAAACAGGAAGAGAGGAAATGTGAGCAAAGCTCGCTCTGATTGCACAGGTAATACACGTTCAGCTGACCCTTGGTGTTGAGCCACATGGAAAATCTCAGGAACATAAAGAGTTTTCTTAATAGGGTAACACTGCACAGCATCTGAATAGTTACTCTGGGGAGGAAATTACTCAGTGCTCTCATTGATTGCTGAATTTGGAGAGCTCAGCTTGGGCACCAGCAAATTCTCTGGATGTGCCTTCTTTTCTCCTTCTACTTCTCGCTTCCCCTTCTCCCATAATTGCACAGAGGTCACAGAGTCACAGAATATCCTGAGGTGGAAGGGAACCACCTGGATCATCCAGTCCAACCCCTGGACCTGCACAGACACCCCAATAGTCCCAGCTTGTGCATCCGTGGGAGCGATGTCCAAACACTCCTGGAGCTCTGGCAGCCTCAAGGCCATGCCCATTCCCTGTTCAGTGCCTCAAACCCTCTGGGGGAAGAACCTTTCCCTGATCTCCAGCCTGACCCTCCCCTGGTACAGCTCAAGGTGAAGCAATCAGGAGCTTGGAAGAAGTTATAAATGAACTTCATGGGCTCAGACTTCCTGTGGGCAACCACATCCATCTGTGCCACAAGAGGCTCCTCAAAGTGTAGGATTTGCAAGGATTTCCAAACTTCCTAATACCCACATCATAGCTAGCGATTCTGAGCTAATTATGAACTGACAAACATCATAAAGTCCAAATGCTGGGATCTGAACGGAATAATCCATCTCTAATTCAAGAAAATTGCCACACTTACTCATGATAATTAAATATTGTGTGCATGTATAATTAATAGATGTCTAAACCATCCAGAACAACAAATCCATCTTCATTTCAATTTAACAACAGAGGGCGTTTAAATGGAAGCTGATTGATGCAATGGAAGCTGATGGATGCAATCACAGTGTTTACCTTTTTTTCCCCCAGTTCTTGAAAGCAATTCTTTACAAGCTCATGGCACTGAGAAACTCCATTTCCATGGAATTTAATGGCAAAATTCCCCATGGGATTACCATAACAATGGATACTGACAGCACATACCCAGGGCTTTGAAAACTCCATCCTAGTGTTTCTTCCAGGATGTTTACAGGCTCTCACAGTGGGAATTTTCATACCCAGTGGCTTAGTTATATGGACTATTATCCTCAAGCTATTTCCAGCTTTACAATGGCTACAAGCACTGGACAGAGATTCCTGGGAAGCGCACCTGATCCAGGTTACAGCTCAAATTAATGCAGGAAGCAGGCTGGCTTCCATTCACACTGATTACATTTCAAATGGGCCTTCAGTGCATAATGATTAATATTTCACTATAATTATTTGTTCCAATTAAATGTAGCATGATTAAGTGACATTTTCCCCTGTGAAGCTAAACTGCATTTTTTTCTTGGAACAAAATTAATGATAAAATTAATTAAGGGAGGTTTGACTTGCTTATTTTGCCATTTAAACTTCTCTTCCTTTTCCATTGCTAATTGAGAAATTTAATTTCTCCAGTATAGTTCTATTGTACACAAAAGAGGCTGCAATCTGGTAATTAAAAGGAAAAAGGAATATTGCTTCCCAGAAACATTAAAAATAGAGAAAAGCCATTTATGTTAAGACCAATAATAGCTCCTGTTGATTTGGTCACCAGCTTTAGTTTTGACAATAATTTCTGAATACACGGTTTATGAAAGATATCAGATACAACAGCAGGATTCCAAATTCCAAATATTCCATTATTTGAAATTTCCATGAAATAAAAGTTGACTAACACGAAAGGTGCTTTAAACCCCCCACATTTTCTTAATATTTTTCTCAGACAGGAAGGTTGACTTTCTGAAGAACTGTCAGAGTTGTGGGTTTTTTTGGAAGAACCTCAATTGCGACTCCTGACCACACAAAGCAGCGAAGTGGCTCTTCAGCAGAACTTTCACAGCAGAGAAGTTCCAACGTGCTCTGGAATTCCATTTCCTTGGATATTCATTATCTTCTGGCTGATATTTTTAAACCTGCCTATGGGATTTGGATGCCCAATTGCCATTAAAATTAAAATGGGAAATGAGTAACCAAATTAATTAATTGAATTAAAATTAATGAGAGCTGGGCAGCCATATCCTTAAGGCAAGTTTGAAAATTCCAGTAAGTCAAGTTTTAGGACAATGCATATATTTCAGGACATAAATATGTGCATTGACCTACAGGAAACAGCGAGAGTTGTTTCAGCCAGACAGTGAAAAACACTTCTTTCAAAGTCGGAAAATATCTCCAAACACTGACCAATGCTAAAAAAAAAAATGTCAGAATTAAACCCCATATATATCTACATCCACATCCTAGGCAATGGTTGTTCATAATTCAGTGTAATTCAGATAATAAGAGCTATCAGAGCATGATTTAGAGCTGCAGTTTGATTTTTAAAGAGGGGTTGTCATAATACATTTAAACATTAGTATATACTATTATTCAGAGCTTCCCACAGATTTCCCTGTCACTTCAAACATTATTATTTTATATTTCTAGAGGAGATCAATCACTTCCATTTAATATATTAAAAACTGCTGATTTCCCCGCCCCCCCCATACCCTGCATAGCTCTCCTGTCACTAAAAAACAGTCCACAAAGTTTATGGGTCAGCAAGAAGCTGGCTAATAACACAAATGATAGATTTATATTAGCACTGGAAGTAGGATTTGGGTCTCCCAAAAGTATTTATACTTTTGCTGACAGCTAAAATCACACAGCAATAGAAACAGCAATGTATCTGTGGCAGCCTAATGGACTTGGGCTTACTTTGTTTTGCAGTTTTTAGAGTGAACTCTCATTTACCAGAAGACTTTAAACTGAGTTTTTAACTACCCCACTCCCATTTTTGCTACAGTGAAGAATTTCTGGATGTTCAGGGATCTCACTACCAGTTAGCCAATTCTTAAAACAAATTCCTTTCATGTCAAAGCAAAGATGTCATATTTCACTGACACAAACAGAATTCTTCTAAGAGACGAAGGTATGGCAAACGAGAAACCTGTGTTTCATCAAAGAACAGAACTTTCTGTTAAATAATCCAAGTATTGATGAAAATATAATAGTTGGCCAAGCAATATGTAGTTAATGTCTTAACACTGACAGTTCTACTCTAGGTAGAACTTCAGATTTCCTTCATGCCTTTCAAAGAGTCTCTTAATCTTCTGTAATCCAAAGTACACGTTGGCAAAGCAGCTCCAGGTGAATCACTGCATATCCCAAAATCCTGGGTGTGCCCACATCTTGTGCTACCCCTGGAAGGGGTGACCAAGGCCAGCTTGGAGGGGGCTTGGAGCAATCTGGTCTGGGGCATAAAGCCCATCCAGTTCCACTCCCTGCCATGGGCAGGGACACCTCCCACTATTCCAGGTTGCTCCAAGCCCTGTCCAACCTGGCTTTGAACAATTGCAGGGCATGGCCTATAGGTACTCTCCTCGCTAATCCAAACCCAAGAACTGCTGGTGGAAAAAAAATTAACAAAAGTAAGAGAGTTTAGGAAAAATCCTGTAAAAACACAAAGGTTATTTATTCACTGTCCTGTGATGACCTGTGATATACATTATTGGCCACATCTCTCTGTTCACTGCCCTGAAACTTCCCCAGCTTTCTCTCCTTCTGCTCCATGTTTTATTAGTTTCTTTCTAATTTATCACCACACGCATCCAAACAAGAAGCTGTGTCCTATTAAGCACTTTACAGGATTTACATTATACAGCCATTACTGGAAATGTTGAGTGTCATTAATAAAACTGCTGCTAATTTTAAATAAACTCCGCCATTTCACAGAGGAACATGAGCAGATATAAAAGTTGGGAAAAGAATCAGATTTATAATGTCATAAAGGATAATTACCGAGAACATTATCAAGGCGAAATTTCTGCTCTTCTCCCTGTAATTAGTGTCCAAGGATGTATTTAGAACTTCTGCTTCCTCTAGGTAACATAACAGTGGTTCAGAGGATACACAGCACAACTCATTGATGTAGATCTGGAGGGGAATTTGTATGAGGAGTAGCTGAGGGCACATGGCTTGTTCAGCCTGGAGAGGAGGAGACTGAGGGGAGACTCACAGGGGGCTGCAGGACACAAGGGAATGGCTGGAGCTGGGCCAGGGAGGGTCAGGCTGGAGATCAGGGAAAGGTTCTTCCCCCAGAGGGTGCTGGGCACTGCCCAGGCTCCCCAGGGAATGGGCACGGCCCCGAGGCTGCCAGAGCTCCAGGAGTGTTTGGACAAAGCTCCCAGGGATGCACAGGCTGGGATTGTTGGGATGTCAGTGCAGGGCCAGGGGTTAGACTGGATGATCCTTGGGGGTATCTTCCAACTCAGGATAGTCTCTGATTCCATGATTCTTCGGTGCTAGAGAGCTAGAAGATAAATACTCTCCCAGATAACTTCCACCCACATCTCAGTTTTCAGCAGGTCCAAAGGTTATTTGGGGTTTTGGTTTTTTTTAAGAATCCCTGCACAGGAAATGTTGACACCCACCAACTGCAAGCCCCAAACAAAGCCTGGTGGTTGTCAGATACAATAATCTAAGAAGAAAGCTGTGAAAATTTCTCCTTTAGAATCTCTGCATTGTGCTCCCAAGTGGCTGTAAGTTGTTGAAGGTGTTCTTTGCAGTGCCTGTGTTAATGCTTCACACTGCCTGGGCTGGGCGCTGCCGTGTGTTTTCTGTGTGATGGGAAGAAGAGGGGAAAATTACATTCTCAGCCAATTCACATCACCACTTCCCTAAATTCCTGGGAGACACTGGCAGGGTAGGATCTGCAACAACAGCCTCTCCTGGGAGAGCTGCAGTTAAATGTCCATAGATGTTAAAGTGTTCCAATCCCGGCAGATCCATAGGGATGACACTGGCACTCACTAAGCTGTTACAAGCCTGTGACAAGCCTCCAGAGACCTTTATTTACTGCACTGTTATTCTTCCCAGAGCCCAGATAATTGGAGCAATCCAATTTACAGTCTGTCTGACAACAGTCAGACATGTTGGGGTGTTAGAGGGGGCCTTTGACGTGACCTATCAGTGAACTGTGTCTGTATTTGAGGAGAGGTTAAAGCCAAGTCCAATCTACATTTTCGCTAGGGAATTTTATGGTACTTTCCAAACCACAGACATGTCCCATATTTCACCCTTGCTGCAAACACCAGCTGATTTATTCACTGTACGTGCTGCTTAACTATTTCTTTCCATCTGTTTCATGTGTGTTTTTCCATTAGCAAATCCTGAGGCACTGTCCTTAGGAAACCAGCACAAAATCATTTCAGTGGCCATAGTGGAAAGCTTTTCCTTATTGCTTGCACACTGCCTCTCTAGTCCTGTGCACTGAGGGCACTTTCAATTCAGTTTGGGAATACTGGGCAGAATGGAAGCTTTGGACAAGGTTCATTAGGGTGACCCTCCTGCTGAGTCAGAACGTGCAGCAAGGAGCCCCTGGCTTTCCTAAGTCCTTCTCAGAGGGGACTCTGGATATGGCTGGATCCAATCCCAGTCCCAGGCTTGGTTTGCCTCAAGGATTGTACAGGTGTAATTGAGCCTTTGTATGAGGATGGCCACCCAAACATAATTTTATGAATAATAAAATTGTTTATTTAAATTGATGGTAATAATAAATATCTTAATCAGAATTATTTACTACAAAGTGGAGACAGCTGTAACTATGAGCACAGTGCACTATTTATCGAAGCAATAATGTTAAAGCTAGAAAACCAGTTATTAAGTAGGGATTGATGTCACTCACCCATCCCAGGGACCGAATCTCTTTCGTCAGCCTCAAGGAGTGGCCTTGAGGGTGTCCCCACTCCAGGGAGGAATCTCCACACACTGCCAGAAGGGGGGTGTTAGACCCTCTTGTTAAAAAGTGGAGCTAGGCTTTTATGGTCTAAAGTGACTGATGTCAGTGTTTCCCATAAATTCATTTGACAGACAAATGCTTTTTAAACATTTTAAAATGCTGAGCAAAGTATTCAATAACAGAAGGGCTCAGTCTGGAATTTGGCTTCACATCAGCGGATGTTTTTCCCAAGGGTGTGCACACAAGACCAACAAAACAGCCTCACATTGACTAATATTTATTAATCAGCAGTGCCTGAAAACAGGTAAAACCTGAAAAACAGGCATCCAAAAGAGTTTCTCTCTGTCTCACTAAAAACATCTAATAAGTAATAATTTTCCTAACAGGGAGCCTGCTTAAAAAAGCTTGCATGTTCTTCTGTCAGCTCTGTGCTCTTCAGAGGTTTCTCTCCATACTTCTCCCAGAGTTTTTACACAAAAAAGAGAAGAAAGACATTGAGGTTCTGGATTAGATTAATTTTTGTAGGCCCAGAAAATGATAAATCAGGTGTAATCATGCCTGAATTGATCTCACACACCTTGACCATGCCTTTGAAGATGATGGCATTCAGTAGATCTTCATCTGCATGGAGCTGACACAAAGTTTAGCTCATTCCACCTGCACCTCAGCAGAACATCCCTCACTTTTTCCATCATATCACTGTGTTTCAGTTGAAACACAAACAGATTTATGTATAATTTGTAGACAATATGGAAAAATACAATAGAATCATTCAGTTGGAAGGAAGGAACGGGCAGTGATCATCTTGTCCAGCTTTCTCACCAGTTCAGGGCTTGTGAACCAGTTCAGGGCTTGATTGACAGGTTTGTGAACCAGTAGAGGAAGTTTTATGCCAGATAAGGGCCTTTGAACATCAAGATAAATCTTCCTTGGTTCAGCCGTTCCTGTGTATGTCACAATAAGAAACCAAGCATTCCAATGTCTCATTGCACTTATTATGAGATCATAGAAATAGTTCTTTTTGTTCACCACTTTTCTTTTTACGGCTACAGGCTTATCCAGCAGTCAATCGCTTCCCTTTCACCTCCTTAAACCTAAGTTTAAGGTGAGCATAAGACAAAATAGCTCCATACATTTATTTTTATTATCGAAAAGCCTTGAAGGCTCAGGAAATACAGCACTTGCTGTGGAAATGCAGGAGCTTTTCATACTGGCACAATCACTGTCTCTAAAAACTTACCAGCTTGACATCATGAAAAGTGTAATGAAATACTCCATATAAAAGCGTGGCATTGAAACTGTGATTTTTATTAAAAAATAGTACTTCAGGAAGCAGTCAAATTTGAAGTTATAGTTAATTTGATTATTCAAGTCAAATTGCCTGTTCTAGGAAGTATGAGTAAACAAAATATAACTCTTGTTATATTTTAGTTTTTATACAAGTCAAATATTTGTTTCAGAAATCTGCCAGATGTAATAAAAAGGGATAAAGCCAGAAAGAAATTTTAAGAGCAAAATTCAGTTGTTGAGCTGAACCGATTTCTTCTCCAGCTTTTTGTTTGTTTTTCCTGTTTTACCAACAATTCTTACCTCGCTATTGCATGATTTTTCACTTTAGCCAATGAACCAGAACAATCAGTCGGCTTTGCTGTCCTTCTAAAATCTTTTGGACTCTCAAAAAATTCCAGCCACAGATACTGAGCAACTTGGTCAAGGTCACAGAAGGAACTAGGAAATTATCTGAGTCACAGTCCAATGGCTTGGACCTCCTCCCTCAATAGACCTCGTTAATAAAAACTGGCTGAATTATATTAATAGGAATTAATTTTTTCCATGCTGGAGCTGAGTTTGATAGGAATAGGATGCAACTGGCTCTCTGTGGCATTCCTAACCCTTAACTATAATGTGTGTATGTGAAGCTTTGACAAATGAAAGGACTCACGTGAGCATCGTTCTGAGAGAAAAATGAAATATGTAGGTCAAGAGGCAAGCAAAGACAAACCAGGTTCACGTGCATTTGGACCACAGAGTAGAAGTTTCACTTGTTTATTTTGTATTGTTTTATTTGCTTTGCCACGACAGGGCTTTTATACAGGCTCTCACTCATGCCTAATAATTAATAAGTTTATGACGACTGTGCTGTGACAGATGAACATCACTCAGCATCCTTTGACATAGCATCATAATGGTCCCCTTGGTTCTGTTTTACACAATTTGAAGCTCTTGCTTCAGTTTCCCTGCTCCTTTTTCTGCCAGCCTTTTCTTCTCAGCCATGTGCATTCTGTGCCAATTAATAAGCAAATTAATGCAGTGACAAAAGTTCCTCTGCTTTAGTTTAGAGATTTCCCCTCCAGATTTCCTTTACCTTCCTCACTAAGCTGATGACAACCCTTATCAGATTTATTACCTTTGTCAATCAGTAGATTATGAGCATTCATCTGAGACATGAGTTACTCACCAAAGCAGACAGGAATTTGCATGTAAACAACCTGCTTAATTTCTTCTGGTAAGAGCCTGGCTGGAAATGCCCATTCATTAAACTGGAGGTTACAGAACTGAGGCCTGTTTTCATCCAAAACATCAAAATTCTCCCCATTTCTCATCCTTCTTCCCACCATTAGTGCCAAATCCCAGAGCACACAGTGTGCTTGCCACAGATTTTGTCTATAAAAACTGCACACTGAGTCTTGTTCTGAACATCCTCCAAACTCAAACTGACTTCTTAAAGATTTTAATAAAATCAGCTTAAAACACCCCAAAAACTAAACCAGGCAAACTCACAGATCACCTAGACATGACTGAAGTAACAGGGCTACTAAAAGTGCCCAAAATTAAGTAAAATCAGATTCCTCCAAGGTTGCCACCATATAACCATCAAATGAAAGCTGGAATTCCCAGAGATTCCTACTCCGATGGTGGGATCTCCATCATAACCACAACTCCATCCAGACACGTAGGCTACAGTTAATCACTGCTAATCTCAAAATTGAGCATCTGTCGCATTCCACTGTGGGGAACTGCAAGGAGTTCTTTTAAAAATAGATGGTCTAGAACGAAATTAAGTCAAATGAGACAACCTCGTATCTGAGAACTGTTTATTGCTAACAAAAAACAAAAAAATAAAGGAGTTGCCCTACTAAAGAGGGCTAGAAAAGACAGAAAAGGAGGAAGGAAAGTGGAAAAGGATGGGAGAGACAGAGAGAGAGGAAAAGCGGGCATTACCACCAGCAGGATGGGGAGTTCCGTCGGTGTCCATGCAGCGGGGTGTGTGCGTGCTGCCTGCCGAGGAGCCTGCACAGCTCTCGGAGAGGCACGGCCCTGCAGGCACAGCTCCCATGGTGATGGGTGGCCAGACCCATGGTGAATGAGTGGACATCAGGCAGGAGATCCAGAACCATGGACAGGGTCAGGGCAGGGATAGCGGGGATGGGCTGGATCGGAGGAGGGCAGGGTTGAATGCGGGTGGCTCAGGCAGGAGGTCCAGGACCATGCACAGGGTCACGGCGGGGATCGCTGGGATGGGCTGGATCGGAGAAGGGCAGGGTTGGACGCAGGTGGCTGAGGCAGGAGGTCCAGAACCATGGACAGGATCACGGAGGAAAGGCGGGGATGGACTGGATCGGAGGAGGGCAGGGTTGAATGCGGGTGGCTCAGGCAGGAGGTCCAGGACCATGGACAGGATCACGGAGGGAAGGCGGGGATGGGCTGGATCGGAGGCGGGCAGGGTTGGACGCGGGTGGCTCAGGCAGGAACGCCGGGCTGAAGCAGCAAGGCACCGGTCAGGGACACAGGGAGGCAGGGCAGACGCGAGGGCGAGCAAGAGCCAGCGAGAGCAGGAGAGCCAAAAGGCAGGCTGGAGCCAGGGCAAAAAGGGCAAAATGAGGCTAGGGCCAGGGCAAGAAGCAGACCTCAGCAGGCTGGAGCCAAAGCAAAAACACGAGACTCAAAAGGCCCCCAGACTCAAAAAGCCCAAAACACAAGACACTAACAAACCCCAGTCACCAAGCCCTCAGGGCTTGTGACACAGTTACTTTTAGGCCCCCTGCTCCTCCCAAAATCCGCCTGCTGGCAGGAGACCATCGGCCCAGTGCAGCCTTCCACTGCAGTGCATTGCTGGAGACCTTTCACCACCTGATTGTAGAAACCTCTCTGGAGGGTGCAGTGTCCTTGGTGGTCTCCTGCTGACTCCCTGTCCCATGTGAGATGTGAAATGGTTGCCAAGAAGTCCCCTCAGAGACAAGGCTATCTCCCATCTTCTCCTAGCTGGCTCCTGCAAGTGGCACGTGTGCAACCCCTCCTCCACAGGCCTCTGACAATCAGTGTTGAGACAAATCAAAACTAAATTGGCTCCTCAGAGTATCCCAAAGTTTCCAAAGTGATGGAAGAAAGTTTCTCTTTTGATAACTCCCTAGGCCCCGTAATTCCTTTCCTTAGTACTGCCCACAAAGTGTAAATCTGTAACCAGCGATACCTTTAGTGCCCTGGATAATTCCCAGACATTAAGCCTCTCTTACAGATGATAATACAAAGAAATATAAACCTTGTGATTTTTTCCAGCTGATTTAACACCGGATTTATTCCCAAAACGCTCAGAACTTTGAGAAAATTATTGTTTGATCCTACCCATTTCAAATACTTGGGAATTTGGGTACCTCTGCCCATCCCTATCCATAATTCTGGCTTTTTGCTCACTGCTGCACACTGGGCTAATGGATAAACAATATCAGAAACAGAAAACCTGCTCCAGTTTTCTTTAAATGTATTCCAAGGCCTTCCTCTGAAGGTCTTATTCAGCTGCATAAACAAGAAGGGAATTATTTGAAGTTTGTCCACTCCAGAGCACTGATTCTGCCCCCAGAACAGGGTTTCCATGTCATTGTTTCTGTCCTCAAGTAACTTGTGTTCTAGAGTGACCAACAATTTCGAATTTCTATCTCTACAAGAGGAGTTTGTTCAATAAGAAGGGAGATTTGGAGACAGGTTTGATTATACTGATGAGATAAACTCCTGCCTATGTTGTCTCAGGCTTTAGCCCATAATTTTTAGCACGTTGTCACTCTCACCTCAGCTATAATAAAATATTGGAAATAATAATAATAAAATACTAAAAGGTTGGAAAAGGCGTCCAGGATCATCAAGTCCAACTTTTGAAGTGACCTGAAGTCACTCCTGCCACAATGCCTGGGTGTATTGGGACTCTTCAGGCATGGGAGAAGGCAGGAATGTCTCAGATTCAACATGGCTTTCAAAATTACCTCCTTTTTAATCAAAAAAGGCTTTTTTGTAAGGTCGTCTGAAAGGAAAGGGTTTCATTAAAAAGAAAAACAAAACAACACTTTATTCCTTTTGCTCCAACTCTACCTAAGAATTTATTTCCAACACTTCTTGTTTGGAATGACTTAGCTATTAGGAACAGGAAAAATTAGATGTTCCTCTTTTCCTATAAATACATACACAAGTGCAGGTAACATGGAAATAACTGTCTTAATAATTGCCATATCAATTTCTTCCTCCCCAAATAATTCATTATTGAAAGACCTTCCTTACCTTTTGCTACAACAGAGCAGGGCTTTGTTTCCTCTTGGAAATCACTCATTTGGTTAAGACTTTTAATCTTAAAACCTGCTAAATTGTGATAACAATTAGGTTGATTTCCTTCCCTCTGCAAGTGCTATACAAAACCCCATCAATCAAGGTGTATCTAATTATGAAACGAAGTTAGGAGGCGTTTGAACAAGATGGCTCAGGTTCTCAAGGGACCCGAGAATTGAATTGGTACTCGAGATATATCAAATTAGTTAATGATTTGGGGACCTTTATTCTGCAAGAGCATGGAAATTAAAAAAGAATAATGAAATTCATTAAAGCTGGGGAACATGTAGAAAGGAGGACATTTGGGCCTCGCCGCANAGGCCCCCTGCTCCTCCCAAAATCCGCCTGCTGGCAGGAGACCATCGGCCCAGTGCAGCCTTCCACTGCAGTGCATTGCTGGAGACCTTTCACCACCTGATTGTAGAAACCTCTCTGGAGGGTGCAGTGTCCTTGGTGGTCTCCTGCTGACTCCCTGTCCCATGTGAGATGTGAAATGGTTGCCAAGAAGTCCCCTCAGAGACAAGGCTATCTCCCATCTTCTCCTAGCTGGCTCCTGCAAGTGGCACGTGTGCAACCCCTCCTCCACAGGCCTCTGACAATCAGTGTTGAGACAAATCAAAACTAAATTGGCTCCTCAGAGTATCCCAAAGTTTCCAAAGTGATGGAAGAAAGTTTCTCTTTTGATAACTCCCTAGGCCCCGTAATTACTTTCCTTAGTACTGCCCACAAAGTGTAAATCTGTAACCAGCGATACCTTTAGTGCCCTGGATAATTCCCAGACATTAAGCCTCTCTTACAGATGATAATACAAAGAAATATAAACCTTGTGATTTTTTCCAGCTGATTTAACACCGGATTTATTCCCAAAACGCTCAGAACTTTGAGAAAATTATTGTTTGATCCTACCCATTTCAAATACTTGGGAATTTGGGTACCTCTGCCCATCCCTATCCATAATTCTGGCTTTTTGCTCACTGCTGCACACTGGGCTAATGGATAAACAATATCAGAAACAGAAAACCTGCTCCAGTTTTCTTTAAATGTATTCCAAGGCCTTCCTCTGAAGGTCTTATTCAGCTGCATAAACAAGAAGGGAATTATTTGAAGTTTGTCCACTCCAGAGCACTGATTCTGCCCCCAGAACAGGGTTTCCATGTCATTGTTTCTGTCCTCAAGTAACTTGTGTTCTAGAGTGACCAACAATTTCGAATTTCTATCTCTACAAGAGGAGTTTGTTCAATAAGAAGGGAGATTTGGAGACAGGTTTGATTATACTGATGAGATAAACTCCTGCCTATGTTGTCTCAGGCTTTAGCCCATAATTTTTAGCACGTTGTCACTCTCACCTCAGCTATAATAAAATATTGGAAATAATAATAATAAAATACTAAAAGGTTGGAAAAGGCGTCCAGGATCATCAAGTCCAACTTTTGAAGTGACCTGAAGTCACTCCTGCCACAATGCCTGGGTGTATTGGGACTCTTCAGGCATGGGAGAAGGCAGGAATGTCTCAGATTCAACATGGCTTTCAAAATTACCTCCTTTTTAATCAAAAAAGGCTTTTTTGTAAGGTCGTCTGAAAGGAAAGGGTTTCATTAAAAAGAAAAACAAAACAACACTTTATTCCTTTTGCTCCAACTCTACCTAAGAATTTATTTCCAACACTTCTTGTTTGGAATGACTTAGCTATTAGGAACAGGAAAAATTAGATGTTCCTCTTTTCCTATAAATACATACACAAGTGCAGGTAACATGGAAATAACTGTCTTAATAATTGCCATATCAATTTCTTCCTCCCCAAATAATTCATTATTGAAAGACCTTCCTTACCTTTTGCTACAACAGAGCAGGGCTTTGTTTCCTCTTGGAAATCACTCATTTGGTTAAGACTTTTAATCTTAAAACCTGCTAAATTGTGATAACAATTAGGTTGATTTCCTTCCCTCTGCAAGTGCTATACAAAACCCCATCAATCAAGGTGTATCTAATTATGAAACGAAGTTAGGAGGCGTTTGAACAAGATGGCTCAGGTTCTCAAGGGACCCGAGAATTGAATTGGTACTCGAGATATATCAAATTAGTTAATGATTTGGGGACCTTTATTCTGCAAGAGCATGGAAATTAAAAAAGAATAATGAAATTCATTAAAGCTGGGGAACATGTAGAAAGGAGGACATTTGGGCCTCGCCGCACATGAAGTTTAGGACCTGCTTTATCCTGGTAGAATGACGAGTGGTGGTGAGGGGAGCACTCCTGGTTTCACAATTCGCCTTACAGGTGACCCCAGCATGGCTCATCTAATTAATTATCAAACACAACTCAGCCCTGAACTATTCCAAGCACTCACAAACAACCATGGCTTGGAGCTGGGGGGACTTTTCCCCCTTTTTAGAGGATGAAGAAATGCAAATCCAGGAAGACCCCCTGCCTTTGGGAACAGGGAGAGCCTGTCAGGGTACATGAGTAGTGTTGGTACCTGCCCTGACAGCAGCTGCAGGACACCACACCTGAGGAGAAGCTGATTTCAGCCAGATGGTTCCAAACAGGGCTGGTGCTAATCCTGCAGTCCTCGCTGCTCTATTAAGTTTCTGGTTTATAAATTGAGCTCACCCCATGCGTTCATTTTCTGGCAGCAAACGTTCTGAGTCTGCACAGCCCCTCCACAATCAACACATGGAAAGCAGAGACATTCCTGGCATTAAGGAGCTTAATTAAAGAGCTTGACCACACCACCTTTGAACAGGGGTGGAAATCTCTTGCCTATATTCAGCTTCAAGTGACGGGGAGCTTGGTGGAACGTTTTACCTCACACTCTGGACTGAGTTCATTTAAAATACCAAAATATCTCCCAATTCCTAATTAATTCCTTCAGTTTGGGAATCTTTTGTCTGATCAGCACCTATTTTAGCAATACAGAATCATGGAATTCCAGAATGGTTTGGGTTGGAAGGGGCCTTAAAGCCCACCCAGTGCCACCCCCTGCCATGGGCAGGGACACCTTCCACTATCCCAGGTGGCTCCAAGCCCCATCCAACCTGGCCTTGGACACTTCCAGGGATCCAGGGGCAGCCACAGCTTCTCTGGGCACCCTGTGCCAGGGCCTCTCCACCCTCCCAGGGAACAATTCCTTCCCAATATCCCATCTAAATGTTCCCTCCTTCAGCTTAAAGCCATTCCCCCTTGTCCTGTCACTCTTGTGCTATTCCTGAACTGTGGTAATATAAAAATGGATAAAAGAAAGGATATCCTATTGCCTGGGATTTATTTTTTTTTTTACAGTAGAAAATACAACATTTAAAGTTTAGTCAGAACTCAGAAGTTGCTTTTAGATAAGGAAAAAGCAATCAGGTAAAAAAATTCCTTGGATAGTCCTACCTTCTGTAGTGGAGTGGTGCAGTAACACTGTTGGTATCAGCTGACACAGTTCCTCTGAGTAAAGTAGAACAATTCCAAACTACAGGAGTTTTAGAATTCGGTCTTTTTAAGGGCCTGTTGTGACTAAGTATTTTGGGCTTAAAATTGTGCTTTTACTTGTTTTGCTTCAGCAGAATCCTGAAATGCTGAAAAAATCCCCATTTCAGAGACAGATTCTTCCAGCCTTGCAAACCAAAATCAGATTTCAAACAGCAACAACCACATTCCTCTTTCTCAGGTCCTTCAGAAGAGTTTTCGTAATAATCATCTTGTAAATGACATATTTACAAATCTACTGAGCTAAAGCTGAAGGTTCAGGAGGGTTTTGAGGAGATCTTGGGGTTACCCTGAAAAGCCCAGACAGATTTGAGAGAATTGAATGACGTGGTATGGCACAAATTTCACTTTTGGGGATCCTTCACTTCAGCCAGACACATTTGCAATACACGGTTGCCTAGAGTTACCAAAAACATCACAATATTCATTCCCCAATAATTTTTCTTCAGAAAATTGAAGGCAATTATTTAAGTGCCTTTTAGGAAGGCGTTTAACCCAGGTATTTTAGGAACAGAGATTTAGAGCACGAGCAAGGAGCTGCTCACACCACTAAACAGTCACGGCTTGAAAAATAAGGATTGGAGAACCAGCGAAAAATAACCAGGCTAATTAAATCTGCTAAAAACCAGGAGAACACAGGAGAAAATTCATGCAGCCAACAGAACTGACCTGCCCACAGGGTTTTTAAGATTGATGAGGTATTTCTTGAGAGTGACTTGAATGGTTTTAGCCAAAGCAAGGAGTTTGGGGGTTGCGGCAGCTTCAGTTTTAAACATCTGCTATTTCCTTAATTAAATATGTTTAAGAAAATTATTACAAAAGTCCATTTCTGGTAGCTTTGGAACTCACCCAGAAAGAGCCTGCTGAGTAAACATGCTGTTAATCTATAATAGCTGAAAAGTGCATTTCAGTCCCCAAGCACGCTGTCATCCACCACCTTGCCTTGCCGAGGAAAACTAACTTAGGTCTGACTTGAAAATCCCCTTTCAACCTCAAACCTGGTGCAAGGGTGGCAAAGATGAACCTGATACCATCAAGGGATCAGCAACAAAATTAATTGAGATCATTCCCCTAGCGCTGTGGGTCAGATTCCACTGTATTATGTCTTCTTAATTTATCCAAATGCTTTAACTCCCTGGGTGCACAAAGATGATGGCTTGACCTGTTCCATCCCCTCACACTGTGCTTTCCCAGTTGTTTCCTTACAGAATCATTAAGGTTGGAGAGACCTCCAAGGTCATCAAATCCAGCCTTTAACTGAATTTCCCTGTGCTACATCTGCTCATTTTTTGAATACTTCCAGGGATGGAGACTCCACCACCTCCCTGGGCAGCTCCTTCCAATGCCTGACAGCCTTTCCATGAAGAAATTTTTTCCCCAGTATTCGACCTGAACCTTCCCTGGTGCAATTTGTGGCCATTTCACCTTATCCTGTCCCTTGTTCCCTGGGAACAGAGCCCCCTCCCCACCTGGCTGCACCCCCTGTCAGGGAGTTGTGGAGAGGGATTCAAGACTCCCCTGAGCCTCCTTTTCTCCAGGCTGAACTCCCTTAGTACTCCCAGCCACTGCTCAGAGGATTTAGGTTCCAGACCCTTCCCAGCTTTGTTGCCCTGCTTAATGCCATTTTCTAATTTAATGGATTCTTTGTTCCCTTTTTTTCAGGATGACAAGAAGTATCCTGGTTAGGATGGATGTTGGCAGCACTAAGCTGCATTAAGATGTTAAATTGTCAAAATGCTGCCATCTTCTCATCTGTATATCTGGTTTTGCTCAATACTTGAAAAAGGTGTTCTTTTTTTCCCTCCAAAAAACCTCCAAAACCCAGCATTGTGTTCAAAACTCCTGGAAGGAAGAGAGGCTTGGGAAAGCACAGAGTCCTTGGAAAAAACCAGAACCACCACAGCCACTGGGAGTTACTCCATTTTCTTTGAGTAAAGAGCTTGAGGACAGAGACATATTTTCCCCTGGCATTAGTCAGACCCCTCAAACAAAAATTTCAGTAAGAAGAAACTCTGTCTTTTCCCCACTTTTTCAATATTTTGTTATTTCTTTCTGTGGAGACAAATCATGCACAAGAAAAAAGTTGAATTCCATTGTAGTAACTGAGACTAAAGGGATAAAGATACCTCACATTTCTTTTTGTCTTTAATGGTGTCTTCAGCCTAAAGGGATATAATATTTGGATAATATTTGTAGTTTTGAGATTACTCATTCTGGGGCTTAGAGGAATTTTGAGGAGAATCTTATTGTACATGAGCAGAAACTAACATAGTGCAGTTTTATTAAAAACCCTCTAATTTCATGGTTTTGTAACCTTCTGAATGAAGTGCATTCTGATAAAATGTTCTAAAAATGCTGCACTGAACGTCTTTCTTTGTCCCAATTTATTCATATTTATTTGGGGGTCAAGCAAATCATCGAGTTTGCTTTACCTGTGGAGATTTATTAAATATTCAAGGCCAGGTTGGACACGGCTTGGAGCTACCTGGGACAGTGGAAGGTGTCCCTGCCCATGGCAGGGGTGGCACTGGATGGGCTTTAAGGTCCCTTCCAGCCCAAACCATTCTGGGATTCTGTAATTCACTAACATTTAAAACAGTTTCATAAAAGATATCTTTTTTATAAGCATAATTCCCTTTCATCCACACACTGGCAGCTATCAAGACACAAAGTGAACTTGCATGGTGAAAGTCTTATCAGTTGAAACATATACAAAATTACATGAATTAAAATACGTATAATAGGTGAAAGTACATAAATTAAAACAAATTGCCTAAAATACTGCATTTCATAAAATAAACACATGTTTTCACAGGACTCCATGCCCTGGCCCTGGTGCTGCTGAGGCTCAGCACTGTGAGTCAGGAAGGGAGTGCTGCCAAAGGACAGCCCTGCTGTGGAATTTAGGAATGCAGCTTGTCCTGGGGTGCAGCTCCTGGCAAAGCCTGGAAATGCCCTTCTGGCCAATATTTCACACTGTCAAAGAGAAAAACAAATAACAAATTTTTAAACACTCTTGCCAAGGCTGGCAACATAATGTTGAGTGCCAGAAAGGCTTAATTTTGTTAATTAATTCTATTTTACACTACTGTGCTAGGCACTGCTTTGGAGGGTAAAGGCTTTCCTAAATTTCATGACTGCTGGAAATGGATTTTCTACTACAATGGTGTTTGTTTAGGGGGAAAAGATAATAATATAATATGCTCCTCTTTTATTATTATAAAATAAAGAGAATTCAGCATCATTATTAGTAGTAGTAATAGTACTATCATTATTATTATTATTATTATTATTATTATTATTGTTTTATTATTATCATTATTAGTATTATCCAGGCATGTTGCTGTTTGGAATTTGGAACTGAAAAGAACACAGGCCTTGTTTCTGTATTGGTTCTCCATGAAAACACTTCCATGAAGAAACTGGAGGTGAAAAAGAATCTGCTTTTTGAGCTAAATAAAAAGACAGATTGATGAGTCGGGCGAAAATTGGCAGAACCTTTGAAAAGGGTCTGAGGAGGAAAACCCTTCTTCAGTCTGTTCTGAGATGCACGTTTTGTTTCATGGCCAGTCTGAAAGGGGTGGAATGAGACGGGAAACTGCAATTCCGGAAAAAGAAATCAATTTTCACATGCAAATATAAACAACAAAAGATCCCATTTTGTTTCATTTCCTTGGATCCTCATCACTCAGAGGTTTTTCCTTCGTTTCCCTCTGTGCACACTCGAAAAGCAGGAAGTTTTGTGCTGGGCCATCTGACAGATGTGAAGGATTTGGGGCACCCTGAGCTGTTTATAAACATTATTGTATCAAAATTTGTTTTGCCAAGGGCAAACATTACCTCTGGAAAGAATTCAGCTTTCATGAGGGGGAAAGTAGTATTTCAGGAACTATCTGCAGCATTTCCATTATCCAGGGGCACATCCCGTGGATCTCCAAGGTTACCTGCTCTCCAAGGCACATTGCTGAATATGTGCAAGGCTTCCATTTTCCTGACAGGAACAATTACAAATGCCATGCAAGAATAATTTCATACAAAGAACTGAAACAGGCACCAGGAACTCTCTGAGGTGGCACTTACAAATGCTGATGCTAATGCTGCAAAACCAGAAGAGCGACTGGGAATAAACAGATATTTCTGGTTATCTTAAAACTTAATGGGAGGATTTTATAATAGGTGCTATTTGACACAGAGACGTGGAATTGTTTAGGTTGGAAAAGCCCTGCAGGATTATGGAGGCCAACATTAACCCAGCACTGCCAAGCCCACCACTGAACTACATTCCTTAGCACCAGAACCTTGGGTTTTTTGAACCACTGGGAATGGCAGCTGGGCAGCCCTGGGCAGCCCATTCCAATTCCTGACCACCCTTTCCGCGAAGAAATTTTTCCAATATCCAGCCTGAGCCTCCCCTGGCCCAGCCTGAGGCCGTTCCCTCTCCTCCTGTCCCTGTTCCCTGGGAGCAGAGCCCGACCCCCCCCGGCTGCCCCCTCCTGTCAGGGAGTTGTGCAGAGCCACAAGGTCCCCCCTGAGCCTCCTTTTCTCCAGGCTGAGCCCCTTTCCCAGATCCTTCAGCCGCTCCTGGTGCTCCAGCCCCTTCCCCAGCTCCATTTCCTCCTCTGGCTCCAGCCCCTCAATATCTTTCTTGTCATGAGGGATCCAGAGCTGCCCCCAGGATTCCAAGTGTGGCCTCAGCAGTGCCCAGCACAGGGGGAAATGAATGATTTTAGTAATAACGTTCACCTTTGGATACAGACTCTCCATCCTGAGTCTTTTCCACAGCACCAGCAAGAGCTACCCAGTGTCCCCTCAGACTGGCACATGCCACACCAGCACTTCTTGCTGGCAGGCAGAAGCCTGTGGGCAAGAGCAGCTCCCTTTGATCCCCTGGGATCTGCCAGGCTGAGCAAGCAGTGCCCATTCCCTCCATGGGATTGGATTCCTGCTCCTTCTGCTGAGTCAGTGTGTGGTTTATAATTCCTAACGAAGCTGTGGGATATGCAGAACGCTCAAGTGCTGTGCTAGGCTTCTGGAGGAATATTAAGAAGGTATTTTAACATATACTTTGAAATACAGCACTATGAATAAAACATGCTGTTTTTCACCAACCATTTTGTTTCAGCTAGAGGATACCCTGGCACCGTAGATTCATTTTGTAATTTTGCTCTGGACAGCTCCAGGATATTTTGGCACTTTTTCCACTGCTTTTTCCCCTCAGCCTATGTGTGTGTGGAGTGAGGGATAGCCAAGCAGAACTCTCCTTTAATAAAGGACAGAACTGGGGCATGGAAGATGGATAGGTCAGTGCTGACATAACTTACCCAAGCCAATCTGGCCATGCTCTGGAGGTTACCAGCATCCCAAGATGGGGTGGAAAAGGGGCACTGAGGGCTGCTAAAGGTGTTCCAGCACGTGGTCTAAAGACAAGGTTAATGGAACAGCCTCTCCCACCACATAGGACAAGGGGGAATGGCCTCAAGCTGAAGGAGGGAACATTTAGATGAGCTATTGGGAAGGAATTCTTGCCTATGAGGGTGGGGAGGCCCTGGCACAGGGTGCCCAGAGAAGCTGTGGCTGCCCCTGGATCCCTGGTTGTGTCCAAAGCCAGGTTGGAGCAGCCTGGGCTAGTGGAAGGTGTCCCTGCCCATGGCAGGGGGTGGCACTGGGTCGGTTTTAAGGTCCCCCCCAACCCAAACCATTCCATGGATCCATGACTTTAGCCTGTTTTCGGTTATGCTCTCCAGCATTTTGTATTCTTCAAGGTTCACCTATTTATATTCCCCCCCACCAACCACTTGGTGCAACAGAATTTTCCCAAGGAAAATGCAATCTCACCAAGAAAGTGATAGCTTTTAGAGGCAGCACAAGTCCACAGGAAGGTTCCGTGGGTTCGGGGTGGTTTGGGATTCATAGGGAGGAGAGAAACTTAACTGCACTGTAGCTGGAAAATGAGAGATCCCATTATTCCAAGTCTATCATCATCCTCACTCTGGAGAGGGCAATAAAGCTGCACATAGTGATGATTGCTGATTGAGTCAGAGGTGGAAGTAAACCCTTCCAGATTTAGGCTTTTTTCCTTTTTTTTTTGCCATTATCTCCTCTCTAGCAGCTCTCCTCCCTGATTCACTGCAGGCAAGAGGACAGGACATTCACATTTTCAGCATTCCTCAATTTGGGGTTTTTTTCTTTTTTTTGGCAAGGTGCTTAGGTGTGAAGCCTCCCACACATGAGCTACGCAAGCTCCCCAGACACAAAGCAGCATTTCTCAAACGTTGCATTGAAATCTCAGCTCTATTCAAGAGGACATAATAGTAACCCTGCCATCTCAGCATAACAAACCAACGCCAGTTTTATTTTTGTTAAGAAATCTACATTCTGCAAGGAATGTAGATTTGGTGGGGGAGGGTTGTGTGTCAGGCACTGGGAACTCAAAGCCAGTTTTGAGCTGCAGCAGTTTTTAACAACTTAAAGCCTCTCCTAGAGCTTTAAAATTTTTAAACCTCAAAATCATTTCTTCTTTTGCCATTTTACGTACCAGTGTGTATTAATTTCTACATTTAAATGCAGCAGCATAAACTTCATATACATTGACATTGTCATCTAGGAGGAAGCTGTCAGGTCAGCTGGGAATGATTTTCCCTTGGGAAGTTCACAAACCTCGATTGTTTTTCAATTTTGAGCTTGCAAGTCCCTGAGGAGGATTTGTTCATCAGCATTCCCACAAACTGAGGTGAGCTGACTGGGCCGCATCCTGTTCTTGCCCATCTTCTGAAGAATTAACAGATGAGTTAAAATTTCATAGAATCACAGAGTCATTAAAGTTGGCAAAGACCTCCAAGATCATGAAGTCCAACCATCGGCCCAGCAGCACCACTGTGTTCACCACTAAACCTTTTCCTCAAGTGCCACATCCACACGTTTTTTGAACACTTCCAGGGATGATGATTCCACCACTTCGCCGGGCATCTCCTTCCAATTCTTGGTAACCCATTTACAGAGGAAAGAGCAGTCAGGGATAGGAGTAGACAGTGAAACTTGAGACTCCTACACAGTATTTTTTCCTCTAATTCACCTTCTAATAAAGAGATTTAATTCTTCTCTGTCCATTCTCTAGCTCTCACAGGATTGCAAATACAAGATACTCTCCAGTCTCAGTGCCACCCCTAAAGCTTCTGTTTTCAGCAAAAACACCACTCAGAGAACAAGAACACCAAGCAACTCCACCTCTACCCACATGTTTTCCGCAGCCAGACACAGCGGGAGCCTTTTCCAATCCTTCTGGATGCACCTCTTGGGTGGGGCTCCACCTCCCCCCATCCGAATGGGATCGTTTGGGAATTGTTTCTGGCCTTAAGCTGCAGTCGTCGTTTAACGTAACCCCCACAGATCCATTCACTCCAGGGGTCTCTGAAGGACAAGCCAATTGAGTGAATTCCAACATCACCTGCCAAGCTTTATTCTTCCACCTACAGTGGCCAAAAAAAAAAAAAAAGGAAAAAAATCAATAAAAATAATAAATATGTTGTTGACCTAACCTTTAGTGCCTCTTCACAGAGCTGCCCAGCTGCTGGCTGTTTACCTGGGAGGGCTCAGGCTGTGCTGCTGCTGTTTAGGAGAGCCTGGAGTTCCAGTCAATGAGTAGGCAGCAGCTTCCCACCAAACTCCCTCTTGTCTCAAGTTTTGGAAACTAAGTCTAACATCTTCCTTATTTTTCCCAGGGAGCAGCTTGGGATGAATAAACCATTCTAACCCAGGCTGAAGTGAAAATCTCCATTTCCAGTAGCCAGACTTCTGAACCCTTCTTTCCCCAGGAGCTTTCCCCATGCTTCTTTCTGCACTTTCTCTGGTTTAATGCTGTTCCTTCGAGCAGGATTTGAGAGGGTTTGAAATGTAAGTACAGGAGCAAATGCCTTCTGCTTGCTTCGAAGGTTGGTTACAGAGCTTTGACATCTACATGGAAATTTATTCCGACGACTTAATTAGTTTTGAAATAGATAGATTTCAGATAAAGGCAGCCCATTGTCATTACAAGCCAAGAGACATTTCAGTGGTGCAGGAAAGTTTCTAAAGCCTTTCTCCCTTGTTAATTTGGGATTGCTGTTTTTGCTAATTTTAGTGTCTAAGTACAGTGAGTAATCCACTGATTTGTCAGATACTGAGAGAGCACTGCTTTTGCAGAAATCTGATCTGGGGGTCTTCCATGAAAGGGATAAAAAAGCCAGCAGCAAAAATCTATTTATTAAATGCCTGGAGGTGTTCCCAAAGATGGTGTTTCAGAAAATTCCATTGTTTCCACTGGCGCCCTGAAGGATTGTTTTGATGACCCTGGCAAGGATATTAATCATTTATGGGTGATGCTGTACAGAGGAAGGATCTGCTGCAGCTGCAGTAAATAATTCCTCTTCCTTTCCTTTTCTTTTTACATTTTGAGTGGCTTTTTTTCAAAATGCACCACGTCAGCTCCTTGTTCCACAGAAAGTCTCAATGGAGAGGATGTGGAGCTGGTGAAGCCCGTCCAAAGGAGGCACCGGGATGATCAGAGGGATGGAGCAGCCCTGCTGGGAGGAAAGGCTGGGAGAGTTGGCATTGTTCAGCTGAAGAAGAGAAGATTTGGAGTGCCCTCATTGTGGTCTGAGGGGAAACTAGAGAAAACATGGAGAGCGACAGTTTACAAGGGCCTGGCAAGGGGGAACGGCTTCAAACCTACAGGGAGTAGGTTTAGATGTGATTCTGGGAAGAAATCCTTCCCTGTGAGTGTGGTGAGGCCCTGGCACAGGGTGCCCAGAGAAGCTGTGGCTGCCCCTGGATCCCTGGCAGTGTCCAAGGCCAGGTTGGACGGGGCTTGAAGCACCCTGGGATAGTGGAAAGTGTCCCTGCCCATGGCAGGGAGTGAACTCTGAGGTCCCTTCCAACCCAAACCATTCTGGGATTCTAGGATTATTAAATGCTATGTATTTCCTGTTAAACCTGCAGTTTTTCAGAGATTAATGGGCTATCCTGTGTTTTTCCTGGACACTCCTATACACTGATAAGCATTTGAAAAATTTGTCATGGGACAATGTCTTTTAGGCACAGATTTTTTCTTCAGTCTTTATGTTCAAGAATCCGCTGTGCCTTGAGGATCCCTCAAGTTTGTCGCTGCCATCAGCATCCAGAAATGCAGGACACATTCCCTGACAGGGAGTGCATCTCATACATTCATGGAACAGTCAGTTATGTGTTTTGGATATCTTGTATTGACCCACAGGTGCAGTGAGATTTTTCTTTAATAAGGTAAATCCTCTTCGTTCCAGCCAGGCAGAAATAAAAAATCCATCTTTAATGTTTTGTTTAGAAAAAGAGGCTGAGGGTTCCTAAACCTTTTGGAGCCATCTCAGGCCAGCATTTTGTAGTGCTCTAGGACTTTCTTATGTCCCCCCAAATTTGGTCTCTCTGACCCAGAGTTTTACAAGTAGGGGATTAAGCCCTATTTCTAATGAAAATTCAGATAAAGGCCAACTATTTTTTTCTCCTTAAATAGGGAAAGGATTGTAGCACATGTAAGACATTGTCGTATTTTTCTACTTTACCATCTGCAGGATTCTCACAGTCCATGAAAAGCTAATAAAGACTAAAACCAGCAAAGTGGCCTGCTCTGATAGCTGATATTTTGTAAAGATTAGACCTTCTCTCAGAGTGGGTCTAAGCAACATTTTGGCTCCACCATTAATTTCTTGTAAGTTACATGAGCATTATTTCTTCACCAGTGCGAGCCAGTGTTTGATACCTGCCCTGCTTTCGGATATTAAAAACCATCTTGCTTATCATTATCTGTTTTCTTGTCTAAAACTACAGCTGCTCATTTCCTGCCCCTGACCCTTGGCCCAACAGGAGCTGGATGCTGCATTATCAGGGTCCCTCTCCTGGAAGGTTTGCAGGCCATGGCAAGGCCCCAGCCAGATGGAAAAGAGAGGAAGGATCAGATGAAACAAACCAAACCCCCCTCGAGACTGATACAAAAATTGGAGTCTAATCACGCTGCAGTGATAGATCTGAATTAGGATAGATCTGAAAAGAGTTAGGAACAACTCTTTTCCTTGGATGTACTAATCAATTGCAGGAGCATTCAGCATTCATTTTAATATCACCCTGCTGAAAGGAACAGGAGGAGAAGGCTCAGGCGAAACAAAACAAAACAAAAAAAAGGATTTCACAGTTTGCACTCCAGTCACATCTTGAAAAAAAGCAATGATTTCATCTTTGGAGATAAAAGCTCTGACTTGAAAGTTCCAGTGTAGAAAACATCATGAAAGCAGCACTTCACAAGGCAGTACAAGCCAGACCAATCTGAGATGGGACAAACCAAGCAGGTGAACAGATGTTATCTAAAAATGGGGCCCCAGTTATTTATGTCATCCCATTTAATTGAGGGGCAGAGCTGTACTGACCTCCCAGCTGTGACACCCAAGCCATATCCCACATTTCACCTGCATCTTGCCCCAGGTCTAACAGCCTTTCTCAAGTGTACATGGCCTGCCAACCCAGCCAGCTCCTCAGACCCACACTGACCAAAGAGCAGCTTCCAGGATCTCCAAGAAACAGGAATTTCCATTCTCTGTAGGTTTAAAATCCACACGTGGGACTCTTTCTGACGTGGTGTTTCACAGTAAAATAAATGTCACGCGTTTCCTGCTGTCCTTGCTGTGAGAGAAGCCAGCCCTGTTTTCCATGAGCCCTTCGGGATGGCTTGGGAAGTGTGTGTGTTTAATCTATAGAACCCAAATCCATGTTCTGCACAGCCATGCTGGCTGTTAGACAATTACACCAGGAAATGGGTTTTAATTTAACAGCCTGTCTCTTGCAGATAAGCATTGTAATCATGGTGCAAGAAAATAACAACCAAACCCCAAACAAAACCCAGCAACCCTGAAAGGCAGAAAAAGAAGTGCAGTTAAGAGCCACGATTAGGAGTTTAAACTTCATTTTAAATGTTCTACTTTGTCTATAGGATGTTTTTATCAGGATTAGGAGGGATGAGACATGCTGTCTGTTCCCCTGCAAGAAATGCCACAGGAGACAATGGGGAGTTGTGAACAAACCCCAAATGATGTCACTTTATCATATTTAGATTACGAAGGTTCTCAGCACAGTAGGATATCTGGTACAGCATCATGTAATACCCTCAGTTCCACGAGGTGAATTCAGGGGCCACCATTCAGAGTTTTCCACATTTATCCCTGGCAATAGCAGGAAAAAGGAACAGAAAACCTGTGAAAGCCTCTGGGAAAACGATGGAGTTTGAGGCCTGTATTGGAGCAGTCATGAAATGGGCTGTAGATGAGTCATGGCACAGTGCAAAAAGATTTAGGGAGACAAAGTGAGTTTTCCATACAGTGGACAAGGCCGTGCAGCCTTTTCGGTGTCTGTAACCCACTGTTAATACAGTTATGTGATTTTTGAACAGGTACTATCATTCCAGGATGGAATTTCCAGAACTACCTTGCTTTTCACTTGGGAAATACAGTGATAACTTAGAATAAGGATGAAGATGGGAAAACTGAGACTATTCCTCACCTTTCGTTCTCTCCTTCCTTTCCAACATAAAGATCTGCAATCCACAAAATAACAGAAACATCTGGTGCATGTCTGGTGCATGTGAACACCTTCACAGCACCAGGATTTGTAAGAGGGGCAGTCAGAGACATCTGCTGTGCCATGCTGCCTGCTCACATGACCTGCCAGCCACAGGAATTTTTTCCAGAGGTAGCATTTTTCCCTCTCTAGGATCGTGTGGGCCTCTGCTCCATGCAAGTGCTGCACATCTGTTGGCAAACCAAAGCAGAGGGCCCTGTGGAAGCAGGGATTTAAATACTGGTATTTTTGGAAATAGAGGAAAAGAGCACAAACGGGTTTCCAAAACAAAACCCTCACAGGCCTCTTAAAGGGGTTGAGTGGCAGAGAGAGGGGGGGTTTATTGTCATGTCCCTCTAAATTACTCCAAAATTCCTGTAAAGCAGTGTTGAGACTAATGACTCAAATATATAAACCTAATTCCCCCTCAGAAAAACTCATTTAATAAAAAAACTAACAAGCACTTAAAAAAAAATGAATTAATCACTGTGTGAATTTCCATGTACAATCCGTGTTTAAAAAAGCCTTAATTGTACCTACAATACAATTGCTCCCTAAAAACCTGTCCTGTGTTGACCCTTGACAGCTGCTGGGCCCTTACCCAGTCACTGTCTCATTCCCCCTCACAGACAGGATCAAAAGGGTTGGGGTAAAGACAGGGGCATCACTTGCTGATTACCTTCATGGGCAAAACAGGCTTGGCTTGGGGAAAATTCATTTAATTGATTGCCAGTGAAACTCCCTTTGGGTAGTGAGAAGCAAAGACAAACTAAAACACCTTTCTCCTAAAGCACCTTTTCCCAGGCTCAGCTTCATTCCCAAATCCTCTTTCTCCTCCCCAACCCCAATTTCAATTTTAGGCCACTAGGCTTCAGAAAGCAAAACCTATTTAAATTGTGAAAGCCATGCCAGAGGAAGTCGCTCTCTATGAATTAAAGTTGATCAAATAATTTTGCAGGTTTAGATTACAGGGATTTTCAAGTTTGTTTTCCCCAATCCCTCCCTTCCCACAGCCACGAGAATCAGTGTAAGATCCCAAATCAATCCTGCCTTGCTCAAATACGGAATACTGCTTTTGTGAGGCCTTCAGTTAAACCTGACATTTCCCTGAGAGAAGGCCGGCTTTCCTGCACGGAGGCAGAGCCAAGCAGGAAGAGAATCCCGTGGAGAATTACAACTGCAAGGCTTCCTCAAGCTGTTAGGGATAAACCAACACCGGCTAATTTTAGCTCTGGGGGCCGGCTGGATGCACGGCCTGGTGCCGCCGTTTGTGTTGCTGCGGTGCCAGATGGGATTTTCAGCTCCTGGGAGGCTCCAGGCAGCGGGAGCTTGGATTCACGGCAGCCTGGAACCATCCCTGGCTCTCAGCTCCCCCCTCCACGCTGCTGCCCACTGCGAGCTCACACTCGGCCCCGGCTCTCCCTTCCCTCAACAAACTCAGCTCGAGTGTGTCCGGCTGCAGGCAGCAGATAAGGAGAGGAAAAAACACAGGAGGCACTCGAAGGATGAGATTGGATGGGAAAATGCCCGAGGAGAAAATGTTTTGTATTTCCACTCCAGTTTGTCAGCACTTGCTGCGTGGAGAAGGATCCGTCCTGCCAAATGATGTCACTTTATCCACTTTATCATATTTAGATTACTAAAGTGCTCAGCCCAGTAAGATGTCTAAGACAATGTTCCATTGTCTTCGAGAGACTGAAGACTTGGAATGCTCTGCTTGCCTCTGAAGTCATCAGGATAAATTTTGATGTGTTTCTAAGAAATTTCCATGGAAAACATCTTCTTGCCCCCACTGTTAAGCTGAGGCTTTTGTCCTTGGCCTGTCCTTAGCCACCTTACAGGGATTTTTTGTTCTTCGCTGATCCTGTCCCACACATTTGGATTCCCAGCTCTGCCCTGGCCCTGCCCCAGCACCTTGGGGTCATTCCTTAATGTCCCTGCCAGGAGACCTCCTTGCTGCCCTCCCTGGGTGCTGCAGGATGGTGGCCCTGGCTGGGAAGGGCACTGCCAGCCCCACTGGCTCACTTTGCCTCACACAGCAGCCAGCTCTCACTGCTCCCTGCCATGGCATATCCCAAAATCCACGGGCTGTATCCTCACATCATCTTCACTTTAACAGTGGGGGACAGGTACCAGGAGACACAGGGAATTTATTCCCTTTTGAAATCCCCAATATTGGCCATGCTGGCAAAGTTTCCCATCTCTAAAATTTATTTTTTGGTTCTACTTAAGCCATTTCTCAGCAAACTGCTCTAGAAAAAGAAATCTCTGATTCTGGGAAGATGGGAACCTGCTACGGGAATTATATTATTATTACTATAATAAAATGTTCCTGTGTAGGACCATTAAGTGACATGGTAAAATCGCTGTAACAGTACAGTCCCATAGAAATAATTTTTTCCATGTAAAGCCATTAATCCCAGAATGGTTTGGGTTGAAAAGGACCTCAAAGCCCACCCAGTGCCACCCCTGCCATGGGCAGGGACACCTTCCACTATCCCTGGTTTCTCCAAGCCCTGTCCATCCTGGCCTTGGACAGTTGTAGGGATGGGATTCTTGTGTGCTGACATCCTCAGCTGAGGTGGTTACGAACCTCCTGAGCTCTCCTGGTGCACATTTGCCATCTGCTTCCTAGGAAGTCCCCCTGGGAGTAAGATGGACCCCAGGCTGTGAGGAATGGGGCAGAGCTTCTGCATTTAAGCTCCTGGCTTAGTAAAGCAAAGTATATCGACTTTATGTTTCAGTGAAGGGTTGCTCTGTTTGCTAAACTCTTACACACAATCTGGGCTTTACTAAACCATTTTTTTTCAGCCAGATCTACCTGTTTGTGCTCAGCTGTACACACCAGGGTCAATCCTTCAGCACATGGCTCTGGTGCTCCTGAGACAAATTACCTGAGCATGTGGCAGCTGCTCACCCCAGTCTAGACCTAATAAAAATGCTCAGACTGAGATGAAAATCTTGGCTGACAGTGGAAACCAGCAATACCAACAGATTTAAGGCTCAGTTGGAGGTTTCCATGTTTTTAAATAAATAGGAAAAATGAAAACAAAAGTAAGGATATGTAGTTTTGGTTACCTGTTGTCCCGTGGGCAGCTGAAGTTGGTATTACCTGTCATATATCACCTGGTGGCCAAGTCACTTTGCCATAGGGCTCATGTGAAAGGAAGGCTGGCAAAGTATTCTGTTATTTTTTTCCTGTGATTGGGGAAAATTGTCACTTTTTCTTTTCCAAGCATGTCTTACTGACAGAAGCTCGTGTGGCCCTGCCTGAGCCAGAGCCTGGTGCTGCTCCACACATCAGTCAGCCCAGGGCGGGTTGGGAGGGATGCTAAGGGAGCTGGATAAATGGAAAAGCCGCTGCTGGAGCTGCCGGCAGCTGTGGTGACACCGACCCCTCGCTGCTCTGTGCTGCTGGCAGAGAGGCTGGACATGTATCCATGTGCTGCAGCATCAGGGAATCATGGAATATCCCGAGCTGGAAGGGACCCACAGGGATCATCCAGCCCAACCCCTGGCCCTGCACAGACACCCCAACAATCCCACCCTGTGCATCCCTGGCAGCGCTGTCCAAACGCTCCTGGAGCTCTGGCAGCCTCGGGGCCGTGCCCATTCCCTGGGGAGCCTGGGCAGTGCCCAGCACCCTCTGGGGGAAGAACCTTTCCCTGATCTCCAGCCTGACCCTGCCCTGGCACAGCTCCAGCCATTCCCTCGGGTGAACAACGCATGGCAAACAACACCAAGTTGTTTCTAGAATTTGCTGAGCCGGCAAACAACCGTCATGGGAAATGAACAAAAATTGGATACAGTGCCAAAGTATTTTTGTTTGTTTTAAAATGCTTTCGGTGATTGTTTATGGGCAGGTGCTTGTGCCTGCCACGCTGACTTCCAAGGGACATTGACTGCAGCAGTGGCCAGGGAAAGGCACCTGAGCTGGAAGCAAAGCCACCCTCGGGTGGTTTCCTCATTCCTGTATTATCTGCTCTTTAACTCATTTTTTAACTCATTAAACATTGGGGTTTGTGACCCCAATATAAGAAACAAAGCCAAACTGTGAAACAAAGAAAGAAATCTATAAACTCTCCAAGCTTGTGAGTGTCCTCTTCTAGTCCTCACAATGTGTCTTACGTCCGTGTTTGCTCCACTCACACAAAGCATTTTCCTTTCTAATCCCCTGCTCTTCCCTTCAGCAGTAGCAGGATTCTTGTTCGGTGTCTCCTTGGGGAATTGGCAGGTTTCACTTTCCTTCCATGCCTTTATCCATTGCCTCCAATGAGTTTATTTGCTGCAAAGATTATTTTTTTGATAGATATAACAGTGCCTGCAAATCCCACACCGGCCTATCGCATCCATAACGCTGCCACAGATGTCGTGAGGTCACTGTGGGTTTTATTTACAACGGTGTGTTGTGGTAGGACCAAAGGAAATGCTTCAAACTGAAAGAGAGGATGTTTAGATCAAATATTGGGGAGAAATCATTCCCTGTGAGGGTGGGGAGGCCCTGGCACAGGGTGCCCAGAGAAGCTGTGGCTGCCCCTGGATCCCTCCAAGTGTTCAAGGTCACGTTAGGCAGGGCTTGGAGCAACCTGGGCTAGTGGAAGGTGTCCTGAGCTCTCGTGCTGCAGCTGCTCCATAATCCCAGGGGAAGAAGTTGTATCTGGGGCTGGATTAATCCCACAGTTCTGGGGACAATCTCCTGTGAAAGGGAATTACGTCAATTATATTAATTGCCAGCTGCAGCAATTAGAAGCCCTCAGAAGTTAGTGATGGTCCAAATCATAAATCTGAATGATGTCCTTTCCCTTGAACATTAAGGATGCCAGCCCCTCTCAGGGCTCTGTGTTAGCTAACAGGGATTAATTGCTGCACAGAAATGACAGCAGGACAAGGCCCATAAACTTCAGTACATATCCCAAAAAAACTAAAGAGAATGAATAAAATCCAGAGCAACAAATCATTCCTCCACTCACAAATAGAAAAAAAATCCCACAAAATAAACAGGAATACAGGCAGGACATGTTTTATTCCATCAAGATTTAATTGCACCATTACTTTGGCCCTTTATGGGCCAAGATAATAATCTTTTTAGGTGCTTATGGCAGGTAGAATCAATCATTAATTTATAATATGTGCTTTGTAACCTGCTTCTCTTTTCTTAACTATCAGTTTCCTGAATTACTCCACAATGTTAAATCCATAAATATTATATTGCATCTCCTCAGGGTGCCAGGGATATTCTTAGCTGTTAATCAAGCTGCCTCATTTCTTGATTTTATGTGTCCAGTAATTGTTTGTTTGGCATTAGGATGAGGGGTGTAGAGATCAGCAGGTGACACTGGTGGCAGCAGCAATGCCTGCAGAACACACGGATCCAAACAGCCTCTCATTTCTGATAGGAGAGAAAACACCTCCTGCTATAATTTTAAACTTTTTAAATGGAAAAATGCAGAGTTTCTGGGAGGTGTTTGTTTCTTTTCCTTGAACCTCAGACATTTCTATCAGTACAGTTCTGGTGTCAGGAGGACAGGCAGTGAATTATAGTCCTATATTCATGCTCTCTATCCCATTCATGATTTAGGAATCTTAATCCTACTCCCTACCCCAAGCCTGGAATGTCATTCCCTGCCTTTGGTGATCCTTTCTGCCCTCCTATGTTCCTTTTCCAGCTCTCTTTTTTTTTTATTTTGAGGCAGGGGATCAAAACACCAAATAATACTTGAAGTGTAGGGACAGTACAGTTACACACAGTGCAGCAATTACATCTTTTGGGAAGTTTTTCCCCATCTGTTCCTTTCCTAAAACTTTCCTAACATTTTGTCTGTCCTTTGTGAACAAATGATGTGAGGATTTAATAAACATACACATTGTAACTTCTCATGGAGGAATATTTTGGAGCTCAGCATTGATGCCTGGACTGTTTTTCCTGTGTGCCTCACATAATATTAACACTTTTAATCCTTACTGGATTTCCCCTACTCTCTTGGAGAAGTGCACATGTATCTCAAAAATAAAAGCCACTACGACTATAAGCCACTTGGACTATAATATTTTAAATTTACCCATGAAGTCCCTAATTTTTTCTTTTCTTGACTCTAGAACCAGAAACCTGAGTTTTGCAAGACTGTCATGGGCTGAGAGAGTTAATGTTGAAATCTCATCCCCACTGGAGCTCCTGCTTTTCTTTCAGCGTAACAAACAACACAGGGAAAAAGTTTCTAAAGCGCAAATTGAAAAAGTTTGGGTTTTTTTTTCCCCACAAAGAAACTTCTAGCATTAATATGAAGCCTGTTAATCTATCTCCAACCAGGAGTAGTCACACTTATCTAAGATCACTCTTCACCAATCACTATTTAAAGACTTTTAAAAACATTATGGTAAATAGCACAAAACACTTTTTCTTCCCAAACACTTGATTTTCTCTGCTGTAAAACAGCTGTATATTTCCCCAGATACTTCTCTTTCTATTAAGACATTAAAAACACCTTTTAAACGGGCATGAAGTAGTGAATTGCTGATTTTTCACTTTGCTTCATTTCAATAGAGCTTTGAAAGTAATGCCTGGATCAGGTTTGTGTGAAGAACTGAAAGGTTGTGGAAATAACAAAGGTGTCTGGAGAACCAATTAAACCTTCCATGAGGTTATTATGCTGAAAGGAAGTGTTGTTCTGCGCTTTTTTTTTTTTTTTTTTTTTCAAATTTACAAAAAGAAGCCCTGAGGACTGATACTGAAATACCTTAATACCACCTGCTGAGCAACATCAATTGCAAAGCAGAATGTTTTGGGACTGTTTGATATTTAAAGACGGGATGTATTTACCTTTTTCTAACAGGATAAATGTAACACAGTTGATCACTTCAAATTAGAACTGAGTTGCTATTTATACAGGACTGCAAGAGCTACAGGCAAAGAAACTTTGTGAGACACAAGTTGGGAACCTGAGAGCTCTTCTCTTCTCTTCTCTT
>VZRS01000709.1:0-22605 GCA_013398055.1 Ifrita kowaldi
GCATCTCCGTGGCCTCCTCTGGCAGCTCCACGTCCTTTTGCTGTTGGAGGCCCCCAAGCTGGATCCATGTTCCCACGGCAGCAAGGTCAGTTACAATTTCTGGCAAATAATTGAGGGAATAGTAGGAAAAAATAGAGGCGGGTCAACCATATGATCTATGTACAAGGAGAGGCAGAAGGAGTGAGGTTTCTTTAACTTCAAGGAGAGATGGCTGAAGAAGGGTGAAATCCAATTTCTGACCTCAACTACCTCAGGAGAGATCAGAGAGAAGGGAATACCAGAGGTTCACAAGAAAAGCACAGGAGGCAACACACACAGGTTGCAACAAGATATTGTGGCTAGACATTAGTATTAGATTCATTTTTTATCGTTCTTCTTTTTATTTTTTAACACCAATCTCTGGACCACTGACCCAGAGGATCAACGAGATCTCCATCCTAAAGATAAATTCACACCTTGACTGGATGAAGTCTTGAGCAAAGGGTTCTGACTGTCACCCTGCTTTGAGAGAGGGATCAGACCCTTCCAACCCAACTCAACCCTACACTCAAGTTTGGGTGCTCAAGCGCCATACTGACCAGCAAGCAACAAAAGGATGGTGAGCTGATCCTGTTTCCTGAGGGAACAAAGGCTCATGTGACCATCCATCTGGCACCTGATAGCAACCACCAGGAGCTTCTGGGCCATTGCCAAAGGTCTTACACAAGAACAACTGGGTTTGATGAGGAAAACACCCCCTGCCAACCACAGCAAAATGAAAATAAAGGTGCAAAACCAGCTCTGGTAAATGGTTAATGTGGTGTAAAGTTAACAAAACCAAGTTCACAGGTGCTGAGTGGAGTTTATCTAATTCAGATTTCTTCATCAGTGCTGACAAACATGCTGCATTTGTTTCCATGTTCTTTTATTGCATGTCTGAAGCAGCACATTTACGGAGTCTTGTTGTGCCTGTGATCACAAATATAAACCAGCAAACATATTTTTAACACTGTTTAATAAAAAAAAGCTTAATGTGCAGGACCAGGCAGCTCTGGGGGCTCTCAGACTACAAGGAGTTTAGTCTGTGCAGACACCTGAACTGTGTAAATGTTGGCATTATGCAAATATTTATTGCTGTTAAAAATTGCTAAAACCAATTTAAAGCTTCCCTATAGTCCAGTGCTGAGGATTTCCAAGATCATCTTATATATATACACAAGATAGGTATATATATATATTCAGGATAAATATCATCATGTGAACAAACATAAATGACCATCAGAAGGTCAAGAAAACAGTGCAGTGAAGGAAGTGAAGGCTCAGGGAACTGCTTTAAAAAGCTAGTGAGGCAACAAAAACTGAGTTCAGAGAAGAAGGAATTTCTAGTGTTTATCTACAAACTCTGAAAGTTTACAGGGTCCAACTGTACAAAGCTCAATCTTGCAAATCTCCTGGCAGGGTGCAAAAAATAATGAACAAGGAAATATAGTTATGGTAATAATAAATTTAATATAACCCAAGTAAATTGAGAAAATATGAACACTGCCCTTAAAAAATTCCAGTGCATTTATTTTGTATTAGAGAAAGGTGTTTTTCAACAGATGCTTTCTGGTACTTCACCAAAATGAGAAGCATCTGCCATTTCCTGAACTTAGATTACTGAACACCACAGCTCGGTGCTAATGAAGTTACATTCAAACACCATCTAAAGAAGCAATTCTAAAAAAAAATTGGATTTTTTTTCCCTACCTCAAAAATGTTATTGTACTAAGCTCATGTTTGCTTGTCCTCAGGCCCAGGCTTCCTGATTTACAGATTTCCCAGTCTGAACCATAACTATTAGTGCTCTGAACTACTTATAACTTCAATTTTAAAAGCCTATTAATTTTTGGAAAGCACACAAGAAACGGCAGGCACAAATCATCATCATTTCACCTTTTCACCAGTGTATTAAAAAATAGCTTGATTAGAACAAAATGACATGGGGTCAAGATGACATTTCCTCCTCTTCCTGCACATCAATCAGGGCACGATACCAGGAGAGCACTTCCAGGTGGCATTGCCAGGTTTTTGGAGGTTTTTAGAAGAGAGAAGGTTGTTTCTTCTTCAAATGACATGTCCTTTTTGACCTCACGTTAGCCTGAACCTTTACAGGAAACACTCCTTCACTCCAAAACAACTCTACATTTGCAGTTGAAGGCCAAAAAACCACATGTGGTGGTTTAAATTTTTATCAACTTTTGTTCCTCTGCTGATCTTCTCTCACAGACATTACAAGGATTTTCTAGAACAAACACAAAGTATTTTTAGACCTTCATTTCACAAATGAGAGGAAGCCCAGCAGAAGGTTAATTCTGGAAATAGTTCCGCAGGCACTTAGAACAAGCAGAGTCCCAGGGGAACCGTTAGTTTTTTCCATAGATAACTTCAGATTATTTTCCTAATTTCAGTTTAAAGAATAAAAAGCATAAGGTGGTGGTGTCACTGTGAGACTGAAATACAGAAATGCACAAGTTACATTTAGGTCTCAGCATGAAATGTCGATTGCTCACCAGTATCCACACTGATCCCTCATCACATGGACAAGCCAAATACCTGTAACCTGTTGGCAGAATGGATACTTCCACACATCAAGAGCTGGAGAGGAACATTTGACATGGGATGGAGAGACAGGACACAGGGCATGGCTTCCCACTGCCAGAAGGCAGGATTAGACGGGACATTGGGAAGGAATTGTTCCCTGGGAGGGAGGTGAGGCTCTGGCACAGGGTGCCCAGAGCAGCTGTGGCTGCCCCTGGATCCCTGGCAGTGTCCAAGGCCAGGTTGGACACTGGGGCTTGAAGCACCCTGGAACAGTGGAAGGTGTCCCTGCCCACAGCAGGGGGTGGCACTGGATGAGCTTTACGGTCCCTCTCAACCCAAACGATCTGTGATTCTGTTTTCACAAGGTTGATCCATCGCTGTTGTTCCTGAACACATTCCAAATAGTTTAAAAATTTAAAGTTTAAGGTACATAAAAGATACACATAATTCCACGAGACCTCCATGTCTACAACATTAGCTGGCTTTTGCCCTTCTGTCTGCATTGACACACTGCAAGTTTAACTCCTAAATCATGTTCAAACTCCTAAATGAGGCAGTTTTCTCCTCTCAAAGGAGCCTGCACACCAAATAATCTCTAGCCCAGACAGATGACAATAATTTTTTTGTCTCTCAAAGAATCAGGATTTGGAAATGAAAACATAATAGTTACATGCTACAGTGCAGTGACATGACTTGTTCATTGTAAAAGCAAAAAACAACTCCTTAATTGTTTATCCTGACAAACAGTGCACAAAAGGACACTGGCTACATGTGCTGCACTTGCAGTGTTATACATTTGGATTGCTGGATCATATTTACAATGTTAGAAGCCACATTTAAGTCAGGCTCTAAGTTAAGAAAATACCACTGGCTACATTTAACAGTCTCACCAAGGGGAACTTACCTAAAAGCTGCCAGTAAGGGAGCATAAATTGAGTCTCCATCATACACATACAAGTGGTCCCAACTGCACTCTGTGGCAAAGTGATTGAATCGAAGCCTGAGGATTGTGTTTGGCCTGTAAAGAAAAAAAAAAATTGTAATTAGCCACTCAACACACAGGGCAAAATCCCTTCACAGCACTTCCACCACTTCCACTGGTGTGAAGCTCTGGTCTAGACAAGACTAAAACTGAGTGACTTGACATTAAACATCAGTGGCTTAGGTTGTTTTTGGTGTGCAGCTCCCCTGGTATTAAGCAAGAAGTTCTTTATGGTCAGAAAACTGTGTCCTATTGTGCAGTACAGATCACAGAATATGCTGAGTTGGAAAGCACTGACAAGGATCATGGAGTCCAACTCCTGGCCCTGCACAGGACACCCCAACAATCCCACCCTGTGCTTGAGTGCATTGTCCAAATTCTCCTGGAGCTCTGGCAGCCTTGGGGCTGTGACCATTCCCTGGGGAGCCTGGGCAGTGTCTGACCACCCTCTGGGGGAAGAACCTTTTCCTGATATCCAACCTAACCCCCCCCTGACACAACTTCAAGCCATTCCCTTGGGTCCTGTCCCTGGCCACAGAGAGATCAGTGTCTGCCCCATCTCTGTGCCTCAGAATGAAGTTGCAGACTGTGATGAGGTCTCCCCTCAGTCTCCTCTTCTCCAGGCTGGACAAACCAAGTGACCTCAGCCGCTGTCCAAACGAGCCAAAAGTCCCTCTCCAGCTCTCCTGGAGCCCCTTTAGGCCCTGCAAGGGGCTCTGAGTTCTCCCTGGAGCCTTCCCTTCTCCAGGGGAACATTCCCAGCTCTCCCAGCCTGGCTCCAGAGCAGAGGGGCTCCAGCCCTGGAGCAGCTCCGGGACCTCCTCTGGACTCTCTCCAGCAGCTCCACGTCCTTCTGCTGTTGGCCCCAGGGCTGGGGCAGCTCTGCAGGTGGGGTCTCACCTGATCAGGGCACAGGGGCAGAATTCCCCCCCTCTTTCCTGCTGCCCACGCTGGGAATCAGCCCAGGGCATGGGGGCTTCTGGGGGCTAGCTCACACAGCCGGAGCATGTCCAGCTTTTCAACATGGTAAGACACCATTTGTTTCATGGTTAATATAAAAAGAAACATCTAAAGACAATCACAGGGAAACAACAGCAGATATTTCGTTTAGGACTCAGCTCCAAGAGGGTGCAAACACCACTAACATTGTGCTTGGACCTGAAACAAATAGAGAGTGAATCTCTATCAGCAGTGCTTGTTCCCACCCACAGCTGTAGCTGTTGAAAGGACAGACACAAGTGACTAGGATCTCCCTGACAGCACTGCCCTTGGATTCACATGAAATCCCTGTTCATCCTAATCAAATAAATTTTAAAAATGTCAGCTTGCCATAGACTCCTTCCTTCCCACAGCAGGGGAAGTCTTTAGGGAGTTATTCTGCAAACGACTATTTTTTGATAGGTACAACGATCTACTCCAGGCCTTTGGAAAAAGAGCAGCAGGTGAAACTCAAGGATAATGTCCTGCTTAAAAAAAAGGTACAAAGAGTACCTCCGACTTCAGAACTGAGCAGCCTATGGAGTCATAGGGGTTTGCTCCTACTTGAATAGCCTGACAGCTGTAGAGCAGAAAGAAACTGTAGATCAATAAAGCTTCAGACCACAAACAAAAAGGAAGAGTCTCTTTGCAACAGCCAACGACCGTTAGCAGACAGCCCTCATCTGCAAAATCGCGTGGTTCTGCCACAGGATCCTCAGGCTCCATGGATCTCAGCTGCTTTGTTCACACTCCTGGGAAAAATGAGAAGGACTCCCCTGGCATGAGAACACAGCCCAGACACCAGCCAAGAGAAAATCAGGAACGGTGCAGAAAGGAAATGAGAACACTAAGGAACACATGGCTTATTTTGTATCTGAATTTCTCCAGTGTCCTCAATGGCTTACTCGGATTGTACCCTTCCCTGCTAACCTCAAAGCCCTCTGCACAGTGGAATGCCAGCAACGAGGTGAGGGCACTCAGAACTGAACAGCTTTGCAGGTGCTGCTTTCCAAGCCCAGATCTCTGGGAATTTCACTCCTGGCAGCGAGCTTGGACTCTTTTCACACAGCTGCATATTTCAGCTGGTTTAATCAGCATGATTATCTCTTTTCTGTTTACCACCATGCTCTGACAGCAGGGTATAAACAGTCACAGGCAGGAAAAGGACTCCAACCTAAATGCCTGGCTATGGAATAGGGAGGAACATTTCTGTCTTTCCAGCAAGAAAGATCTCACTTCAAACCCCACAAAGTGGTGGTTCCCTAGGAAGCCTCTCAACAGTAGTAATTATAGGCTGGAGGAGCAGCCTTGGTGACATTATTGAGGACTCCTGAGAAGCACTTCACTTCTGATAAAAATATGAGTCACAATATCCTTTAAAAACAGAAGTTATGAGGGTTAAGCTGGCTGTGCTGGGATGGCTGAGACTGGTCCATCTGCAATAATGCTCTTGTGAAACATTTTTTAATTATTTGTAATTGCAAACTGTCTGCAGCTGTATTCCTATTACCTACAAAAATTTAAAGGTGTAGCCACTTGGAGCATCCAACTTTTGCTCTTTACCACCTCAGACAACTGGGTGCTTATAAAGTTAATAGTGAGTGGTTGCCTCCCAATTTCATCATTCTGGATGGTTCTATGGAGCAGCACAGCTCTCAGTTTTGAGTACTTTGGGAGCTTAGGAATTAAACTTCCTCAACTCAAACAAATGTCTGAAGCAGATACAATGAATAATTCTTCCTATCTCATCAGACCTCCCAAACAAAGAACCATAGAGTGGATCATCTTGGAAGGGACCTTCACGACCATCTCATTCCACCCCCTGCCATGGACAAGTTGCTCCAAGCCCCATCCAACCTGGACATGGACACTTCCAGGGATCCAGGAGCAGCCACAGCCCCTCTGAGCAACGTGTGCCACCCTGACAAGGAACAACAATTCCTTCCCAATATCACATCTAGCCCTGCCCTCTGGCAGTGGGAAGCCATTCCCCCTCATCCTGGTACTCCAGGCCCTTGTCCCAAGTTCCTCTCCAGTTCTGATCCTCCAAGATGCCAACAGGCCTCAGTCTGCAGCGTCCAGTACAAGTTCATGCTCTCACATGACTCATGCCAATTCACAGACCTCTCCACCTGCAGATTCAGGGAACAACATGGAATGTGACTGAACACACAGATGTTATCACACAGCATCCTATCTGACCATGGAAAAGCTTTAGAGACTAAACAAATGGCTCTTACAATCCTGGCACCAGCTTGGTACTATCAAAAATATATTTCAACAAGTGAGATGCTCTGAAATGCTACACCATCGATCAGGTGACAGAGGATAGACACTAAATATGCTACTCCTAAAAAACTGTGCAAGAAATTGCTGTAAGCAATATAAGGAGCAAATACAGGAAGGGCAGCAAAGTGAGGGGAGAGATCTGAGGGACTTCTCCCAGTTTAGAAAACCTTTGCAATAAAAGGTCAATGGTTCCTCTGAAGTCCTCATGGCTCAGAGAGTAAAGAAACATGAGAAGTTCATCACTACAGAAACTGATTCTTCATGAATAAAAGCTTTCAGAGCTTTCTCTTGTTTCCCATTCTACTGAAAAATCCCGTATGTAGTGAATCCCATCATCTGAATGGCCCACTATGATATCAGTTAAGTAGTTCATAATCCTTCATTATTTACAGAAATGCACTGATTTTTTTGTTTACCACATGCTTTTTCAACATAAGCCTCTTAATCAGAAGTCAGTTTGGAGGGCTCAGTTGCACAAAAACTTACCAAGAGCAATTAAGTGTTGCCCTATCTAGCTTTTACAATAGCCAGAAAGAATTATGAGACCTAAAAATATTCAGTGCAGATAAAACTCACCTAAAAGTCCCAATAAGCAACACAAAACTCCCAAGCTGCTTCTGACACTCACCTTCCTTCAATGAGCCAGGTGCATTTTGTCTTGTATTTGTAATTTCCAGGCCCATCTGTGACATACCCTGAAGGTTCAGTGAGCCTGTAAATAAAAAAACAAAGACAAGCATTAGTCTCCAGTGGTTTTAAACATTCAGAAAGGATTCCGTAAATTTTGAAGATCCATCAATACATTATTATTTAATTAACAGTCACTACAAACAAACCAACTACAGCACAACAAAACCCAGCTGGGAGTCTTCTATTGAACTCTCTGTGCAGGCCTTCTGATGACTGTTCTTCAAGAATGACATCTTGAAGGACATCGCTTCAGGAATGATAGCTTCTCTATCAGACTGATGTCATGGTTCCAAACCCACATGTACGGATATACCACCTAAGCAGCAAAAGGAATTCCCAACAGAAGCTAAAATTATTCCTAAACTATTTATTTATACAAACTGCACCATTTGAGCATGAAGTTCAGATGAAGTGCATGGTGCAACCTCTCACTCATCCTGTATTTGACTCTCCACAAACTCCCGGACAATCTCCTGAACACAGGACTGATCCCCAAGCCCCATCCCTGGAAGTGATCGAGGCAAGGCTGGATGAGGCTTGGAGCAACCTGGTCTAGTGGAAGGTGTCCCTGCCCATGGCAGGGGGTGGAATGAGACAGGCCTTAAGATCCCTTCCACCCCAACCATTCAGTGATTCTATATTGTTATCAACATCTGCAAACACTGTACAGTGCAAATTCTACACCAGCAAAAGACAAAACCAAGAGCCAAACCATTGGTATATACATTCCTATCTCATATGAATTAGTCAAAATATTCCAGCTGAGTTCTAACAAACTGTTGAAGTATTGCAGAAACTGCTGAAAATAAATGACAGGGAAGGATGGCAGCAAATGGCAGCAGCACCTGAAGGTGCCCAAACACAATGCTCTGGTAGAGCATACCCTGGCATGCAGAACAGCATTCCTTCCTAGGCAAGTTTTCAACTCCAGTGTCAGCACATGGCAGGAGCAAATCACAGCCCTCTGGCAAAATTCAACTGTCCTACTTACAACACAGCTTTAAAACAAAAACATTGTAAATTTAAACTTGGCAAAAAGAGAAGAAAGCAAGATCAGAAGTTCCCAAAACCAGTATCTTGGAACCTCTTCTGTGTCTTTCCCCAGTGATCTGCTAATGTTAATGTCTCATCTTTTTTAAATATTTTGGCTGAGTCAAAAATGATTTTCCAAACTCTTTTCCATCAAGCATTTCTAGGTTGATCTCTGACTCAAATTAAAAAGGCAAAACCCACAGATTTTTAAAAACCATCTTCCTCTGCCTATAAATGAATTTATTATAATACTTTTCAACCTGAGAAACTGAGCTGAAGATTTTTAAAAGCGAATTACTGAAGTTCTGCAGGAAATGGACATTCAAGCAAGTGAAGAAAATAGATATCTGGAAGCACAGGAAGCATCTGGGCCTTCTATGGAGACACAGATGTAGGTGTAAACCAAGATTAGATTTTAAAAAATACACATACATAAGGTATAGATTTAGGCTGGATATTGGGAAGAAATTTTTCCCTGTGAGGGTGGCACAGGGGGCCCAGAGAAGCTGTGGCTGCCCCATCCCTGGCAGTGTCCAAGTCCAGGTTGGACAGGGCTTGGAGCAATCTGGGATAGTGGGAGGTTTCCCTGACCATGGCAGGGGCTGGAACTGGATGATCTTTAAGGTCCCTTCCAACTCAAACCAGTCCACAATTCTGTGATTTGTATTTCTTTTAAAACTTCAACATCTTTGAAAATTCAAACCACTTATCTGCTGACCAGGAATTCACAAAACCAAATGAAACTTCCAAGTTGGAGGCAGTAACATCTAGTCTTTTTGTCTAAAATTTCATCCTTTTGAATATAATATCCATGGAAAAGCCATGAATCAAACAGTATCAACACTGATAGAACTTTGCAACCAAGAGCAGAGATTCTGAAAACCTGAGCAAGTCTCTCACGCTAAAAACAATCTCATGCCATGTGGCAAGCTCTCAGGGAGCCTCTGCTCAAACAATTCTTGCAACAATTTTATCTGGAAACAATTACTAATTCATTCACCACAGAAATGCTACCAACACTGCTGCCAAAAAAAAAAAAAAAAAATCCTGTTAATACTGTAGCCCCAGCCATGTCATATCTCAGGGGGAAAAAAAATAAGAGCACTGAATGTAATTCAATGAAGTTTCAGCAAAACACTGGATTTAGTTTTAAAAATAAAAGTCAAACTTCTTTGATACGCTATTAGTACAAACTTACCTGTAAGTTACTCAGACTCCTTACTAAACTTCCTGCCATTACGGACAAATAAGGGATATTAAAAGGGATATAATAAATCAGAGCTGACATATCTGAAAGGAAAATAAATAGGAATTAAGTTCTCACTGCCTGCACTGCCTGGCTAGAGCAGGGCAGCAGCATTCATATTCTTCTATAAATACTCTCCCAGACAGACAGAAATAAATCTTCAGCACAAAAGCAAACTGAAACTAGAATTTCATCTTTCCATTCAACACATAAAGCTCAATTGATCTCCAAGCTCCAGTGAAAAAGCAAACAGCCCCCTGTTCCCCAGGGTCAGTGCTGCCTGTGCCATACGTGACGCAGGGCTGGGGGTTTCCATAACTGGGACGTGTCCTATGCGGTGTTTTGGCTCTGTCTGGGAGCAAAGGCTTCGAAGGGAACACGTGAGTAACTCAAGAAGGAAAAACACTCCAGGAATGAGGGACTTGGATGTTTCCTGACATACATCAGGCTACTCTCACACAGAAGGCTCCTACACCATGTAACCTGTCACCAACACCACCAGGCTCAGGGGTCTTTGGCCCCACTGAAAGCTTTGGGCATGTTCAGGATGTGGGGTACAACCAGCCAAGTGCCAGGTACTGCACTTGGGTCACAGCAATGCCCTGCAGCCCCAGGCTGGGGCAGAGGGGCTGGAAAGCTGGAAAAGGCCCTGGGGGTGCTGTGACAGCAGCTGGACACGAGCCCAGGGGTGCCCAGGTGAGCAGAGGCCAGTGGCCCCTGGGCTGTGCCAGCTCTGGGGTGGCAGCAGGGCCAGGGCAGTGCCCGTCCCTGTGCTGGCACTGCTGGGGCACCTCCAGTGCTGGGGGCAGCTCTGGAGAGACCCCGAGGGGCTGGAGCGTGTCCAGGGAAGGGAACGGAGCTGGGAAGGGGCTGGAGAATTCCTGAGGGAGCTGGGAAAGGGGCTCAGCCTGGAGAAAAGGAGGCTCAGGGGGGACCTTGTGGCTCTGCACAACTCCCTGACAGGAGGGGGCAGCTGGGGGGGTCGGGGGGAGGAGAGGGAACGGCCTCAGGCTGGGCCAGGGGAGGCTTGGGTTGGACATTGGGGAAATTCCTTCCTGGAAAGGGCTGTCCAGCCCTGGTGGAGTCCCCATCCCTGGAAGGATTTCAAAGCCCTGTGGATGTGGCACCTGGGGACATGGGGCAGGGGTGGTCTTGGCTGTGCTGGGGAACAGTTGGACTTGATGGTCTTAGAGGGCTTTTCCAACCTAAACAATTCTGGGATTCTATGAATCAGATGCAGAAATCAGACACCAGAAAACATGGAAAGGCATCAAATACCACTTGTCTTTGCTAACTTGGTAAAACATGTTGCTGCTACACAAGAAGTGCTTCTGTACTACCTGGGTGTTACATCTCCTACTCTGCAAGGAACAGCTGCTACATCCTAAGAAAACAAAAAAGTCAGGTCCTGTACTACAATACTTACAAGGCCCTAAACTACAACATCAACTTTAAAACCTCCAGTGTAGAAAAACAACTGCAAGGATATATTCACAAAACTCAGATTAAAAAAATACATAAGTATACAGCATAAATACATACATATACATGAATATACACACAACACTTAAGGCTTGTTTCAAACTTCACTGATCTCAACAGTGTTGTGTACACTAAATTTTTCACTGATTTCCAAGTGGACTGCAATATATAAGAATCAAAGGGAAAGAAGAAAGTCAGGGAGATGAACCTACAGCCCTCATAGTCAGAGCTCCAACCTTGAGTGCTGCCTATTCCAGCTTTTTTAAAGAAAAAGACAAAAGGGAAGCAATGACAAGAACGAAGATCTAACAAAAAAGAACTTCAAAGAGAAGTATTTTATGCAAAAAGATTCTTCATCTTTAATTCCCCACTCATTCTGGGAGCCCCTGAAAAGCACAAAACCAACACAAGAAAATCAGGCAGCAATCAATGGTATCTCCTGAGTAAACAGTCAAATCTGGTATTGGAAATCACCACAAAAATCCATGTGTTTTTAACAACAACATGAGTAATACTAGCAGCATATATTTTTCAAATACAAAGTAGCATACACTGAGAAAATTCCTGCATAGACAGGAACTGCACAACAAGGCAAAGCCTCAAAGCTGTTGACTAATTACCATCTAATACATCTAAAGCAATCCTGTTGCTAGTGAGCACAAAAACTCACAAAAAGTACCTTAGAATTTAGGATTAAGTATTTTTGCAGCACTTACTTCCAAAGCACTGTGACATTAAAGGTACATTATATTCTGGCAACAGGGTGTTGAATATATTTATTTTCATCAGAAGTATTATTAAAGAAAAAAATACAGCTAGCCTTCCCTCCATTATTCACCAAGAGAGGTAAGCAGGCTGGTTTGGTTTATAAAACACATTAAAATGTGACCTCTAAGTGGTCATCACTGGATCTCAGAACGGGTTTGTATTACTTTTAGTTAGACTGCAGTGACACTGACAGTGAAGACTTATTAGCATCTTGTCTGGAGAAGTTTAGCACAGCCTTCTCACTAAAAAAAACCCCAACCAAATAATAAAAAACCAAACAAAAATCCAAAACAAACCAACCAAACAAAAAACAACTAACAAAACAAAAACAAACAGCCAAAACCACCAAACAAACCCAAAAACCCCTTGTCCATCCTAATTTTGAAGTTGCTAAATCTAGAGACTGATGCAAGCAATGAGTTTTCCTCCTTTCTCCCTTCTCCTTCCCAAGTGCTCAAGCACTTCACAATTAAAAGTCATTGTTCCGGGTATATTTGGAGTTGAAGGCATAAAGAAAGGGCTGTTACAGCCTCTTACCAGAACAAACGTTTTCTACCCTAAATTGATTACTAATTTGACTTTGTTCATGTTCTCACTAAAAGCACTGAGGTTAAAGGACACGTATTATAAGCAAATAATTTAATTTGTAGTCACAGAATAGTGATTAGGCACACAGCGGATGAGAGAAGCAGATAAACAATCCATGCAGATATTTCATTAATTTCTAATGTAGAACAGCTAAATCCCTTCTTCTGTCACCTCGGTTCCACACCACAAGTAAAGCTGGGGAGATGCAATTAATTACAGGCCAGGTCTCACAGATGAAGGTAATGACATTACTGCAAAATCCACTTTGATAAGGATTTTACTTACGCAGCAACAGGTACCTAAAACAGAGACTATGAACTACTCCAGGTGCACACAGAGAATTCTCTCCTCCTCTCTCTTTAATGTACAAAGTCTCCAACACAACTGAGATAAAAGTCCTCAAGATGAGCAAACTCATGCAAAAGTCACTGCTGTAGCACAATCATGGAATCCCAGAATGTTTTGGGTTGGAAGGGACCTCAGAGCCCATCCAGAGCCACCCCTGCCATGGGCAGCGACGCCTCCCACTGTCCCAGGCTGCTCCAAGCCCCAATGTCCAACCGGGCCTTGGACACTGCCAGGGATCCAGGGGCAGCCACAGCTGCTCTGGGCACCCTGTGCCAGGGCCTCTCCACCCTCACAGGGAAGAACTTTTTCCTCACAGTAAAGATTTTTATTCTATTAATTAAAACACTGTCCCGGGGTGATGTTATGAAGCCGCTTTATTGCTTAACGCCCATTGCTCAGTGCCCAAGGACGCTGCGCCGTTAAGACGGGCCCGGGGGCCGGAGCCGCGGGCCCGAGTGGGGGCGGTTCAACGGCGCAGCCCCACGGCTCGGGGGCTCGGCACGGAGTGCGCCGGGAGCGCTGCGCTGCTTTCCTGAGTTTCCTTTGTGTTCCTGCTAGCTGGGAAAAGGTTCTGTTGGGTTTTTTTCTCTTGTTCTTTTTTCCCTTTCCTTCCCCATGTCTCACTGGCTCCCTTCCCTCCTCGCCGGTCCGGGGAGCCTGTGGGGGCGGCCTCGGCGGGGTGGCCCTGGCTGGTCCGAGCCCATGTGTCTGTTGCCGCTCCGGGAATTTGTTGTATTTTTAGGGGGTTTTTTGTCCTGTTCTGCCCTGTTGTGTTTGGGTGTTAATAAACGGTTTGGTTTCTTTTTCCCACTTTCACTTCTTGTGACCCATTTGTCTCATTGGCGGAGGAAAAGGGGAGGCCCTTTTCCCTTCGGAGGAGACCCTCATTCCGGAGTGGTTCCTCCTAAAGTTTTGTATCAAAAACCGAGACAAACACATAATTTTTTTTTTAATTCAAATTATAAAACTAATTAAAATTACCTAACCTCAAGACTGAGACAACAGAAACTATGAAGGAAAAGCTGATTTCCCTCCTCCAACCCCATTTCCCCACATCAGAAGCACTGAAAAAGAACCCCAGAATTGTGCTGGATTCCAAACAACACCAGCACTTCCCCACTGCTTCGGAACCATCAGTCAGAGACGCTGCCTTGTGATACTACCAGAACCACACTGGAACTCCAATCTTTTTCTTGCCTTTTAAGTTTTTCCAGCTATTAAATTCGAACTGAGAACATCCCAAATTTAGGTCCCTGCATATTTTCCTATTTCTTTATTCCCAGCCTCATCTCAGAGACCACAAAGCAGCATTTATTCACTGCATAACCTCAGCTTTACCTCTGCTGAACCAACCAGCCAAGCTGCGCTATAAATGTCAACATTGCTGTGTACCTTTACTACAAATTTTTCCCCCATTCAAACTTACTGGGTAAAACACAGAATAAAAGATATTATTATTATTATTATTATTATTATTATTATTATTATTATTATTATTACACTGAAGGGGTGTGTTCTTCACACAAGCAGCACATTTTGTACTGTTTGTCAGCACATTTTTCTGTGGCATTGTTCTATTATCTCTGTATTATCTTCAATCTCTGCTTTCACACTGCAACAACTCCAATCTTAGCACTGGGATTTCTTTGAACACTTTCCCTAGTGCCTGTATTTTATGCAGAAACATTACCATGACAAAAGGCCAATTCATGAGGTCCCCTTGAAGCCCACCCATACCCACCACTCGTACCAGAGACATCGGCCATGCAGATGGTGGACACTACAACAGCTGTCTATTAATCTAATCCAACAGTGGCACTCTGCAACTGTTCCCTATCTGTTCCCAAATCCACTTATTGGATCTTGGCCTAGTTCTTTGAAATAAAGATAATTTAGCTGGAAGTGTTTGTAATGCCCAGAGAAACTGGAGTCTCGTCCTTCACTGGTGATCCTAAAATGCTCCTGGGATTTGTGGTAGGGACCTGTCTTACACCAGGCAGGAAGAGACAACAGAGCACAGTGGAAGCAAATGCATCTCATACATCATAAACCATCTCACTGCAGCATAAAAAGAATGTATCAATCCCTCTCTTTCCCTGGCACACAATGAACCCCTAAAACCTTGGGTCAAGAGCCCTTGCAAATGTCTTACCCCAAAACTTAACCCCCTGCAAGACAAAAAGACAAAGAAACCACATTATTGCAATGGTCAAAGAGAATCATCAAAGGCTCATGCACACAAGGTCTGTAAGATGATTTTTCATCCCTTCCCCAAAATTAGAAATATTCAATTACTCAATGGATCTCAAGCACCTGTGCAATCATTTAAGTTGCAGTACAGCACACCTGTGACCCTTGTAAATAAGGCCTCATTATTCAAATTCTTTAAAGCCCACATGCTCAGAATTGACAGACATCAATCTTCCTCCAGTTGGAGAGCCCTTCACTTTGATAAGCTTTCAAGTTATCAGGCCTATATTTAAGACCAGGAAAAGCATTCATTGGCAGAACATGTGCTGTATTGTAAATGAAAAGAGGTTAAGCAACTGACTTAGCCTTCAGGCCAGCAGGAATCAGAAATAAGTGGAGCTTAAGGCCATCCCCATGGAGCAGAGGACCATCAACGTGCTGCACTTTCTCACACAAATGCAAAATCACCAAATTTATATGAGAAATGTAAAAGCAGCAGCAGCAATCCCTTCCGTTTTCCAGTGCTATATATGAAACTGCTGCCCAATCTTCCTAAGCACTAAACCCCAAAATAATCCATTGAACCCTCAAGAAGCCCATTTAGAGTCCAATTTAGCTCCAAACTTGCCACCCTCCATCACCGCTGATTTCTAGGCCAAATGCAGAGCTCAGAACCTGGTAGTCGCACTTACAGAAAAGCTCAAGCCAAAGATCAGTCAGCGTTGCAACAAAAATGAAAATATTGAGACATTCTATAAATAAATATCACAGCCTGACCCACTTTCCTAACAGGGATTGAAATAATCCCTTTTATTTCCTTCCTGACATCCGAAAATTTTAAGCTACTACATAGCAGTGTTACCTGCTGGGAAAACTGATCCCTAAAGAAATAAAAGTATTTAGGAAAAAGATTGCTGTTAACTTCTGTTTGGCCCGGGCCTCAAAAACAGATTTTAACACAGATCCTCAGATACAGGTCCCTACAACAGTCATAGTACATCCCAAAATGCAGAAAAGCATTTGTGAACCTACAGAATGACAAATCCTTGACATTTTAAAGCAGCTCTTTGGCTGAAGGAACACCATAAAAACATGCAAAGATCAGGGAATTGATAACAAAAATACTGTATTTATTAATGAAACCAATTCCCAGCCAATATCCTAATTTAATGACACCTTGATCAACTAATAAGGAAGATGTTCTCAGGGATGCCACAAGTAGTAAAAATAATACAACAGCAAAGGAGCCCTTTAAGCATCAAATATTAAACCTGAGAGAACGAGGGAAGTGTGGTCCCCCAGAAAAAAAAGTCTGTATGTTTATATCATACAAGGATATTCTGTCTGTCCCAAAAATGTCCTTCTCCTCACATGTGTTACTGTAAAGAACAAAAGGCATGTAAATATTTTTCTCAAGGAGGGCACAGAGAATTTCATTGAGGGAAGGAGGAGAAGTCCACAGAGCACCAATAATAAAATAAACCAACAATTTATCACTACGGTCTCCTAAAATCTATTCAGATTATTCCGTTTTCAACCTTGTTTCAGTGAAATCTGCTCCCAGACATACTCCCTTCAGCCACATGACCTCTCTCTCCTAACAGTCCCTCCAGCACATCCACCTGAGGGATTCTGGACAGGCACTCAAGCAGGATTGTGATCGCTGGCTCAGGGAGCAGAGCCCAGCTCAGTGCCAGTGCTGGTCCGAGAATCCAGCTGAGTTTCCAGCTCTGTTCCCTCCCATGAACAGCTGATGACACCAAGCTGAGTGGTGAGGGTGACATGCCTGAGGAATAGAATGGCACTCAATGGGACCTGGACAGGCTGGAGAGGAGGGACAGTGCAAAACTCCTGAGGTTCAACAAGGCCAAGTGCAAAGTCCTGTACCTGGGTCAGGGCAATGCCTGGTATCAGAACAGGCTGAGGATGGAGAGCACCCCAGAGCAGCAGGACTTAGAGGTGCAGCTGGGGGAGAGCAGGACATGACCCAGCCCAGAACCCCCTGTGCCCTGGGCTGATCCCCAGAGTGGGCAGCAGGCGAGGGGAAGGATTCTGCCCCTGTGCACCCCTCATCTCTCCTCAGGTGAGACCCCACCTGCAGAGCTGCCCCAGCCCTGGGGCCAACAGCAGAAGGACGTGGAGCTGCTGGAGAGAGTCCAGAGGAGGCCCCGGAGCTGCTCCAGGGCTGGAGCCCCTCTGCTCTGGAGCCAGGCTGGGAGAGCTGGGAATGTTCCCCTGGAGAAGGGAAGGCTCCAGGGAGAGCTCCAAGCCCCTTGCAGGGCCTAAAGGGGCTCCAGGAGAGCTGGAGAGGGACTGGGGACAAGGCCTGGAGGGCCAGGACACAGGGAATGGCTTCCCAGTGCCAGAGGGCAGAGATGGATGGGATCTTGGGCAGGAACTGTTCCCTGGGAGGGTGGGCAGGCCCTGGCACAGGGTGCCCAGAGAAGCTGTGGCTGCTCCTGGATCCCTGGCAGTGTCCAAGGACAGACTGGATGGGGCTTGAAACACCCTGGTCTAGTGGATGGGGTCCCTGCCCATGGCAGGGGGTTTGGAACTATATGTCTCTAAGGTCCCTTCAACCCAAATAATTCTAGGATTCTATCTTTTAGCACCTGCAGAAAACAATTGGAAATAAGCATCCAACTTCACAACATAAACAAGCAACACTTATGTTTGCCAATATCCAGGAGACAGAAAGACAGGAACAGAAAAGCTGTCTCCTAATTTCTGGTTTTACAGGAACTTCTCATTTCCACATACATATTGGTACAGAATTGTAAACACTTCCCCAAACACTTCATCAGTTCTTCTCCCTTCCCTTTTCCAGTTCAAGCCAGCTGTTCCTCCATCCCGCAGACTGTTGTGCTAAATTTGTTATCACAGCAAGAAAAAGAATGATTTGCAACCCCTTGCAGAAATGCACGAGTGGCATTTTCCCCAAACGACTCATGTTAATGAAAGCAATTTCATACTACATAGAAAAAAAAGGAGCTAAATACCAAACACTTCAAGTATCTAATGAAGACAGGTGTACACAGTCGGCTTCCTTGAGAAGTTCCCCTTTGTTAAGCAGAAAAAAAATTAAAAAATAAAGAATAATCCAGATGACTTGAATTTAGACAGGACTACAGTGACATACAAAAACTGTGAATACCAAGCACTCGTCCAGCTGTGTGTTCTCACTCACACCTATGGGATGGGAAGTCACCTGCAGCACTTCATACTCAAACATGCAGCCAAAATCCTAGCTTAGCAAATGGAGAAAAGGCCAGACTTCATGTAGCTTTGATTAAATCACCTTAATCCCTTCAATGAAAACTTTCTACTGCTTGCACACATCACTTTAACCACACAGATTACTCCACCAGCCAGTCTAAGCTTTTCCAGCAGCTCCTGGGAAGAATTAAATAAACCCACAGTGCTCAAACCATCTCAGTGTTTATTCAAGTGCCCGAGCAAATAAATCAAATGTGAAAGTCATCCAGTAACTCAACAGCTCCAAATTCCAGGAGGTGAAGAGTTGGAGGGATTTTCAAATGCCAGAGTGTGTTTGACAGCCTCAGTGTGACCAGTCTAAATCCCTTAGGGAATGGGGTGGGTATAGGCACGATAGACTGTATGCCTTATTAAATGCATCTGCACCATAAACTCTACAATTCAGATCAGGTATTTCCTAACCCACCAACAGAAATTCTTGGCTATTAAAACACCAGGCCTTGATTCCTTACCTGGGCAGAAGAAGCAGCAAGTAAAGTTGGTTTTGGAAAAAGAAAATTCTTCTAAAAAATAAAAACAGGCTGGGAGAGCTGGGGTGTTCATCTGGAGAAGAGAAGGTTTCAGGGAGAGCTCAGAGCCCCTTCAAGAGCCTAAACAGGTTCCAGGAGAGCTGGAGAGGGACTTGGGACAAGGCCTGAAATGACAGGACAAGGGAGAATGGCTACACGCTGCCAGAAGGCAGGGTTAGATGGGATATTGGGAAGGAATTGTTCCCTGTGAGGGTGGGCAGGCCCTGGCACAGGGTGCCCAGAGCAGCTGTGGCTGCCCCTGGATCCCTGGCAGTTTCCAAAGCCAGGTTGGACACTGGGGCTTGGAGCAGCCTGGGACAGTGGGAGGTGTCACTGCCCATGGCAGGGGGTGGAAAGAGATGAGTTTTAAGGTCCCTTCCAATCTAAAACATTCTGGGATTCCATGACTTTTTAAGCACACTTTAATCAAGCAAAGACTACGTGAAACCATTTTATTTTTGCAACAAACCTTGAAAATATAGAAACAATGCACTCATTGGCACATTACACAGAATTTGTGGTTTGTGTCAATGCCGCCTTAGCAACAGTCTCGCTACAATACCTTTATAATCCAAGACCTCTTAGCATTTCTTTCTAGGATAAGTAGCTCTGGAGTGTTTGTCTACGAAACACTCTTGATTCAGGGAAGGTCACACCGCAGCCTCCCAATTCCTTGGTTGTGAAGGCAGATGTTCCTGCATGGTGGGGTTTTTTTTTATCTTTTCTTGTAGTAAGGCACTGTCTAACATGCAGATCTCTTGATAAGCACTACAAAGAAACTCTTCCTTCAAAAAAATCAAGAACACAAAACAACAAATCCAACAGATGAATAGACCAACCAAAAAAATACCACAATTGTGGACACCCAACTTAGCCAGCAAAGAGCTAAACACCCTGAGGGAAGATGTAGCTGCAAAAATCATTGCTTACATCCCTAACTCTGCCATATGCACCTTTCCTATTGCCTCCAAAATGACTTTGAGAGGAGCTATTCTGGGACAGTAGTGGGGAAAAAATGAAATTCCATCTGCTTGCAACAGATTTGTGACAACAAAAACAAAGACAGTGGCTCAACATTAGTTATGCAAAGTTTTGAAATAACTCCACTTCGCTACCAAGTTGAACATGACTGACAGGCCACCTCTCCACTAAACAACTCTAAAAATAAAGTCCCAACTTCTTATTTAGGATTCAGTCATCACCAATTCTTTCCTCACTCTGGTAACATCCATAGGAAATGGCCCTAAGATGAAGGAGGGTTTCGATTAGGTATTAGGAAGAAATTATTTTCTGCAGGAGAGATGAGGCCCTGCCACAGATTGCCCAGAGAAGCTGTGGCTGCCCCTGGATCCCTGGAAGTGTCCAAGGCCAGGCTTGGAGCAGCCTGGTCTAGTGGAAGGTGTTCTCACCCATGGCAGCGGGATGGAATAATATGATCTTTAAGATCCCTTCTAACCCAAACCATTCCATTATTCTAAAAGCCTGTTTGCACTTACAAGGAATTGTGCACAAAATACTGCTATGATTGCCTTCGTTTATTAAGAAAAAACGGAAAAAAAAAGCTTTTGCCTCGTTCCACTCTCCCATTTAGCTTCCTACACTTTCATTTCATTATCTCTATTCATAACCAAGATGGCTTAAAAAATTATTTATAAGAGAAACTCTGATCATCCCCAGTCCGCAACCTTAGACTCTGTAAGGAAAAGTTCATTCCTGCCTTAAAATTGCTTAAAGAAAGAAATGATACTTCACTACACCCTATGACAGAGCACTAGGAGAACCACTTACGTGGAATCCTCCACAGCAGAAACCCATAACCCACTTCACAGAGCGCTTCTCTCCGGCACGCTCCAACACGGCTGCATTGTCCGTGCCTGGACGTCGTGGGAAGCCTTTCAAGGTGTTGATGCAACTTAGGTGTCTGCCAGGCTGTTTTCCTCTTGGATATATTTTTGCTCCAGGCCCAAAGCCATTCTCTGCCCTGCTGTGGGGCTGAGGAACACACACACAGGTATAACACCGAGGGCAAACTTGGTGTCAGCCCAGATATTTAACACAGTAAATACCAATCTTCAGGTCAAAGGAGGAAATTCCAGCTGAATGCTTCCCAGATCTAACCACAGATGCGTCAATGCATCATAAGGTCAGCAACTTCCTCTCATCTCCTGTGCTTTAAATTAATCTGTCAGAGGTAATTTATAGCAAGAGGAATAAGAAGTGAAGCAATCATGGAGATAAATTCCTCTTAGACATATGAAAAAATCCAATGGTACCAGGCACTGGACAACAGCTTTCAGGAACCATTTTGTTCTTCTGCTAAAATTATCTATGCAAATGTACAAATAAAAATTCATCGTTTCCTGACAAAAAAATTAAAAATATGTCTGCATGACATTCCCTAGGAAATTTTAAAACTCTCACATCCAATTACAGAGCCCCTCCAAATATCCCAAGTATCTGGACCATGAGTGCTTGACCAGGTGAGGTTCCCATAGCCCAGGTCATGCCAAAGCCCTGTTACACCTGAACACACAGAGCTGAAACCTCAAAAAGCAAACATGATTCCCAAAGCAGAGGGAAAAGTGGTACCCAGCTCTCAGGAGTGTCACTGCCTGAGATGAGCTCTGGGAAGAAGGTGAGCTCTTACAGTAGTCCGCAATAGGGACAAGCAAGAGCAGGTTGAAGACGTAACTTGTTTTTACCCTTCATCCCACCTGCAGGAGCAGCTGCTTTCCTGCCTGCCAAGAGCTCTGCAGCACAATTTTGAGCTTTTTGCGTCTCATTATTTAATTTATTTATTAAAGCCTGATAGGGGAAAACGGAGACGAAACTTGCTCAAAGCATTTGAGTTTTATTTAGATTAAGACAGGCTGTTCAAACTGGCTCAGAGTCACAGGATGGTTCCACTAATTACAATCCCTAGTTTAGAAAGAGTGGAAGCAATTCTTCGTTAGGTCCTACAGCTGCAGAACTCTTCACTTAGGGGTGAGTTTCTCATCTCAGCAAGTTTGACAAGCAGCGTTTAAAGCACACGGCAATTCCCAAACCATGAAATGGCATTTCCCAGGAAATCAGTCGATTTAAAATTGAGCTGTAAAATGAAAGCCCCTTTGCTGCTCTCCATTAGTTAAATATTACAGGTGAGAAAGCAGCAGCTGGCACAGATACAGCACAAGTACTGCCCCCAGTTAAAGGAAGGCTAATGGGAGTAAGAGAATCACAGAATCGTTGGGGTTGGAAAAGACCTCCAGGATCACCGAGTCCAAGCTGTGACACCCCCGCCCTCAGCTACCTTGTCAAACAGCCCGGAACACTGAGTGCCACATCCAGTCATTCCCTGGACACCCCCAGGGATGGAGACTCCACCACCTCCCTGGGCAGCCCCTGCCAAGGCCTGACCACCCTTTCCATGAGGAAATTACTGCTGATGTCCACCCTGAGCCTGCCCTGGCCCAGCCTGAGGCCGTTCCCTCTCCTCCTGTCCCTGTTCTCTGGGAGCAGAGCCCGACCCCCCCCGACTGCCCCCTCCTGTCAGGGAGTTGTGCAGAGCCACAAGGTCCCCCCTGAGCCTCCTTTTCTCCAGTCTGAGCCCCTTTCCCAGCTCCCTCAGGAATTCTCCAGCGCCTTCCCAGCTCCGTTCCCTTCCCTGGACACGCTCCAGCCCC
>VZRS01000710.1:0-16230 GCA_013398055.1 Ifrita kowaldi
CTGCACTCGCTCCAACAGCTCCAGGGCCTTCCTGTGCTTACGACCCCAAAGCTGGAGGCAGGGATGGGTCATGGATGGGCTGCAGAGAGAGAACCGTGGGGAATTTTGTGTTATCCCTTGAAAGGAACTAAATGCACTCTTGTGCTGAGAGATAAAATCAAGAGAATGACAGAGTCCTGCTGCCAGTGGTGTTCTTTGTGGAGTCTGCAGGGATCACCAGGAGCAGATCCTGTGTGTCCCCCTACCCCAGCACCCACCCCAGAGCAGCTGCAATGGCACCTTTGCCAGGCTGTGGGTCCATGCCCAGTGCAGCTCGGAGCTCCCTGTGCTCCCACAGGCTCCAAAGCAAACCCTGCCCATGCGGACACAGCATCTGTGCCATGCTGGCTCCTTCCAGCTGAGGCCGGGCCTGCAGCACCCTGGGGTGCCACAGATTTTCCCAAAGGATTTCTGGATCCTGGGGACAGGAGACGCTGCAAAAGCTGGAGACCCCACTTCTGACACAGAGGTACTTCTGTGACCCTGCAGCCCAGCTTAAAGGAGAGGAACATGTCATACAAATCTTCAGGGTGTTTATTGTCAGGATAGAAATTCCTGTATATAAAAGAAGAGTTTAAAAATAGCACTACCCTGCTCTCAGAATTAAATACACATATATATATACACACACATAGATATTGATAGAAAGAATAATTACCATTTTGCTATGTGATTATAAAACCAAACAAGATTAATACCAATTTCCAAACTATTCTGCCAAACCAGGGCAAGGGGATCTAAGAATTCCTGCCGCCCACCTTCCCATGGGAGCCCACCTGGGCACCACACTGGGAGCCAGCTGGGCATCAGGCGTCCCCTGTGCTGCCTGCACCGCCCAGCTGTCCTTGCCCCACCACTTAGCAGCAGATGCTGAGACAACAGAAGCTCTCAGGGTGACACCACTGCAGGTTTTTTCTCTTGCAAAGCAGCCTGCCAGGGTCCAGGGGAACTGTGCCATCCCAGTCACTCTGGGGGACACCAGGTGTCATGGCTGTCCAATGACCAGCCTGCCCACACAGCTGCTCCCCCTCATCCCAGACCTGCCAAGGAACAACAACTGATCCCCTTGGCATTGCAGCAGGGGCTGCATGTTCATGTTCATGTTCCTTTTTGTGTGTTTTTAGGATTTTAGGTTTTTTAAATACAGTCCATGTTCCCCTGGGGATTTTGCAATACAAGAACAAACACTGATGCTGTACGATAACCTAGCAATAACAATGTCATGTAGCTACTGTACATCCATCCCCGCGCCCTGCCGAGCACTGCAGCCCTCTGTCAGGATCACTTCTTGTTGACAATCTGCTTTTCCAAGTCTTCAAGTCTGGCTGTCATCTGAGCAAGTGAACGTGCTAAGGAAACAGCGTGAGCCAGACAGTCTGCTGGGCAAAGGGCTTTATCCCCTTAAAAGAGCCTTAAATTTTCCCCACTCCCATTTATCTATCCCTCCCGCCCCCATGTGTGCCCTGTCCTCAGCTGTCCTGCACCCTGGCAAGCCCAGGCATCACCCCAAAGGATATTTTTCTCAGTCAGACTCTGCAGGATGGCCACGGTGTTCGTCTGGAACTGCACCAGCGCCTCGCACTCGCACGGGCTGCGGATCTCCGTCTCCCCTTTGCCCTCCTCTGTGACAGGAGGGGTTTGGCTGCAGTCAGACCATGGCCCCACAGTGCCCAGCTTTCCCTTGTTCCCAGACAAGGGCTCTCCCCACCATTTTGCCCTCTTTTTTCAGCCTCTCTGCTCTCTGCCAGGCTGCCCTGCTGATCCAGCAAGCTCACTGCCAGGCATCCCACCAGGCATCCCACAGAGCTGTCACACATGTGGTCACGGTGTGCCAAGGACTGCCAGTGCTGAGCTTCACTTTGCCTTCAAGCTGGGGTGGCAGGGGGCATGTTGACTCCATATCTGCAGCCCTGTGGGGGTCTCTGGGGACTGGGGGAGCCCCAGCCTGTCCCAGGGTAGGGAGACCCTCACAGTAACCCTGTAGCCAGCAGCAGCAGAAGCACAGCTCTGAACAAGGACACAGGCCACCTTCACAGCATCCCTCAAGGCAGGGTGCCACTCCCAGCTTCTGCCCATGCTATGGCACAGGGATGGTCCCTCACATTAATAGTTTTGTATTAACCCCCCCTGTTTTTTAATTAATCCCCCCAGCTTCATCTTTTCCAAATCTCTCCCAGAGACCCACCTCTATACCCACAACAGCCTGGTGAGATCCTGGGACAGCCTAGGCTCACACCAGCCCAGCTCAGCCTTGGGGTACTCAGCAGGGTGACAGACACACAAACCACCCCACTGGCTCTGTGGGGACAGGAGGGCCTTCCCTGGCTTGGGGTCAAGTCTCGTGGTGTGGCCAGGAACACCCACCTGGGCAGATATTCAGGGAGAAGTTCTCCACAAGGTGGGTCATGGTGGTGAAGTCTGCCGAGTAGGAGAAGTGCTGCTCCACTGGTTCAGAGGCAATTGCCCTCAGCTCCTCTTCCACAGCTTTTCCAACACCCACAGCGAACATGACAATCCCTGTGTGGTGAGAACAGATCCTGAGCACTGCGCTGCCCACCCTGCAGCAAGCAGCCCCAAGCCCAGAGGGAGCAAAGCCAAGGATGCAGGATTTTCTCTGGGCTTCCCAAATACACAGCAGGGATTTGGGAAGGACAGGCAGGAGCATGGCAGCACTGTGGAGGTGCAGGCTGCTGCATGAAGGATGCTGCTCAGACCCTCTGGTCACAACAGAGCACGTCTGCCCCGGGATGCAGCTCCCCAAGGCTGGATGCTGCAGCTTCTCCTGTGACAGCCACCCCAAGGAATCATCCCGGGATGCCCAAAGCACTGCAATTTGGGGTTCCCCAACCCGCCTGCACCTGATTCCTTTGCTCTCCTGGCCCATTCGGAGATGTCATCCTGGGAGCGTCCATCTGTGAAGACCAGCCCGATTCTGGGGATGTTGTGGGAGAGGGGCCTGGCACCTTCCAGCTCGGAGAAGCTGTGCTCCACCATGTGCTTGAGAGCAAGGCCTGTCATGGTGCCTTTCTCCATGTACTCCACATCCATCACCGCCTTCTTGATCTCATCCGCGCTGTGGTACTTGTTGAGGGGGAACTCAGTGCGGACACGGCTGGAGTACTGCACCAGTCCCACCCGTGTGCCATGGGGGGACACCTCCAGCAGGTCCACGATGCGGTTCACAAACTGCTTCACCAGCTCAAAGTTCTGGGGCCGGACACTCTTGGAACCGTCGATCACCATCACGAGGTCGACGTGCCCAGCTCCACACTCTGTGGGCACAGGGGAAGGTGAGAGAGGACCAGCCTGGCCATGGGCACTGTCAGAGTGAAGGTGCCTGGGGCTGGGGCTGAGCTTTGGGGCTCCAGGACACTGTGGGAACACCCTGGAACTTCAGCTGGGAAGGAGAGCAGATTACGCCCAAGGGACTCAGCCCAAAAATCTCCACTGACATTCCAGCACCTCGTGAAAGTCTTTCCTAGGTTTCTCTTTTCCTGAACCTTTCCTCAAAGCTGTTGCATCTTCTGGGCCGTGTCTCTGAGGACCCAAGCATCCATCCCCACAGCAACCAGGGCGCTCCCCCAACCACAGCCAGCTCTCCACCCTCTTCCAGCCTAGCTTAGAGTCCCAAATGGGGACAGAGCCCCCCAGCCCAGTTTCAGCTGCGCCCTCTCCAGGAGCACAGAGCCCAGACGAGAATGTCAAGAGCTGCATCCCGATACTCACTGCTGCATGTCTTGCTGTCAGCCTGGAGCCGCTGGCCCTCAGGGCACACGCAGTGGTAGGAGCCCTCCGTGCTCACGCACTTGAACTCACAGCCGTGATCCACCCCGTTGCAGAGGTCAGTGGCTGGAAGACACGCCAAGGGCACGGGGTTATCCCCATTCAGGGTGGTCGGGGAACAGCCCTTCCCCTGGGGCTGGACAAGATATAAAGGCACGTCTTGTGTACACAGCCTGTGCCGTGCAGCACGCCAGGACTTACCCCTGCAGGACTTGCTGTCGGGCTGGAGCGTGAAGCCGCTGCGGCAGCGGCAGTAGTGCCCGTTGGGGATGCTCACACACTCGTGCTGGCAGCTGTGGTTTCCGAAGCTGCAGTAATCAATCACTGGGGAGAGAAGGAGAGTGATGGCAGAAAGGAAAAGACAAGAGGAGAGACAGAATGTGAAGCAAATGAAGAAGGGGCAGGGAGGGAGACAGTCACTTACTAGTGCAGCTCCTCTTGTCCTGGCTGAGGTAGTAACCCGCCCGGCAGCGGCACGAGTACGACCCCCGCACGCTGACACAGTGGTGCTGACAGCCGTGCCTCCCGTCTGCACACGCATCGATGGCTGCAGGGGAACAGGACACCCATCACCCTCCTGTCCCAGCCTCGCTGGGGCAGCGGGGCAGGAATGCTCCAGGGCTTCAAAGCAGCTCCCAGCACCATGAAACAAGAAGGAAAAGTCGTGGTGTGGTGGTCAGACCAGCTAGCACAGCTTTGCACTAAAATCCAGGGAAAAAACACTGCACACTTTGGTACTGGGATGTGAATCCTCTGGTACTCACTGCCCAGACCCCCGCATCTGACAGGCAGCTGATTGTGCCCACATGAGTCCCAAGTGTCCCATCTCAGAGAGGTGGCCAGGATTTAGCAGTGCTGAATGTCTGCAGTCATTACAGACCTGGGAGGCAGTGGGCCCAGTGAACAGAGCACTCAGGCTGCTGCTGGACTCCCTGGGTCCTCTGCCATGTTCCAGCTTCCCTCCGTGGGACCCATAACCACAAGCTCCCTATGAAAGTTCAGATAAGAAAAAGGGTTTTTACGGGAACAGGTCTTTCCATCCACGTTGAGCCTGTAGCCTGGGTTGCACTCGCAGTAGAAGGAGCCAGGGGTGCTGACGCAGCTGTGCTGGCAGCCGTGCTCCCACTCCACGCACATGTCCACCCCTGCAAGACAGAACGGGCATCAGAGTGGCCTGAGGCACGTCAGGCACATGGGGACCCTGCCTCTGGCATATGCCCTGTCCCTGCAGCAGAAGCCAGTGTGACAACCCACACAGCGCCAGCCTTGCCAGCCCCAGTGCTCACCCACTGATTTCCAGTGCACAGACACGGACACTGTGCAGTGCCCTGTCCTGGCACCTCACTGGGGAGGTTGTTTCCCCATCTACCCTGCTCCTGGCATGGGCAGCCATCCCAAACACCCCTCTGAAGGTCACCTTCCAGCCTGGGTGAGGAGCAGACACCAGGGCCCCCCTTGCCACTTCACAGCAGTGGCTCCCACCCACCGCAAAGCTTGTCCTGGAACTGCTTGGCGAACTGCTGGATGAGCTCAAAGGACTCCACCAGGAAGACGTGCTCCTCCAGCGGTGGAGAGGCCATGGCCCGCAGAGAGTTCATGTCTGCCCGCTGGATTCCCACGGCGTAGATCTCGATGCCAGCGTTCCGGGCCTGGGTGGCCACCTCGGTGACACGGTCCTGGGGCCGCCCGTCCGTCACGATGATGGCAATGCGGGGGATCCTCTTGTGCAGAGGGCGAGCACCCTCCTGCGTGGTGAAGGCCACGTTCATGGCATACTGGATGGCCAGCCCCGTCATGGTGCCCTGGGCCAGCGGGATGATGCTGTTGATGGCCCTCTCCATGTCTGCCCGCGTGAAGAAGGTCTTGAGGGAGAAGATGTTCTGCACCTGGCTGGAGTACTGGATCACCCCCACCCGTGTGGCGTTGGGGCCCACGTCCAGGTTGCTGATGATGTCCATCATGAAGCGCCGCATGGTCTCGAACTCGAAGGGGCGCACGCTGCGGGAGCTGTCGATAACAAACACGATGTCCAGGGGGCCTGTCCGGCACTTCAGTGCTAAGGAGAAGGCAAAGAGAAGGCTCAGTCCTGTGGCTGTCCTCAAGGAGCAGACACATCTCTGCCTGGTGGCTGGGGGGTGCTCATGAGGGATGGAGAGAGCAGGTTTGGGCAGCCCCCACAGATCAGCACCTTCCCACTGCCCAGGAAATCCACAGAAGGTGGTGACAGAGTGGAAGCAGAGCCAACAGGCTGGGGAGACATAGCCTGGCTGTGGGTAGCTGGGGTTGTGGCTTTTTAAGGGCAGAAAATGAGACATTAAAAAGCAAAGCTAAGGGCACACACTTGGCAGAGATTGAGCCAAAGAGCCTCTCTTGGACATAAGGATGCTACTTCCAGTGCAAACTGGGAGAGTGTTTAGCAAGTGAAACGCCAATGAATATATTTTGCTTAGCCTGTGTGCAACCAAGCCTGGGAGAATTGGGCCCTAATTGTAAGGAAACACTTTGAGTCCCTTTGGGATGATGCCAATCTCAGCTGCTCTGAAGGTCTCTGAGACATACCTGCTCCTTTCTCTGTTTGGTGCCTTCACTGTTTCTAAACTAAAATTGATTTAGACCCCTCTGCCCTGGGAGGAGAGAGGCTGGTACCTCTGGGTTTGCTTTGTCCCCTGCAGCTGGAAAGTCAAGCAAGGAGGAAGCTTCCCCTCACAGCTGTGCCTCCTGCCGAGGTCACAGCCCATGGGCAGGAGGGTGACAAGCCCTGAGCAGGGCTGTGTCACAGCTGAGGAGGTGCCCAGAGCAAGCAGCACCAGAGCCACCATGCTGGGGCCAGGCTCAGGCTCCCACCCGCCAGGGCAGCGCTGGGAAGTTTGGGTCCCACTGCTGGGGGGATCCTCCATCCTCCTGGGGATGCTCCCCAAGAAGAGGCATCGTGTCCCCCCACATCACACAGCAAACTGTCCTCCAAGGGCTCCACTGCCCTGATGTTCTCACTTCTCTCCCCTCCAGGTACTCCCCACCAGCCAGAGCTCACCTGCAGGTTTTGGTCTGGCTTCCAGTGTTGTCAAGAGAAGCAGGAGGAGAGGGGCAACAGGCAGGAGCTTCATCATGGCTCTGCGAGACCACACAGTTGCAGTGCTGGCAGGATGTGCTGCAGGGAGAAGACAAGGTGCAATCAGTGCTGGGAGTGGGCTGAGCCACAGGGCAACATTCACCTGTGGTGGGTGCCCCCAGGCAGCGCTAAAAACCCTAAGCAGCAGCAGCAGCTTTGACAGATCCATCCCCAAACTTCTCTGAACCCACATGGAATCTTTCCCGTTCCAAGGACTGGCAGTCTCAGCACAGCTCAATTTCATTACAGTAGCAACACTCTGCCAAAGGGTCTGATTTTCTGCTCTGGGTGGAGCTGGCCATTGGACAAGCCTTATTTTCACTTGCAAACCAGGCAGATGGGATGTTCAGCCAAATGCTTTTTCCCTGACTGTGTGGCTGTTCTCTGCAGCCAGTGGGGAGTGGGAAAGCTGCAGGCAGGGATGCAGAGAACCAGCCCTCCTGCTACTCCTGCATGGGAAGAGAAGCCCCCAGATGAAACGCCAGCACAGACAAAACCTGGTCAGAAGGCTCTCAAAGTCACTGGCAAAGATCATTTTTCCAAGAAGTTCCATTCTCTGCCTGTTTCCAAGCTCCCTTGGGAGAGCAGAAGCCTCTGCAGGCAGTGGCTCTAAGGGTGCCTGTGCAGGTGGGCTCACACCTCTTCCCCCGGGCAGGTGCCCAGGCACTGCCAGCCTGCTGCTCTCCTTCACATCACCTCGGGGTCCCCACCACTCTGTCACCAGCACTCTGCAGCTCTCCCTGTCCTGAAGGTTTTTCCAAGGGATGCTCTGCACCTCAATAGTTTTTTCATGTCTTTAGGGTGGGATCATAGGGGGAAAAGGTATTTAAACTTATTACCCAAAACCTCAGCTTGTCACTTCTCTCCCTCCTTGCCCACCTCTGGGTTGCTCTGCCTAGCCTTGCCTTTCCTGGCTCCTGCAGGGACACAGATTTATTTAGTTTATTTTTATTCCAGATCTGGTTGGAAACCCAAGGTGCTAGGGATGGAAATGCCACAGATAATGTGACTCTCCCCAGGAGACATGCAGTGCCAGGACTGGGCACAGATACTGGAAGGGTGCTTTTACAAAAAAAACCACACAAAAATTCATTTTATCGGTAGTTATCAGCCGATATTTATTTAGCCCCAGGAGGTCTCAGTTGTAATTCATCACCAGGGTTGCTGTTTAATTGCTCAGTGGTTACGTGCAGCCCTGAACACCACGTCTTTGATAGCAGGGACACTGATAATAGGTTTCACAGCTGCATCTTAAAGCTGTCTCGAGACTCAGTGTTCACACCTGGAAAAGTATATTAAAGAATTAGGAGGACAGAAAAGGGGTACAAGAGGAAACTGAGATCCAGAATACCCGTCTCAAAGTGAGAGACGTGGCCTTCCCCTGGAGGCGAGCAGCCTACCAGCCCGGGACCAGCCCGGGACCAGCCCGGGACACAGTGACTCCGCAGCAGTGCCAGGAGCTCCTGCAGGGGAAGGGCCACTGGGATCGCTCTGCCTGAGGGGATGAGCAGGGACAGCAGCCTGACAGGTCCTTGCTGGGAAGCCGTGGGCTTTCCAGAGGTGAGCTTTGCTTTGTGGCCAGGAGTGCTCAGACTCCTGTGTCCCCTCACCACATGCAAGCAGAGAGGCAAACAGTCCCTCCTCCCCCAGCTCTGTTTCCCCACTTATTTAGCAGATTCTTTTTTCAGTGCTGCTTCTTTCCTGAGAGAAAGCACTCACTAATCACTAAATATTTTTGGGACAGCTATACCACCCAGAACATTTCTGCAGCCCTGTGCTCTCCACATCTCCCTGCAGTGGCAGGCTGCTATGGAGCCTGTGTCTCACAGCATCCAGAGAGCTTCAAAGACAGCCCAGAGGGAGGAATGAGCTGTCAGGCCAGGAACCAAGAAGGAGAAAACCAGTTCACGACTGATCTATTTTTAACAGCATCTCAGCTTTGGATGAAGTCTTGGCTCTCCCCACAGCTGGAAGGGCTGATGCTGCCTGGACAGGGCAGGGCATGGCAGCTCAGCCATATATCCTGTGCTGTCCTGGCAGCAGAGACCCGGCTGGGACGGTGCCCTGGTCCCTGGTTTAATTTAACACCCAGTCCTGCCCCAGCAGCAAGGGGATGGGGAAGCAAAGATGATGGGACAGATGTCCCTCAGTATCTCTCCCACCACCCCACACTTCCCTGGCACTGACTTGCATCCTATGGAGGGACTCCTCGCACCCTGAGGGATCCCACACCACCCTCTCCAAGCCCCTGCAGGAGTGGGAGGGAGATGGGTGGGAAGCGAGCGGCTGGCAGGCAGGTGCTGCAAGGCAAACACAGCGCCGGCTGCAATGCCAGAGACCTTGAGATAACACTGAGCTATAAAGGAAAAAAGGTCCAGGCAAGGTGAGCGCTGCTGCCTGGGCTGGCTCAGCCAAACGCTGCAGATGAGCTGACAGGGACACCTGGGCCGCTCCTGACGTTTCAGAGCAACGCAAGGGCAGAAACAGATACTGCTTTTCACTGCTGAAGGAGATGCTCAGTACACGGTGTGAGGAGGGTGACCAAGGGAAGAGCCACATGTAAGGACAGAAGAGTCACCTCTTCTTGACTCTCCTCGTGATCTCAGTCAAGGAGGACACGGAGATGGATCCCCAGAGACAACCAGGTAAGCCAGCACACCTTCCCTGGGCACCTCCACCGGCAATGCTGCTCCCCAGGGCAATTGCATCCCTCCCTGCTCCACCACTTGTCTGTCTGCTCTCCCTGCCAAGTGCTGAGTCTCAGGAAAAACAGATGCTTCAGGTTTCAGCGTGGCCTCCTTGGCAGCTCTCTCCTGGCTACAGGTTAACAGAAATACTCTGAATATTCCCCTTCTGGTTCATCCAGATGGTGGCATGTTGGACCTGGGCACATCCTCACTTGGGCAAGGCCAAAGGACAGGGCCTGGCAGGGAGCAGGCTGAGGAATGCTGCCGGCTCCCTACCCGCCTTGCTGTTACAGGGATGGGACCTTTCTGTACTGAACTGTAGAGGGAATGAAGCAGATGGAGAAAGGAGGGGTGGAAGTGTGTTCACAGCCCAGGAAAAGCCCTGACTGTAGTGTCACAAGGAGGAAAGCAGGTTGTGGACCAAGGCTCTGGAGCCATGCTGGCTCTAGACCCTGCAAGAAGCCAGGACAAGGGATCACCATGTGTTGCAAGGAGCAGGGAAGAGCTGGGAGCCTGTGAGCAAGCACCAGCCAAGCCAGAGGGCTGTCCCTTGTAGCAGGGCTGAGCACAGGAGGAGGCACACTCAACATGTCCAGGCAAATGCGCCAGGGTGCAGGGTACTGATGCCACATGTGCTACCAGCTAACAGCCCCTATTTCTGTGCTGGAAGCCTTGGCTGATGGTAGAGCAGCCCTAGATGTGATGTTGCTGAGATTCACCCTCCTCATCTGCCTCTCCATGCACCTTCCTTTGTTCTGCTCAAAGCAAAGCTTCTTTGCTTTGAGGAGATCCAACCAGGCACTTTTGGGAAGCTAAAATTCAACTCCATCAGTGTTATTTGATGAAAATGTCAAAAGAAGTGACCAAAATACGGCCAGGAGTCCCAACCCAGAGTCCTTTTGCTTAAGACATCGGAGTTCTGCCAGGACAACAGCAGAAAGGCAGCAAGAGCATCCTCAGGCTGAAGGATGGGGAGAAAAATTGTGGTGTCCTCAGCAGGACAGCAAGTTATCCTTCAGGGCCATGCCTGAGAGAAAGGCTGCCCAAAAATGCATGTGGGACCAAGGGAGGAAGACTGATGTGTGTCTTGCCCCAGGGGACAATGAAGCAACCAGAGCTACCTGGAGAGATGCAGACAGCTTACATCACCCTGGAGGCACCTCTCGATGCCAAACTTTGCTGTAGAAACATGGATGAATTGCTGGCACATTGTCCATAAGTTTGCAAAACCTGCAAGCAGTGTGAAAGGATGAGGCCCGGGACAGCCCTGGAGCTGGACCCACCCTCTCCTGGAGGGCTGCCCAAGGGTTGGTTTCTCTCAGCATAATCCCCAGTCTGAAGGTGCTCTCTGCTTGCAGGTGCCCAGCTCTCAGTGCTCCCTCTGCTGCTCATGAGCACTGAATCCACCCTCAGGACCATTTTAGAGGCAGCATTGACCTTACACTCAATCACAGCTCCAAAATCTCAATGCTCAACCCCCACAGCAGCTGGGTGACGAGTGGCAAATCCCACCAGAGAGGACAGCAATGCAGTTTTCAGAGCAAGGAAGTCAGGGAGCACAAGCACATCAAGACCATGTAAATGGCATGAATTTCCAGCCTAAAAGGGGTTTTTTCCCCCCTCTTTAAGGACTGATGTGTCCTTGGTTTTTCCCAAACACGTGGGAGAACCAGAGCTGACTCTTTCCAGGACAGTGCTCTCCGGTTACGACTCTATGGCAGCTTTACTGGGCCAAGTGCCACCTGGAAGGACACGCTGTTTGAAAAACAAGGCTGCATTTCTCAAACAGCACATCGAGGCTCCAAACCCAACAGGAGACAATCAGCAGGAGGGCTGTAACAGGAAAACCTTGCTGGATGCAGAAGGAACTTCTCTTTTGCCCTGCTTGCTCCCCACAAAAGCCTATTCCCCACTTTATGGGACCCACTCCTGTATATTCACAGGGAGGGCAGGAGGAAGATGGGTTTCTTGACCAGGTCCTTTTGCAGGCTGTGTAACAGATGTCTTTAACACACATCTCAGGGACTCATACAAGTCCTGACAGGTTTATACTGAGACATGACGTTTGGAGTCCCGTTGAGAGGGAAATGCTGGGTGTAGCAATGGACAGAGCATCCCCCTCTAGATGTTCTCCACAACAGCACATGGGGTCTTTCTCTGCCCTCAGTCTATCTCTAGAAGAACCCTCAGTGCTCGGCCACTCACCTGGCAGGAAAGCCTCTTGCTCAGACAGCCCTGCACTGAAACAAGCTGCGTACCTGGGCTGCTTCGGCAACAGCTGCCACGAATAAAAGCCACATTCACTTGCAAATTAAAATGTTAAAGATCTAGCCAAGAGGAAAACACGCCTGCCAAATCCCCTTGTTCAGCTAATCATGTCAGAGATGGCTCTTGTTTCAGGACTGCTGGTGCCATTTCTCTGTTCCTCTCTGTCCCACTCGAGACCTTTAGGCTGCACTTGTCCCCTGAGCTGCACAACAGGCAAACTCAGCCCATCTCCTAACTGCTATTTTCAGCAAAACTGGAGACATCTTGGAGTATTCTGATTTTGATGAAGAGTGATCAACAGGGGACAGATCCACCTTACTGACTCTCTTTAAAAAGCAAATGCTCTTCTGCAAACAGGTCCTTGGAGGACAGCTGAGCTGGGCCAAGCTCTCTTAAAGCTTTGGAGAGAAGGATGTCCTGGCCATCCAGAAGCTGACGCAGCAATCCACTGCCCAAGTTCTTGTTTTGGGAGGAAGGTGTTAGAGAGCATTTTTTTCCCCAGAAATATGCATGTTCAACCACAAAGGAAAAGAGTCATGGCCCAGATCAGCTACTGGGCTGGTGCAGAATTTGTCAGCTGAGCTCCTGATGCAGCAGAGCTGGTATGAGATTGATAGTTACTAGCAGGACATCTGTCTCCCAAATCTGCTGGGACCACTATCCCCAGCTGACCTCCAGGAAGTTTACATGGCACAGACAACCACAGAGACTGCCGGCTATTCCAGCCCCGCAATCATAGATTCATTGCCTGACCTCCTTCTCTAAATCTTTATATCATATTTCTCACTCTAGAGATGTGACTCAATGTGTTGGCATAAGAAAACACGCCAGGAGAATATTCTTGTGCCTCTCCCCTTTATCCTACCCATCCTGCTATGTATTTAATTGAAATAGCAGAAGGTGAGGAGCGTTTGGCAGCTGCAGAAAGGCACGCGGGGACTTTTTGTCCCTCCTCAGAACAGAAAAGCAAGCTTTGTGTAGATACTTTTCACAGGGAGAACCTCAAAGGTAGCACAGGAAATGTCTCACACCTAACTTCACAGCTTCCATGTCCCTCTGGCAGCAGGAGAACTGCTGTCCTGGGACTGGGATGCCACCACCCCTCAGGAGATGCACCTGAGAAGAGCTTCACCAGCAACACAGTGGGCTGTGGCCTCCTGCCCACGCTGAACAGCAGGTAACACTTTGGGGAAGCCATCCAAGTTCAGCTGCAGGTGTACGAGCTGTGAATTCCCAAAGGCAGAGTTTTTCCATTTGTGGACCCTGGCTAATTTTCCAGCCCAGAACAGAGACCCTTGTACAGGGGGTTTATCTCTGCTGTCAGCAGATCTGCTCCCACTGGTTCCTGCCAGAAACCATGGACTCCTATGGGTCCACAGACTACACTCAAAGACTCCTGAACTTACACATTGGCAAAGTACAACACAGCCCAGAGAGAGAAAAGCTGAAGTCTGGAGAGAAACCGAGGTACTGCCACGTCTCTGCAAGGGACAACAGCCGAGCCCTACGGATCTCCCTGATGGGCACCAGAGGGACCAGGCTAGGGATGGACTCGTGTGTAACCAGGGGCTTGCAAGCAGAGAGGATCAGAAGTTTGCAGATAGGCAGGCAAAGACAATGTAGGGAAGATGGATTCAGACTCCAGTAAAGAAACACCAGGAAGGACAAGCTGTGTGAGAACCATGAAGCTTCAGACATAGGGTAAGACACAGCAGTCCAGAGCATCCCACATGGAAACGCTGCCATCTCTGTGAATCAGTCTCTGGAGTCTCCTGAGCACACACCTGTACCCTCTCCTGCTTTAACAGAGCTGGTTTAACACCCTTTATACTTAGCCAAGACAGGAGAGAACCAAAGCCTTCTAACAGCTAAAAACATTGCTTGGCACCTAAAGGTACATCTGTGCTGTGAGTACCGACAGAGGGGCGACGCTCACCAGCCCACAGCAGGTAATGGAGAGCACTGAGTGGGGGTTCTCCATGCCCAGCAGATCAGTGGAACCCTTATGGCAGCTGCATGAGCTCCCAGCGGAGCCCAAGTGCTCCATTTGCTACTGCTTGGGGCCAAAGTGAAGAAAACATGGTTACTGAGAGGTAATGACAAGTGTCAGCAGCCACTCAGCCTCCTGGCTTGGCTGGAGGAGACATCTGGCATGAGAAGGCCCAACTGGTGCTGGGGGAGTAGCTGACTTTTATAAGTTTCTTTATAAGCACCACTCCATCTATTTTTTTTGCCGTGTTTTTTCTAGGTCCCATTTATTCACTCACGGTAGGGCTTGTCTGCAAGTCCTGTGTATGTAGACACAAACACTACTTATCTCCCCTCCATGTTTCAGCCCTATTCATCAGGCATTTGTAAATGGCATTTTATGAGTGCTGAGTTTTTAACAAGGCAGGCACGCTGCTCCAGAGCGAACAAAGGGGCCCCTATTGGAAACTTTAAAGATGTTTAAACAAAGACTTCTCTTGAAAACCTTTAACCCCTAATGCCAACCTCAAGGGAAACGCTATGTTATGAGCAATCAGAGCACAAACATCTTCTGTGACCACAGATTGCCTACAACAGGCTGCCTTGTTGGCCACAGCTCCTCTGTTTGCTACGGATGCCAACAAGGGCAGCTCCCGAGCCCATCTTGTACTGAGCACATACGGTTTCCTTAATTCTTCAACAACAAATGAAAGTTACAACTTCCACAAAAATCAACAACAGCTTTTTCCCGTTGGATGCAGCAATACCCTGCCTGCTTCAATGAAAAGTGTTGTTTGACTGCAAACACCAAGATCCGTCGCGTGCTTTCCAGATGGGAATTTGCATTTCGGATGAGGCCGAATTCATCCACATCCTGGTGGCAAATATCAGGGTTAAGATCTGAGAGATTTCCCCACACACGGCTTTTTGCTGATATCAACAGCAATCTAATGAATTCCTGCAGAGATCACAAGAATCTGCTTCTGAAATGCAATTTCTACTTTTTATAGAGAACCTGCATGCTCACTGCCTGGGATTAATTGCTCCTGTCCTTGAAAAAAGAAAAAAAAAATCTTTACTATCAAGAGATGCTACAGAGGGTCCCACAGGGAGGGGTCCCAAAGGGAGAACTTCATAATAACTTTATATATAATCTGGGTTTAAGTGAAGCAAAAATCTGGTGTTTTTAAGGAAAAGAGGCAAAGCTCTGTGCCTCCTCTCAGAGCTGGGGCTCAGAACAGGCCCCTCTCATGGACCCCTGCTCCCCTCAGTCCCACTGCACACATGTAGTGGCTTCCACTGACACGGGACAGTACCGTTTCCCTGCCAGCCTCCTCAGCCACACCGCTTCCCACTCTGCAGCCTGCCTCCCGAACGGATTCAGCAGCTCTCTGCACCACAGCAAAGACCGTCCCAGCAGAACGAGGAGCAAAACCCCAGCAGAGCACACAGCACCCCACCGTGTATCTGCTCAGCTCCACTTGTCTCACATGAGTGCGTGTCCACACAAACACGATGAGTGCAGAATAATCTGATTTTCCAAACAAGTTTTCCCATGTAATTGCTTGGAACAGAAGTGCCCAAAGCTAATTTTATCCTGTGAAACGGTTGGAATGATAAGCCGAAGGTGGGTGATTGCTTGTGCAAACGAGTATGCACAGACCCAATTTTCCAGTCGTGCAGAAACGGTGCATAACAAACTTCGGGTACACTCCTGAGCTTATCTTTCTGCAGGATCTCGATATCCTGTTGCTCAGTATGCCTTGCCCAGGTGTACCAGACCTTATTATCCTCTGCTAAGAGATTCTCGGTTGTATAAGCAGGGACCTGCCCGGCAGGTAGGCAAAAGGTGAGCAGGGCAGGCAGGCAGAGCCATCCCGACAGCGCGGAAGAGTTCACATCCCTCGCCCAGCACCGAGGGACCGAGCGGGTACCATGCCCCGACCGCCGCACCCAACACACCCCGGCACCGCTGCGGGGGCCAAGCCCGTGCGGCCGGGGGTCGGGAAGGCTCCAGCCCGCAGATGGGGGGAAAATCCTTTGGGGCAAAGCCTCTGTTCTCCCCCTCCTGCCGGCTTTGCTTTCTGCTCCTGACGCTCCCCTTCCTGCCAGCCTCGCTCCAAGGAAAAGCCGTCTCGGAGGCTGCCAATCTCCGCGGCAGCGCTCGGCGCTGCTCACAGCCCCCCGGGCCGGGCTGGGATTGGGATCGGGATCGGGACCGGACTCACCCGCAGCCTCCTCACCCTCCTCCTCTCCTCTCCCTTCCCGCAGGGGCGGCGGTGCCCGCGGAGCCCCTCACTCCCCCGTGCCGGCCGCGGAGCCGCTCCCCGCCGCGCTGCTGGCTCAGGTACGCGCTGCGGGCGGTGCGGGGCGCGG
>VZRS01000713.1:0-71931 GCA_013398055.1 Ifrita kowaldi
TTTAACAGTTATTCATTTTTCCTATGCCCTGCTGATGCTCTGTTTGTAAAAGAAATAGTTTTTTTCACTTTCATCCAAGAAATTCCTTTCGCATCATTGGGAGAGGGAGTGCTCAAAACCTGTTTTTGGGGGAGACATTCATTCCAGATCATTTTCCTCCCAAACTTGTCTCAAACTGAGACACCACTTTAATTTTTGATGCATTTTATTTAAATTTGTCCACAGACTAATGCTGTATCTTTTATGTATAACTCTGAAGCAAAGCCACAATGGAGATCAAACAAGTCAGAACCAAAGCTTTCCCCCTCCCAGCTGTGAAGCAGCTAGATCACCACTCTAGTACATTTGCAGAAAAAAATGTGTAACATAGTCACTGCTCTTTGAAGTACCTAACTCCACCTTGTAAACCACAAAGGTGTGTTGTTATTTTTTAATTATGAGATATCTCTTTCTGTCACAGCAGCTCCACTCACCTATAAATACAAGTATACAGATGACAAGGGAGGAAGGAAGAGGAAGAATAGATCTAAAGTGGAGAATCAAAATTTTGATAGTGTTCATCTACCAGAAACAGAAGACACATGACAAAGCAATTTTCACAACTTCTTAATGAGATCCCAAGGCAGTTTTCTTGAGCTGCAAACTGAAAATGTCAAATAGATTAATTCAAACTCATACAGCTCACTAAGAACTTTCTGGGCTGTTTTTTTCTATTATAAAGAAAGTGCTAAACAAAATGTGAGACAGCACTACAGCAATACCAGACATCCATAGTAGCATAAATATTGTTACAGAGTAGCTTTGATTGGCAACAACACAATAAATACCACAAGACCACTTACTTAAAAATTTATTTCTTTACGAGTATTTCAGCATGTTCAACAAAATTAAGCTTTTTTTTCTTGGAATACTAGTTATCAAATATTAATGAAGGAGGGGTTTTATGCATCAAACCATTCTGATTATAATCTTGCATACACCGTTTCTCACAGAAAATTAGTACAATATGTGGCTTTTATAAAGGTTAACCTAGCTGAGAAAATTGTTCCCATAAACTTCTTGGCAATCTTGCTTCTCATTTATAACTGGCAGCCCTTCTACTGTTCAGTTCTGCCACGTCAAAGCCTGGCCTATGCTACAGAATGTGATACTCCATCTTGGGCAGATGATCAACATCATCACCCCACTCTGAAAATGTAAGCAAATAAAGATAGCATGCTTTCCTCTTTCTCTGTCTCCTTCCCCACAGGTCACAGAGATCAGACATGCCAGTTTACTGAGAGATCAGGTTATTGCAAGCCTATAATGCAAGGTTGTATAATGCATCAGTTGTGTGCATTACAGCAGGATGACATAGTCAAACACATGATTGCGGTGTCAAGGAAAAAAAAAGTATAAATTTAGACTTTCCAACATGAAAAGTCAAGAGGATCAATCTGATGTCCTAAGACTTACTTTGAGGGGAAAGAAGTACCTCCATAAATTTCTACATACCATGATTCATAACTATCACCATCTACAGAAGAGATTTCTGGGTTTTAGGAGGTGATTTGATACACAATGATTTAGTTTAATAGTGATCTCTATTAAATGCAGTTTTGTGATTCCTCTGTATTCTGGTTTGTTAAGCTTTTAACATCCTTGTTTGCTCCCAACATGTTCTGTTTGACTTTACAGCTGTTTGATCTGCTTTGTATCTCTTTCGGGTTTTTGGGGTTTTTTTTGTTTTCCCTGTGGTTCCTTCCAGTTCTTTTTTTGATTCAGTAGTTCTGAATGCCTTCCCATTACCCCCACATTCACTAGATTTTCAGGTTATTTCAAGGAAGGATGCTTTCAAATATATCCTGTTCTACTCTAAGCACACCAAGAGGCAAATATTCAGTAAAATGCACAGTCATTTAGATGCACAACACTTTATTAACATTAATAGGACTCATGCAGCTAAATTCATTCACACCATGCTGAAAATAAAACCACAGCTCTTCTCATCAATGAAAATTTCATAAGAACGTTTTGCCCAGGAACTCAGTGGCCACACATAACTATGAAGAAGGCAACAGGGCTCAAGGCCCCTTATTGCAGACTACACAACATAAATAAGTCCATGACACCCTAAATGCTCTGTTCTACCAAGTGCAAAATTAGAGCTTAGGAAAAATAATATATATCCTTTATTAAGATGCTTCGAAATACTACATGACTTCATACAAATACAAATACCACAAAGAAACACCATAACACAAAATTTCATATATTTCAGGCCAATTTTCCTTACTTAAATCCTGAACTAAAAAAGTGATCTCATTGGTCAAACAATATCTGAATAATGCCCTTCATGCTGAGTGAACCCAGTATGAACACACACATCAGAATCACTTTTGCCTGCCCTTAACCATATCGCATTGGAATCTTCAAAATTTGGTAACTGAGCATTGAAAGAAAAGTGCCTTCTACCCACAACTTTTCCCTGATTATACCACATATCAGTTAACTTACATGACATTAAATAGCAGTTTTGAATTTAACTCCAGTTAATTAAGAAATAGCATTTTAGCCATCACTCATCTTTTAAAAAAATTTCAAGAAAATATGTGTGTACCTAAAAGGCCACTTCTAATGAAGTTTTAAAAATATTTTAAGAGATTTACTTTTCTTCAATGTCTTTATTTTTAAATCTATTTCAGTTAAACCAGTCAGGGTTTATAAGCATCTATTACTCAGTCCTATTGCTACCCTCCTTCTAATTTCCATGCTAAAGCCCAAAAAGAATCCAGATTCAGAAAGAAAATTTAATATTTAATATTATTTTTTTTATTTCCACATTAAATTTGATAGAGTTGCTGCATCATATAGTGAGTTGCCTAGAATATAATCTTTAGACATACTAATCTTTATAAAAAGCCAAAAATAAAACAGGAAACACAGATAAGCACATTTAACAGAAGCATATCCATATCTAATTCATTACACACTACACATTTTCTGCAATAACAATTACTCCCACAGCTTCAGCTGAAAAAAACAGGAATCCTTCTTTCCTGCTCAAGAGTTCCATCAGACTTCTCTGTGCTGTTCTGAGGTAAACGAGAAAACAGACCCAATGCTTCCTGTTAGAAATAGCAGCACTTCAGAAGTACATAAAATATTAAAGCACAGGCATTATACATACAGTTTTGTTTTGCCAGCTGTCCCCCATTCTTTATATGCTCAAAACTAAAGAACTAAGTAGCCACAGAAGTTGTATCTGAAATTGTTAAGAATTTGCAACACTTCACTTCCCTGCCCATCCACATACCTATGTGTCTTAGAGTTATTTTGAAAAATCAATTAATAAACTGTTTCAACATCCTTGATATTAATATACAATAGTCCTGTTAGCTGGTATTAGTAAGGATTCATCTGTCCACTATTATTTGATTGGTTTGGTTTGGTTTTTTTAAATTTCTAATGTGATTTATGGACTTTTATAAGAGCCTTGATGAGAGCCTTTTTCACAGAGTATTTTCCACATTCAAACTTTGAGTTTTAAATAAATTATTAACCTCTTAGGTTAATAATTTATATACTAGTCCTCTCATCAAGTTCTAAAAACGTGTGAGGCCCAGACTCATGTATAGAATCATTTTTTGGAATGGACACAGCACAGTCCAACTGCCTACATCTCTATAGTGAAAATCAGTAGTCCCAAATTTAACTTCTAACTAAATTATGCTTTGCAAGGTGATCAGACATTCTGTGTGATGCAACACTTTTACAATAAGTGCAAGTCTCTTTCTCTATGTGAAAAGTGGGCAGTCAGCACTGAATCTGAATTTCTGCCCATTTGAACTTGTTTTCAACTCTCTGCTTATATATTCCCAGTGCTGTCGCAGAAACACAGACAACAGCAGTGTATAACCCTATTTTCCATTCTCTCACTTCCCACATCGAACTCAGGACAACTGAGTGTCCTGATAAAGTAAAAAATAATGAATGTTTAAGTGCTTTACATAAGCCTCTGCAGGTATCTACCTGGAAGTATTGTGGAAAGTTTGAAAAGCACACGTCTAGCTGGCACCAGCACATATAATTTCAAATTCCAGAATCTGTAGGCAGAAAGGTGGGTAGGCAGAGGGCACCAGAGAGCGATTTGGAATTTCTGTCATTCTGATGCATATAAAAGCCTGGATCAAATCTCTGCCTCAAGTGATGCCATGATGATTTTTTGCCCTTTCTTTTATACCCCTTTTATACCTTTTTAAAGCTTTTGTATTCTTAGTGGTTTTTAGCCTACATTCTTAGACTTATTTTGTTAAGCTAGGAGACTAAACATCTTAGAAGCCTCATAGTTAGGGACCAGAAAGCCCCAGACCCCAAGGTCCCCTCCAGAACACATTTTGTAAACTAAGAGAACCATCCTGGGGGAAGGTTCCTTGGGGAGGGGGGCTCATTTGAGCCTCTCATTGGGGAATCTTTGACAGATATGCTAATTAGTAAGACCTATAATGTAATACCCATGTGTGTGCATTGCGGTGTTCATTTCGGCGCATTCCACCGGGGTGTGGTGCACCTAAGGATCCTTAATATAAATACCAAGGTATAATCCCTTTTCCCCTTCTAACCATGTTTGATTCTTGATTTTAAGACCAGGAAAAGGCACCACAAGGAAATATAAGAAAAAAAATGAGATCACAAACTGAGAAAGGAAGAGCTTTATGGTACACTACAAGTAATGAAAAAGTACGGAACAGAAACAATTTCTTTCACAAACAGAAAAAGAATCTGCAGAATATAGCTTATATAATTTACGTTCCCAGATTTCTCAATTGACACACTATCCTTTTAATTATTTCTACTTCCCATCCCCTTCCAACTCCCCCCACCAATATCCAGCTGATAAACTCTACAGAACATTCAATGAACAAAGATCTGTGGAAAGACTGGAGTTTTCTATGTCTAAAAACACAAGAATAAAGGGTAGAAGTTTGCCATTTTTTACACTTGTATGTAATGTGGGTCTCCTAAGAACTAGGAGTTTGCTATTCCATTATCTGGGCACAAGTTGTAATCATATTAACAGGTCTTATTAAGCATAAGTTTGCATTGTAATTTCAAGGACGACACTTTGCAAATAACTGTAATGAGGTTTGCGCCACAAGCTCAGTATCTGACCTTTTTTCACAGCACGTGCCTTCATGTCCTTAGAGTTCCAAAAAAGGAATACAGTCATTACCATTAGAATTGACAAATAGTTCAGGTGCTGTTCCTGCTACCTCTGAAATTATTCTAGAACCCTTTCTTAATAAAGACTGTCCTTGCTTTCTGCATGAAGAAGCTCCGACAATATCAGGTAGCATGCAATACCAAGGTAAAGAATACAGAGAGGGTGTTTTCATCTTAGCTGCTGGTCTCCAGTCTTGCAACAAAGAAGCCTGATCAGGTAGTAATACCCATGAGAACGAGGTTTTATCAATAGCTGTTTTAATTGAATGTTGCATATTCTGTTGCTACACATTTTCTCTTGTCAAGTCACGTGGATCTCATATCACTCATTGTTAGAATTTAGCTCAGCATGTAAGAAACATACTTCAACAATGAAACTGCAGATGAGTTACCATCTGTGATTGTTTCTTCTAATGTTTTAAAATTATTTATGTGACCCCTTCTGTGCCTGCTATTCCATCCTGCCTCCTGAATGTCCTTGGTAGCAGCAAAATAACTTAATGACAGAATGTCTAAAATTTCGGAACTGAATATGGTACACATAACTTATTGATATTTAGCTGCTTCTTCCCTTACTACCCACTCTAAACTACTCAGGATTATTAGAAGAAAGATTTTAGCGGAAAGTGGGTGTTAAGAGGGAGTGTCATAGACTGGCTCCAAGTTATTACCCCATGAGCAGCACAAACATTTTCACATCTGAGTCATTATTTCTTCTTTACTTTTATTTGCTTAGTCCTTCATCACAGGGGAAGGGAAATAATAGAATAACTGTGATTTGATAAATTCTGTCAAAATGCTTAATGCAGGGATCATGGATCTCAAGTTTCATGACTCAGGGCAACCATAAAAACAACTATGATGAAAGAAAGGTAGGATGTAGAAAATTAAAACTGAAACAGCAAGGGTCTGGGCATAAAAGGTGATTGCTGTCAAAAAAGGAGGGTACAATTACCAGGAAGATATGAATACTATATAAATGGTAATTGTAGGAATTATAAATAGTTTTTGAAAATGGACAAGAAACAGTTAAAAGTTGCTGAAAAAGCTAGAAAACACCTAATTCAGAGTTCTGTTGAACCTCAGCAAAATTTTGCAAGTACATCACTTTCATCATATTCAAGTCTGCCAGCAAAGGCAACCGTGAGAGTACTAGAGAGTGGAATTTTGGTCTGGCAGGAGACAATGCCAGAGGATCACGTAGGGTTTTTTCTATCTACATTTCTCCATGACTATACAGTACACAACAGTTTAGACATTCAGAGAGCCAAGTAAAACTTAACTGAACTTAAATCAGCCTTCATCCTAAGTTTCAGAAACACACAAATGAAATATATTTGCCAAAGTGATGTAATACAAACTGTACTGTTTAACTTGGTTATTTAAGGGATTAATCTTTAATGCTAAACAGCTCTGATTACTCATTATTACACTTTTATGAGTCTATCATATTAATTAGTGTTCATTGGTCTATTCACAGACTTGTAGTAAACAGATTTATGAGATTTAAAATTTTGAAACTTGGAAGCAGATTTTTTTGCTTCTCAGCAAAAGCCAGTATTTCATGCAAGAAAAACTAGGCATTTTAAATAGTGTTTTCTTTTGTTCTCTGAAGGAGAATGAGGATTGCATATTAAGACTTTTATAGAACACACGTTTTGCATGGCATTTTCACTAATTCATTTTCAAATCCATTCAATTTTTAAAACAGGAAAGAATGAATAATTAAGCAACATATTTAACATTTACTATTAAACACCTGCCAGCAACTGAGTAGTTTAAATAAAAATCACAGGAGAATGTACAGAAAGGCAACCTTACAGCATGGATGGGAGAGAAAATTTCGTCATTGTATTTGTTTATCCGTTCCTAACATTTAAAAACAGATAAGTTAACTAAAAATAATGCAATACTCTCATTCTGTTAGAGGTCTGTCACTTCCAGTGTTCAAGAAAAAAGTTTATTATATTGAACACAAAATAAGCAAGGAGTGTTTCAGTGAAAAATGCAGCGTGTATCATATGAAATTTGGTATTACATAGTACATACCCAAAACTGACATTAATAATGAGGACAGACTATAAGATGATCTATCAGTTTGGTTTCATGTCTTGGGAGGTGGTTAAACAGTGGTAAAAATGTTGTACGGATTTGACAGCGTACTAAATGAGGAAAGGAGTTCACTCCAGAGAACTGGGTTGGGCAATGAAAGAAAAAGGAAGAGAATAGTGAAGAGGAAGGAAAGCATAATAAACAATAGGGGTAGATGCAGAGAAACTGAGGCTAAGTAAGATCTGTATCATATGAAACAAAAATAAATTACAACAGATATAGAGACATCTTATGAAAGGAAGAAAAGCCTTACAAATGGAAGCTATAAATTCAACTAGAGCTTGAGTCCAAACACACAAGTGAGAAAAGAACTGAGGCAATCAATATTCTCTTCTCACTGGAAAGGGAAAAGACATATAATCTTTGTGTCCCTAGGAAAGTCTGCTTTTGGGAAGTATGTGAAGCCCTAGAGATCTGCTTAGCTACCTGCTGAGCTAGCAGCAGCTTGAGTATTCTTTTGCAGTAAAAGGGATTCTTAATAGATAATTGTAGGCAAAAATTTCTTCTGCTTGAGGAAGTCTGGCTTGGAAGCATAGCTTATTGCTTGGATAAGCAAGTTAGATACAGTGACATAATACAATTAAGTGGAGTCTGTGAAAAATGTAGTGGAAGCTGGTACAAGCAGTGTTACTTACCTTCTTCGCTTTGCAATACCTTTAGCACCATAACTGAGTGAGGGCTTTCATTTATGTAGCATGATATAAGGATTTTCTCAACATTGGTTTAGTCTGGCCACATTGCTCATACAGAAGAAAGCTGTGAAGATGTTATATGAGTCACACCAAAAAAACCAGTGATAAGCTCTTACATAGCTTCATACAGGGGATTAAAAAAATATTTTTGAAGGGCCTTATTTCTTCTGCCTGTTCTGTGCCTCCACAAGTGAACCCAAGTGCCCAAAATTATCATGATTTAGAGACCTCAAAAGGGCAAAACTTGTTTTAGAAACAGCTATAGAATTCCTTAAAGTAAGGATATCTATTCCTATATTCAATTACTCATCCTGCATACTGAGCCATATGTTCCTCACTTCTAAGATCCTAGTCTTGATTGCTGCCAAAATAGCAGGCTTTCAATCTCTCCATGCCTAAACATGTATCTCAGGCCACACAAAGATGTTAAAAAACTTCACAAAGTTATAATCTATGCCATTATATGGGAAAAAGTCGGAGTTTTTCTTACCAGCTTTGCAGACTATTTTTACAAGTCCAGATTTCCCTTTTATATTCCCTATTTTCTTATTATTTAATCAATCAAGTGAAGGGAAAGAAAACATCTATTTTTAGATCTCCTGAAAAATCAGAAACATCACATTATTTGAAATACATGCTGTCAATTTTATTTTTATATATATATATCACATAAAAATATATATCAATATATTTACATTGTACTTTTTAAAATTATTATTTATTTATTTATTCCAGTTAAGCACAGGCCCAAATGGAAAAGATGAAATATTCTTCAAAAGACATTAACCAGGCCAGTTGTGGTCAAAATATAAGGGGGGAAAGAGTTCTTCTATTACTTTTTGATTATTTTTCTGATGACTGTTTATTAGAGGGAATGAGTATGTACGGCTGATTGCTGATTTTTTCACAAAAGATGATTTTTGAAAAACCGCCTATTTCAAAAAACGGAACTACTGATTCTCTGTCTGAGACAGGAATATGTCTCCAGAAAGGTAATTTAAAGGAATTCGCAGGTTTGAGCATGTTACTGGTTTTATGAGGAAGCTGTTGTCACGGTGACTGTTAACACAAATCCTGACTTTGCACTGAATAAGTAAAACTAAAATGAAATAAAATGTAAAAGAAAGAGACAGAGAGAAAAAAAAAATGGGAGAAAACATCTGCTCATATTTTTCTTAGATTAACAAACTCAACTTACTAAAATAATGTCATCAATTAAGACACTCTTCCTTTTCAGTCACTAAGAACACATAAAGCATGTATCAGAAGGCTAGTATGCTAGCTACCCTTCTCCTGAAAGAGACAGCTGTGAAATCTGCCTTATGTTACAAGACATGCAACAAACACTTACTATTAGACCCATGAGTATTTCGAAGTTGTGAAAGCCTTTTTATCCAAACTTCAAATTAAGAAAAAAAATACTCCCAGTTTTTTCCAACTAATCTGAAAAATATTTCGATTTTCCAAGCAAAAAAAATTCATTGACTGTAATCAAATGGACAAAAAAAATCCTCCTTCCATTGGTAATTCTGTTACCAGTGCAGATTAAGATCCTGAAGTGGGCAAATAACAAAGAGGGTCAACTCAGTACTTCAGAAAAAAGATCAGTGTATTTTAAAAAACCACAAACTTCATCAGCTTTGACACTCTTCTACCTTTTTTTTTCAATGAAAATGCCCAAGCAACATAGCCAGAGCTTTTAATTAATGCAGAAAGTTGTTGATAATTCTATGCCAAGAACTGGCCTACACCATGTAACTATATGTTTGCTGAAGCTCATTTTCCCAGACATCTTCTGGCCGGCAACACAGACTGAATGAAGGATTGCAGAGCTGTACACTGTTTTATGTCCACACACTGCTGCTTCCTTTTAACTGTGGCTGTATGAAATAAATGCATTCACCTAAAAATAGTTTTAAACAGAAAACCTGATGTAGCGTAACAGTAGGTATGTTTCTTGTAGGTATCTAGGGATGACTACCTCCCTCTGAAAATAGAGCCACTAAACCAGAGTCTTTATGTCCTCTGTAGGGACAGAAATAGTGTTTATGTTTTATGATACTGCAAAAGTAGTTAAAGTATCTGGACATATTTCACATTTGGTAGTAGGAAAGAATCAGTCTGCTCCTAAAATGTAATAGGTTCTGGCCATCTGTGTCACACTGTTCTGGGGGAAAAGGAAATGGTGTGAACAACACCATTAAAACTGGGTTACTATGGCAAGCACCAGGCAGAAGTGATGAATGAATACATTGATATTTTATAATTTCTCCAGAAATCATCATCCTTTATTACTCAGATCATGTCAGGACTGAATAAGAAAGTACAGTATAGCATGTCAAGAAAATAGTAGAGGTGAGTGATTGTGCATGCAGAGAGAAAATTTACTTTCTCACTTCTGTTACGCTGCCAGTGTCATACATGATGAGCCTCGTCAACTACTGTGCAGCACATACCTGGAATATCAGCTACAGTTCTGTTTCTAATACAGAATCATTCTCTTGGTCCTCTCCCATCTTCTGTCACCCCATCTTTCCTTACAATCTTTGAATTTGGTCTTGTACCAAGTAGTTCAACTCTTCACATCTTCAAAATCTGTTCTCACATGAAACTCATCTAAAGTAATAGCACATGTATTTCTTTAACTCTGTTCACATGTGAAGCTTTGACTGGCTACTAACTCGATATAGGTGTACTACAATGGTGTAATTAGGAATAGCATGCAATTATTTTGTAATACTAAGATGGTGTAACCAGACTCAACCTCATATAACACATACTTAACAGTGTGATCACCAGTGATGAAGAGGAAGATGATTGAAGTTGCAAACAGGCAGCATCCAAGGAACAAAAGGTTACCAGACAGAAGAAACACAAGGAACTGCAAATTGGTATGGCAGCTTCCCAAATGCACAGGACACATAAACAGCTAGAAACAATTATATAAGGTGGGCAGCATCAGGAGCAGAGGAGAACCCCCTTTATGGAAACAGTTTACCAGCATTAGAATCATAGTTTCCAGCAAGGAATAATACAGAAGATGATAAACCCACTTCTCTCATGGAAGACCCGTCAGGGCTGACTAATTTGACATTTGCAATTAAGAAACCCTTGGGACCATAGCTATCAGTACTTACTATATTGCAGCAAATCTGTGGTTTTGTATACCCATATGTGCCGGTTTGGCTAAAATCTAGCAATATATCCTCTGAGAGAAAACCAGGTTACAACCACCCTTCCCCCCACCAGGTTCGGGAAAAAAGGAAATTTTCCTCNGCTCTTTCAGAATATGACTGCTAAAGACTAACTGCTTCGTACATGCACCAGTTATGTATGATTCGTAAGAACTGACCACTAGGTCAAAGTATATTATTAATGAATTAATCTAATAAAGCATGTGAAATTGCCCTGATTTGTCACTCATATCATCATCAAAGTGATCTCTTTATAAATACAGGATATTTTCAAGACAGTGGGACTATTTCACTCAATAGAAACACCCCTTGCTTTCACATTTTAACAGTTAAACAAAAAAAGGTACAACCATGGAGATGATTTAAAAACATTTTCCTCCAAATGCCTGGCCAGAAGGATGAATATTGAACATCGTGATTCAATACGCTGATGCACAGGTTAGGAGATCATTTTGCAGAGTAGAAAGGTGTTAACAGAAGAATGCTGAAATGTCTGAGCAATGAGGTCAAAATAGCTCAACATAGACAATGCAGAATGGGAACGCTTCCATTTGCTCGCTATTACCTTCTATACAAGTTCTGTCAGACCCAGCTGCAATCTGGACAATGTCCAAAAAAGTACAGTTGTTTTGCCTACATCTTTGCTCAAAGTACTGAAGCACTTTTTCAGCAGTGTATTAGAGCTCTTGGCATTTATAGTCTTTGACTTCAAAGCAGTAGTTTAAAGTATGAGTTGTCCTTTTCTAGACAACACTAAGAAATTCTGCAGACACTCTTAACAAGTGTGGTTACGAAAAATCTGTATTGGGGCAGTAAAAGGAAGGAGGCTATTTTGTCTCCTTTATGTCATATGTTTTATTGATTTTTTTACCACTGAACTGCTTTCGTTTTTTGAAACCATAGAAAACACCTAAAAAAGTCCTTCTGCTCTTTAAATAGTCAAAGCAGATTTCGAATGAGAAGAAAAGGAGCTAAGCTACAGCATAAACTGAGAAACTTTGCAGTTAAATCTGTGATATTTCACTAATTCTGAATATTACTATTGTAGCAAATGTTTGTGTTTAGTCTCAAAGTTTAGTGGAAAGGTAACTGATGAACACAAATCCTCTCTCACTTTTTCCTTCTGCAAGCAGCTCATTGTTGGGGTCTCCCAAGCTCTGAAGTTCAAGAAATGCAAAACAGCAGCAAACAGGTCCAAACCTTAATTTTCTTACTTCTCTCTATCCAAAATGTTTCATTATCTTTTTCAAAAAGCTAATGACAGTTAGAGATCCTGGGAAAAGTTAAAAACAAATCTCTAAAGGTTTTTTTTTTTGTTTTTTTTTTTAAGTAATTGATAACTTTTCTTTCTCAAAATCCATATTAGAATAACAGAAATTTATTCAGCCATTTGTGTGAATTTGTTGAATTAGCATGTATGTGAATATCATAAACCTGTAAATTTACATATCTCTTACATTTCCATCATTCTTCTCTGTACCACCATACATAGTTAAGGCAAAAACAATAATCTGAAAACAAAAAATTGGGATCTATTATCACCCTTACCTATTTGTATCCTATCAGTCTCTGTTGACACCCTACACCCTTTCTTTTATGGCACAGTGAATGTCCTTTTCCCTAGATCTGCACAACAACTGGAAAAGCTAGGTCTCAGAGTCAGCACCATGTCAATAATACAACACTGTAAACCAATTTTGCGTGCTTAGAATTTCAAATCTCATCATCTGTGAAGAGTTAATCTTTACTACTATTTCTATATCAAGAGTCTTTTTCTCTTAGCAATTACTGATATGCCATGCACTGGCAATTCAAAAAGCTGGAAAGCACTGAAAGAGCACTTTCTCTAGACAACCTGCCATGGATCTATTCATAGCTGGTACTCCATCTGTTGTTACAGAAACACGTTTCAATATTATGACTTGTCTCTCATCTAGCTAGCTGGTTTAACTACAACTATCACCAGGGTGTCAAAGAGCTTGACAAAGAAAACAACATCAAAAATTCTGGGTCAAGTCAATCAAATCAGCAATAGCCTGAATACAGTTGATCTTTTGCCTCTTGCAGTGCATCCTTTCCTACGCATTTAGGTTTCTTCATAGTGCAACTCATCTCTTAATTTCAATGCTCTTTTTAGATGCTGGAAGAAAGCTGTAGCAGACAGATGGGTATGACATTTATTCTGAAAGGTGGTAAGATTAGTGGTCATTTTAATCTCTTGTGGACATATCTCACTCTTGCTGATTACAAAATCTACTAAATGGGGGCACAGTCTCCCAGAGAAAGTGGTAGAACCTACATTGTTTAGAACTGACAAAAGTAGGTTGAACAATGCACAAGAAAATGTGCTGTCAAAAATGAGCTACGCTGGCAGAATGGTAGACTATGTGAGTTAAGATTTGCTAGCTTTTTCTAACTTTTGTACATATCATAAACCCCCCAGAATTTCCCATATAAACAAGGAGTAGGAGTTCACTTTGGAAAAGGAGAGAGCAGAGTGAAAGGGAAACAGAAGTCTGGGGAAATAAATACCAAAGAATACATCTTCCCAATTTCCTTGTGCAATTGATTAATCATGTCACTCAATATTTTAACTACATCTAAATAGCGCATTATCAGCTGGAGAAACTAGACCTATATTGTTAAACACTAAGTACAGCAAGTGCAAAAGAATTCTGCCAATTATTTTCAGTCTACAAAATGGAAAAGGGATTCCTTTGATACCTCATCTTGGCTTAGTTCTGTATGGAATAAATTTACCTCATAAATATAGCCTAATGCCATTCTCTTTCAATGGCTAAAATATACCAAGTCTATTTCCACTGCAAAATTAATTCACTCTCCAGGCAGCACACTTGCAAAGTGCTATTAATCAAAATTAGCAAAATTAGTACAAAATTATTTTAAGAAAATTCTTTTTTCTTAGAATACCATTTTAGACATTCACTGGTTTTCTTAGTGAGAACTAAGTGGATTTTTCCATTTATTGCTCAATAAAATGCCCTCAGCTCCAAATATATCAGTTAGTCAGTTTCCTGCTATCTCCTTTTCAGTTTACATATACCTATTGCTAGGAGACTCGTGTTCGGCATTTTGCATTTCAAAGCTATTTATTTGGTATCTTCTCAGGGAAGGTTTTTAAAGTATCTTTCTGGCAATATTAAAAAAGTTAAGCACAGAGCAGAGTAAATCATTTTATACTACAAATTCAGCATGTATACTTTTAGCAGGTGTGCACAGAAGTCCAACAACATGTTAGATGTGTCATTCTCACACTCTGCTATTGTTTTCACTAAGTAAAACAGCTCAACGTGGCAAAGTAAAAAAATTCACTGTCCAATTTCTCCTTTAAAGCACACACAAACTTAAATAAAAGGAGTATCCTGCTGTCTCCAGTATCCATTCTTTTCTTTTCTGGCTCCAGTTCTGCCTGTATGTCTCTGGGCTTTCATCTGTAACTTTTTTTAAGTATTTCTGAGAAAACATATCAAAAGCATTTTTGAAAATTCATGATGACATTGCATCACTTTTATTTATTATTTACTCTACCAAGAGCAGAAAAAAAATAAGGAACAATTGCTCTTACACCAGTTTTATATCGTGTAACTATGTGATTTTAACTTTTATGTTGTATTTTACTGTTAACATTAATGATCTTGCAAGACTAATTTGTAGATCTGGCCTATTATTTCCAGATTAGTTTGGTTTGAACAATATCACTTCACTTGTTACCTCTTTTTGTAAATTTGTAAATTAAAAAAACAGCAGAAATTAAAATCAGTAGCCCTTAAGTTGTCAGATGTTCATGCTTAAAATCAGATTAATACCTAACAAGCTTATGCTAAACATCGACCTGCTTCCATTCCGAGGCAGAACCACTAGATGTCTGCTTCCTCACCTGACTTAATTAAGTCATTCTAACTTGTCTTGAATGTGGAAACTGCTGTTGCTCATGACACCAGTAATATAATAATGCTGTTGCTCATGACACCAGTCTTCAACCAACCTGTAGTAATCTATTCAGAAAGCCACAAAGCAGCAACAAATTTATGTTCAACATTCTTGAAGATTTTGTACTGGTAACAATCAGTGATGCAATTAGACTAGTGAGCAAGTTGTTGTGCTCTCTTACTAACATAGCGAAGTCTGTATTTTGAAGTATGATTTGTCCATTATAAATTATGTTTAGGCTACTATGATACAAGGCATGATTCAAATCAAAGGGATAAAAACTGCAGTAGAAAGATACAACTGATTTGAATTACATCATGTAGTCCTTAGATATTAACTCCATTTAGCTAAACCTGTGAGTCCAAAGGGAAACATCTGCTCACAACTGGCTAAGTGGGTAAATGAATTGTGCTACGTGGGTGTGCATTTCTTTATGTGTATTGTATGTGTTAAAAATACATCTAGCTGATAGCATCTCCAGCATACTTTTCAAGCAACAACAGCTAATGGCATCATAAAAGGGAAACACAAGGGGAGAGATTATTCCCAGAGACATCATTTGGCAGCCATAATCTCTTATGACCAGGAAGAGTTGCTTAAGATTATTAACAAGGTGGGTCTGATGAAATCTGACCTGAGGTATTGTGGAAAAAACTGCAGAGATAAGATACAACAGATTCCATTATATGCATAGAAATTGTTCAGAAAAGACATAACTTGAGAAGAATTAAATTAATGGGAATACACAATCCCTCTGTAGGGACTCAAAAGGAGTCCAAAATTCAAGGATAGTTATTAGTGTGTAAAGTAGAGGACAAGGAAGGACTATTTCTTAAAAAAAATTGCTAAAAGCTTTGTAGTAATGATTATGCACAATATGGGTGTAAAATGGCTGAACCTTAACAGCATTCAAAAGAAATTTTATGTACTTGGAGAATTTTATTTGATCTCCAAAAGGTATAGGATATAATTTTATTTGTCTTTGCAGGTCATCACACTATAGAGTTTCAAAACTAGAGTGTTTGTGGGCTGTCAAGCAATAAGAAACCAAACACAACGAGAAAATAATATGCTTCTAATGCACTGACAAGTCATCCTTTCTTTCCCATTTTCCTCTGTCTCCTTGGAACTGCACCTTTTAATGTTTTATTTTATGTTCTTCTTGATATCTTGAAGCCTGTGTCACTTTTGACTCTTCTTCAGGGAAGCCAGGATTTCAGTATACAGAAATCCATGATAGCATGTAATGTTTTCTGCAAAGGATTTAATGTTTTCAAATGACAAATCAATTACAAGACATACACTCACACTGGACTCACCTTTTTGTACACTGACTTTGTATCATGTAATATGAAAACCAATAGGCATGTATTTTAGGCATCATACCATGTGAGAGCCAGTCTACAACCTTCCAAACCCATTAGGAATACTAGGAATCGTTTCTGTTTTGATAATCCTTGAACTTTTACAAAGTCTCTCCAGCACAGCCAAGCACTTCTCATGAGCAGAATCTTAGCAGTACTAGACTCCACCTGAACTCTTGTTCAAGTTAAGAAATAGAGTGCATCTAGTACCTAAGTACAGACATTGAAAGAAGAAAAGGGTTCACTGTTCCTCTGTTCTGTATTTCTATGAGAGTTGGCCTTAACATAGGCTCTTTCTTTCCCTCTGGAACTCTTTTTTGTTTTGTAAAAAATAAGACCATCCTATATACTATTGTATACATCTCCATCTCAAACATGTAAATTGCAAGAATGGAAACTGACTAGTATGTTATCATTGAAACATCTCAGCCTAAAGCAGTCAATAAAATGCAGTAAAACATTCTTTGCAACTTTTGACCTGGTGGCAAAATTAAAGCAAGGTCTATTTGCAGGAAATTTTCCTACCTATATACATGTTCTGCTAACTCTGTCTTTGGTATAATAACAGTTTTTCATAGCTAACACAACTGCATTCCGAGTTGTTTGAAATCTACAACAAAAAACAAAATATTCATCAAAAAGGAACCATGCAGAGTTGTACAGCAAACGTTCAAGCTTTCTGTTTTGAATTTAAAACAACTCTGTCCAGTTTATCACAATCTTGTAAATTATCCAACTCACACCGGATTTTGATACAAAAGGCTATGTACATATTTATTTGACCTATTAATAATTGCTCCACTCCCGGAGAGATCACACTTTGCATTTCAGAAGAATGGATCAATATCATAAATACACAATGACAAAGAGAAGGAGCCAAGAACTGAAACTTGAAGGACACCAATAGGTCAAAAACTGTTCTTTAAACGGTTTTCTGTAATCACTTATTTGATGCGTTAAGATCAAGTCCATAAAAATATTTTCCTTGGATTTCTTCCCATCTTCTTATACATATCACTAAATAAATTTCTCACAGATTGCATAACTTCCACTGGTTTTTCATTAGACACAAAGGATAGACACCCCACTTCCAGCTTTTGTCTTTTGATGAAGTCAAAACAAAAAGTTCAGAATACACAAATACTTCTACTCTCTGTTGGCTTCTCAGTCACTCAGAAGTCAAATTAAAGGTCCCTGCATTTATCTCCAAAGTTCTGAAGCCATTAGGTGTTAAAGAGCTCCTAATTTGCATTCTTTCCCTTACCATTATAGGCATCTATTGTCATTTCAAAAAAAAATGCCAGCCTCCAGATCAAAGTCTTTATTTCTCCCAGTGATGTCTCTGACTTTCAGCAACCGAACACTTAGGTCCAGGAAGTTACTGCTGAAACTGAGACGGTAGGGCCTAAGAATAACATACCTGTGGCCATGTTTACAGAAATTCTAAAACTGAGAATGAAGAGAGAATGAAAATAAATGGTCAGTAGAACTACTGCCAAGCATAAGCAAACTCATAAAGGCAATCACTTGTAAGTTCAGGTACTGGAACCAGGTAACACTGGCTGTCTATTATAGTGCATCTTTATGAAAATCTTTGCAGCTGGGATTTTTAAACTATTCCAGAAATAACTACCTCCTCATTTCATGACTTTCAGAGAGTAAGCAGTGCAGGAAATTTCATCACAATAAGGAAATACGAATGAAAATCCCAATTTCTATTAAGCTACATATGTTAAAAAAAACCCCCAGAAACAGAATACGTGCACGTTTTTACAAGGTAAGCAGCCACTGGGGGTTTCTTGATTCTTTTGGTCCCTTTTTAAATCCTCTTCAGAGATAGCTGCCTGCCTAAAAACCATAAAAGTTCTGTCAGTCTTGGTTTAAAATCTAAGTGCAGTGGTTTCTTTTCCCATCAAGACTTCCCTTCTACCTTCCTGGGGACTGAGAACAGACTCTAAAATACTGAGTCTTCAGTGTGGCGTATTAGTCCACTATTTAATATTTAATAATTTATTTCAGAGGGGTTGACTGTTTGCAGTTATTTTACAATACCTTAATTGTAAAGTGAGTTCATGAGGATAGGACTGTGACGTACAATTCACTTTGCTTCCTATTCTTAAATCTTTATCACCCTTCATTCACACTTAACTTACAAAACAGAATGTTGCTCAAAAGACTTTTAGAAATCCTGTTTCAGAGTGGTACCAGCCAAGATACAGATACCAGACTGCAAGGCATTTTAAGTTGCCAGACGGAATGTTCGACAGGAGATTATGGGAAAGCAAGTTCATGCAGAATTTAAAAGCCATAGAAATACTCAAAACCTCTGATAACCAACCAAGTTTCACCTACTGCACTTACAGGTAGTCCCAGACTCTACCTCCTTTAATTATTATGATTATAGCAATATGATATTTTAGTTCCCAGGTAGCTGAGCATTCAAGCACACAAAACCACATGAGCCAAAACTTGCTGAAGCACTAAAATGATTGTTAAAAATTCCAAAAACCTCATAAGACTTTACTCACCTTAAAAGGATTGATAATTCAGTATGAAAAATATATTAAGTTTCAAAAAAACCTCTGCTACTCTCCATCAGCTCTTCATCAGCTGTGCATGAGAAAAGAATCAGAATATCCACAGAGTGTGATCAGAGACACTTGCACATTTCAAGAGCTTAGTAGCATTTAGAAAACATCAGGAAGATAAAAATAACCCCACAAAAATATATGAGATGCATGCCCTGATAAGCACAGTAAAAGAATTTAACATTATTGGTGCTAGACTGCTTAGATATTAACACATTTATTCCTATATGGGAAAGCTTAAAATCCTACACAGAAAACACCTGTGAGATTAAAAATTTTATCTCTGCCTAATGTTATGCTGTGTGATGCAGCAAACTGATTTCGTACCTTGGATGTCTCTGTATCACGTATTTCAAATTATGGATATATCCATCATTTTATGCTGAAGCAAACGCTAGGATTAGTAACAGCATATATGCGCTCACTCAGGTAGTTTTTCTGTGCTAGTGTACATCAATGGATCAACTTGTTTGGAATCTTATCATGCCCACATATCCATTTTAGCATACCCCTCATTCTGCACAGGAATTAACAAAAAGTTAAGGGCATTTTTGGAAATGTGTATGACAAACACAGAAGCTTCACAGGTAAAATAAATACACTGTAGTAACCCAGCATAGGACCATAATAGATCTGTAAAGCACAGAAAGGTTGTATTTCATTGGGTGATACGGCGCAGTTTTCTTAAAATCCTTAGGAAAAAACATTACTAGTTGTATGTAAATGGGAGGGATTCGCCTCTTCTTCAGGCAGTTATTTCTCTAGGTTTGTAAACTGATGGCTTTACAAGAACAGTCCCAGTGCCAGACTGAAGGCCAAATCTCAGTATCATATTTCTTGCCCAGAGTATGCCCCCAAACACAGGCCTGGTCTGAACTAGTCACATATCAGAAGGATGTGTTCTCTGTGTCATGTCACTGCTCTGTGGATTATTTCCAGCATCCTCCATGTAATTTTTACTCTTACAGCAAAAGCTAGCATTTCCACTTATAGACTTCTTTTAACTGAAACAGATGCCCATGTTCTGTAAGATATGCAGGTTCGCAACACAATTGCATCGGATATGCTCAGCCTTACTGTCGATCTTACTTTGATTCAATACACTGACATGTCAAAAAGATTTTGAAAGTACATACTCTCCTTCCCCCAATAAGACACCGTGCAACACTAAAAAAACCAAGCAATTACGATTTTGATTCCACTTCAAGAAAAGAAAGGGAAATTATATTTGATGCTTCAAAAGTAACTTTAGAAAGGCATAACGTAATTATTGCAGTTGGAATCTATCCAAGGACAACAGAATGCACAAACCTATTCTTGCAAAATATACCATGAAATGGCCAAAAGTTATCATGAACACAGTTTTATTACTCAGCTAAAAAGTAGAAAGCACCCTGCTTGCAATTCTAAGGTAGAGTACTTGAGTCACTATTAAGCAATTGAGAAGTATATTATCCTCTACACCACAAATAACAAACCTTTCCACCCTTCTATTCATGGAAGGACTCTCATACAATGCTAACATATGTAATTTTAAAGGAACAACCCTAAACATTTAAAATGGCCTCAGCTGTTTTTAGGATTTCACTACAGAAGGGTTAGAGAGAGATATACCCTAAAATTATGCGATTATATGAGCGTAGTTCACATCTCCATTTTTAATCTTCTTATAGTTCCCAACAAGCACTCTGAAATTTGTAAGTTTACATACAACTTGTGTGTTTACACACAAACCTTCTGGAAAAAATAGATATTAAATCTACTCAGTTAGAGGATTGTTATTTTCTTCACTTTCTGGCACACAGAAAGAGCATTGCTTTAACAATTATTTTTTCCATTTCAGTTTACTGACTGTTAATTAGCCATATTAGAAAATAATAACTTCTATCTTTGATCAAGGTCATCATAGAGATGCACCATAATCATAAACCTGTAAATTGTTTAATACTGAAGGTAGATCATTATATCTTTAAACAAATGCACAGAGTGAAATATACAGAAAATAATTTCGACCAAGTAAAAATGGGTATTCTATGGATTTTGAAGACTGACAGCACCACTATTGTTAAACTGGAAGCCATATGTTTTCCCTATCAGCTGTTTAAAACTTTTTAATTTTTTTGTGGGCCACAGTTGCATAATAAATTCAGTGGAAGAATTTACCACCAATATCAGACCACAAGCCATCTCAGAAGAGACTGTTACTTGTATTGGTTAATTGCAGTTATTCTGTGACTTCACTGGAAATTTTAGTTTCTCAAAACAACCACAAGAAGTTCTGAATTAAAATATTCATTCTGTTTAGCAATACTAAGCAAGATGGGAAGATTAAGCATTTCCTTACCAAGGCAGTATATAACCTTGAAGCAACGGAATAAGAACTAAAATGATTAAGCATCTTCTGTTTCCTTGTTAGGGGTCTATTGCTCAGTCCCTTTATACTGTACCACATGTATTTATTTGATCCTACTTCATCCAGTCCAGGGTATACAAAATGTAACTAAAACTTTAAGCTTTATCTTATCTTCCAGTGCTCTGGAGCAAGAATGTGCTGAGGGACACTTATCTGTCACCTGGCCTTCTCATACACCAGAGGCTCCTTTACAAAGTAGCACTCAGAATATCACGACAGTTACAGGATAAGAAATGCATTTCTCTCACCATTGCACAATGGGAACATTGGTATGTATTTATTTTGCCATTATTAGACACAAAGCTACATTTTCAGGGAAATAAGCCAGAAACATGAAGGTAAATACGGGGTTTGTGGGTTTTTTTTAATTGCAGGGGAGATGGGATCCTCACATCATACAGTGAGTATCAGCCAATAACACTAGTGAAATTAGGTACTGGCAGAATTCTTGGAGATGCCATACTAAGCTTTTTCTACAAATTAGTTTATTGGAACTGTACAACAACAATTTCAGCTTTATATTTATTTATCTTTAAATTGGATTTTTCTTCTGTTTCTCAGGTTTTCCAAAAAAAGCTAATAAATAACAATAACAAAATATATAACCAGCAAGAAAACATTTTTTGGGTCCACAATTTCTAAATCAATTGTACTGTTTCAGGCAACCAACTCCACTCATGATTTTTGGGAGTATTTGGAATGAGTTATTTGTGATTCCCTTCTTTGATAACACTGGAAGCTTCTGACTAGTGTATAAAGCACGGTTGCTGAAACAGGAAGCAAAAGAGAAGTTCTAAAAAAATTAAATATATCCACATTTTTATGCATACAGCTAACACATCGGAATTTGGTTTTAGTTTGTTCAGGAATTGGCTCTTCATTACAGTGCCTAATTTAAAAGGAAAACTGAGTTTGTAGATGGTACCACCTGTGCTTAGCTAAGTGCTGACTAATTTATTTGCTAAGCATTTCTGCCTCCTTGCCATTTATGACTCAATGTTACTGGGATTAAAAAAATCCACAAGATATTTATGATGAGTGATACCTGCATCCTCTGAACAGAACATTTAAGACCACCAGAAATGCCCTACACTAATGCACAGTAGTCAGGATTCAAATACACTTAAATTGGTTAAGACCTACAGCATGGAAGACAAAATGAAAACATTTTGCCCTAAAAAAAGAACAGGGACTTCCAATTATGATTTTTTTTTCAGTGAGCATAACGTGATAATGATAACAGAGCAGTATAAGTTAAGATGTGTCAATTAATGAATTATATGAAGTGAAGCTGTATTTAGTTTTACAGGAAGCATTCGTTTCCCCTTGATCAAAGCAGGTCTTTTGCCCAGCTTCAGCAACTGAAAGCAGAACCCTGATGAAACAATTAACACAGTGTCCTTCTGGCACTTAGGTGGTTTTGTTTACATATTCCCCCAGTCTGCAAAGACAATACCCTACATAATAACTATAAACAGTGAGAATGGAAAATTGGTTAGAAATATTTGTTTTGCATTTAACTTCTTGGGACTTCAGGAAATTCAATACTCTGAAAAATTGTATTTGGCTCCGAAAACACCACATGAAATCTTTTTATTTTAATTTTATAATCATACTTCACCTTCACGGTCTCTCTGATTCATTGTTTAAATCCGGTAACTGAAGAAATGTGCGAATAGTTATTATCTCTAAATTCCCTTAACATCTTCATGTCAATTCTAGTCAGCTATTTTTTAATCTATTCAAGAACAAATTTAGGAGTTTTCTTTTTACATGAAGATAATGTAAGGAGAGAAACGACTGTGTATTTTCATCCCCTGGTTTTTCACATGTTCACAAATAATAAAACACAGTACTAATTTTTTTCTGAGTTTTATCCCTTACAGATTCACATTACAATCTTCCGCAGCGCTTGATGCAAAGGACTACATCTCATACAAGAAAACAGTCATTATAGCCTTTCCACAGATTATTCAAGTGTGTAATTTCCCACAAATATTTTACCAGGATACATTTAAATAAGCTTAAATGGTTTTTTACTTCCATCAAATACTAACAGACTGTCTACCAGATTCTGATCTAGTGATGTCGCGTTGACCGCTAGGCCGCCCGGTGGCCCTGGCAAGCGACACTTTCCTGCAATCGAATGGCTGGGTCAGGCTTAGTGTCAGAAGAGCTCAGTGGGAGCCATGTGCCCTCAGTGCACAAAAGGGAAGCTGCAGTTGGTGCTAAGCTGTGAACAGCAAAGGCAAAGGACTGAGAGGAGGACCTCTCTGCGGTAACAGGAACAGGCCAATTAACTTGAAAGCAGGGGTGCAAAACAGGCGAGGAGACACGCTGACATCGGTTTTTATACAGGGAGGGCTCAGGGGCGGATCCGGAGAAACAACCAATGGGAAGATGACAAGAGATGACAGCGAACAAATAACAAGGGACAGAAGGAGGGACATACAACATGTAACCAATCAGGTATCGAATATGAAGGAACATTCTAGAAACTAATTACATAAACAATAGGGTTTATACATATGCATAAGTAAATCAACCAATTACAAATGAAGGAGCCCAGAATCTTCTGGAAACGGGGGAGGAGATGGGCTCTTCGGTGACACCCAGAGGGCGGCTCCTTCAGGCTTCGGTGCTACCCATGGAGCCACCTTCAGATCCGCCCTCGGGATCGCTGTCGTGGGCGGGGAAATCCACCCACTTGATGTCATCAGCCCCCGGAGCGGGCTGGGCCATCACAACATAGTGATACCCAGATTTAACATTAGTTTTCATTTAATTTTATAGGAGTTCAAAGGAATACAATTACTAAAAATACATATTCTTTCGCACTTTTACAATGCTAAGTATTTAATATCTTTGCAATTAATCTTGTTTATTTGAATTTGCAAAGCATAGTACTGGAAAAGGGAGCACTTTGTTTATATTTCTCATGAGCAAAATTTTAAGAGCTGAATTCACTAGTCGCCAGAGTTCAATTCCTAGTCTGCATGAGTCTAATAGTACTAAATAGCTGGGCTCCTAAAGCAATTTCTGTTCACATCAGCTCTGCAGGCTACAAATTCAAAATCAGTGAAAGGTAGTTTGGCCTCTTAGCAACTTCTGGACCTTGAACTTTACTGACACCTCCTGGGCTTTTTTCAAGGTAAATCTTGTGGTGATCTCCACCCATAATCTAGCAAAACATTTCCATGCTGCAGTAAGACACCTGTCAAAAAAACCTGTTCCCGTTAAAATACAAGAATTCCCATCTTATATTCTGAATAGAGTTTCCTAGAGTATAGAATATTGAACTTAAAAAGGCTTATGTAATTTACCTTCAAAAACTTCCTAGCAAAATAGTATTAGGAACAGATCTTTTGGAATGTGAAAAGAGATAGAAAAGATTAAAAAACAAAAAGTTGCCTGAATATTTTTTTTAATCTGATTGAAATGTGAGATTTAAATTTGATAAAATTTGCGGAGCTGCAGTTCTTTTACATTGACCCATTGTAACTTAAAAAGAGTCTCTAAATATCTTGTCTTGGAAGTTGTACTCAACCTAATTATACTCTGAATATTGCTCTTTGTCACTAGGCTGCTGCTGACCCATTATAACCCTCATTTTCATGATGAATCACAATTGGCCAAAACAGTAATATAAGTGCAATGTATGTTCTACCCTCCCTCTTTATGATTAATTCTACTAGTGGTACAAATTTGCATGAATGAATGTCAGTGTGTTTTCTGCCCTGAACATTTCCTGCTGGCTTCAATTCAGCCCTGCTGACATTTATTACAAATAACAGCTAAATATTCTTGATTTAATGGCTGTGGTGGCCCCACATCTGAAGGTGATGTCTGTAATAAAAGCAGACAAGACTAGCTTATAAAAAATACTAATCAGATTGTGTTTGCACATACAATGGAGAGGCCCCACAGACATAGCAGCAAAATGGAATGACGGCTTTTAAATGCAGTTGCTGAAAGTCAAGGGTTCAAGAACATCTCATGTGCATTATTTTTTGTCCCTCTCCATTCTTTTACCATCTCTCTGAAGCACCTGTGACAACAATAAGACCATAGTCAAGTCAAAAGGGTCAAAGTTTCCATTTTGACCCTCTTTCCACAAATAGCAATAAATACCAAAAATCACAGTGTAGTCACACCTACTGTCATTGTTAATTCTCCTACCAGAAAAGCATGAGAAATTAGAGGGACTTGTCACAACTGAGTCAGAGTTACATCTTCAGAGTCACAGTTACCTTAGGTTAATATGAATCCTATTAAAAACCTCAATCCTCCCCACCATGTCCCCCAAATGCAAAAATGTTCTGTTTATACAGGGGAAAAAATGTGTTGCTCGCCAGAAGTACAGAGCAGACAAGAAAATAGCTGAAGAAGTTTTGCAAGATGTTCACATAGACATCACATCACACAGAAAGACTGAAGGAAACATAAAAAGAAGGCTACTATACAGGTTTACTATTGAGGACACAAAGAGTTTTCCCTGTGACCTGTGACTGAGCAGCTGCTATGCAGCAGGGATGACAAAGGTTAACAGGGTCATTTTAGGTTTTAATCAAGCAGTGCTACCATCTTCTCCAGAATATTCTAGGAAGGATCCTAGAGCATCCAAATTAAAATTGGTAAGGACATTGCCTGTCTGGCTCTGGTAGGGGTGATTGGGAAATAAAGCACACTAATCATGTTGTTTGGAGTGACTCACAGCGCTATATCTTTGCTTCCACTTAGTATTATCACCATGCAAATGGTTTAAGAAATTTTCTTCATCACCTTCTCAAGCACTGGAGGTGCAGGATTGGCCTATAGCTCTTCTGGCCTTATCCTCTCTAAGGATGTGTCCTATGGGATTCTTCCAGGCATATCCCTGATGAGGCCAACACAGAGCGGTTGTTTGGCTTTCTGCTTTTCTTCCCTTTTAAGATCATGAATCCACAACCTATGGTCACTGTAGCCAAGGCTGCCCCTGACTTTCACATCCATGACCAGTTCTTCCTCGCTTATAAGTAGCGGGACCAGCAGAACACCCTGCTTTCTTGGCTCCTCAATCACCCATCATTCATATGCTCTAGAAAATCTCCAAGACTGATTGAACCCTTTTGGTTTGTCCCTCCAAAAGATGTCAGGGTGGTTGAAGTCTCCCACAATGACGAGGGTCTGTAAATGTGATGTTTCTTCCAGTCATCTGAAGAAGGCCCCAGCTACTACTTCTTCCTGCTAAGGAGATCTGTAGCAGACACCCACTGCAGCAGCAAACATGCTGGTCCACCTGCTGACCTTCATCCGTCCACAAAAGCTCCCACGCGGCTCCTTACCCATTCCTGGACCCAGCTCCATGCACCCCAGCTGCTCTCTCACATAAAGGGCAAATCATTCTCCTCAATTTCCTCATCTCATTCCTAAGGAGTCTGTATCACTCCTGAAACAACAACCGTCCTTGCTCCTTTTTCTAGAGCCACATCAGTGACACTCCTTAACCTTTTAATGAGACTATTCCCTTCTACTAATTACATTAAATGGTTTTTTTACAGGAAGATCCATACCCAGGTTATTAACCTGGGTATCAATAACAAAATGTTTATCACCATTTATCAGTAACAAACAGGACTTATAAGAAAGCGTATCTTTACAACAAATTGACAAAAGACTAAATGGTTTTGTTTAAAAGCTCCTTTTTTCCTTTAATTTTATAATGAGAACATTTAAGAATCTATAAGCATCTATTTCTATAAGCATAAATAACACAAATCTATGCATATTTAGAATATTTTTATATACATACAACTGATGTATCCAGGTATCAGACATGTACAACATCTACTATTACCTAACAGCTTTTTCTCATCTACTGTTCATGTCAAAATAGTGTCCTGTATCCCGTTTTTCTCTTCCCTTACCAAATCGTGAATTCACAGCAATACTTTGTTCTTAATTCATCTACCAGGAAAGACTTGTGCACCAATAATTCCTCTTGCAGAAAAGAACTTCTAGGAGTAAGGCTTGTTTCATCTATATTTATCTCCTGTCTAATGCAACTCTGTTTTGTCTTTCTGACAGGCACCAAATAAGGAATGTCCACATCAGAGATTTTAATTACTTGAAATCTTTTTTCTGTTGATCACAGGCAGCACAGCAGCTCTTGTGTTAACCTTTCAAAATGTCAATTTAAGTTATGAATACAGTAATCTTTTTTAGCTCTATTGCTCCAGATGATGCATATTGCATTATGTTACTGTTACAAAAAGTGTTTTAATTGTATACCAAAAATGTGCTTAGGAATTGCCATTATTTATGAGAAGAGCTGCTTGACTGCTTATAGACAGTCTAAGCAGATCGGGACATAGGCTTAGACATTTTGTTGGGGCAATGCATATTGTATTTGTTCAGATTTTTATGCCAGCCCCTCTCATTCACATTCTCCATGGACCTCACATTTTTATGTAGCAGAGGCCAGAATGAAAGACAGTGGCTGCATATACAAACATGTCTGCTGAATGGCATTTAGACAGAATACAAGCACCTCACGTGGCTAACATGAAATTTAACAAAAATTTGCTTTCAGATCAGGAAGATATTTGCAGTGTTCTACTACCTCTGTAAATGGCTTCACGTCATTTCCACTTCATCAGGGAAGAGTGACCTGTACCTCACTGGACATGCAGTAGTTTGACATTACATAACTCGTTTACATGGCATGGTAAAGAGGAAGCAGAGACTGTGAATTGTTACATCCTCGGAGTTTTGATAGCTCACAGTCAGTGACTGCTAATAAGAAGCTTCAGAACAAATATTCCTTGATACAAGGTGCATACAACCTTTCTGTCAGGATTTACAAAAATAAGGATTCTGGTGGATTCATGACAACATTCTGAAAGATTTCTACAGAAAGAAGTGCCACTGATGCGCTCGCTTAGTACATAAGAGCTGGCAAATGAAAAAAAATTGGCAACTTGACTTGTTGGTGGTTTTTTATTGTTTAAGCAACGTACATTTTCCAGATTCTAAATCAAGTTCAAATCAAAGGAGAGAAAGACTACCTTCTGGCTACTGGCCCAGTGACCTAGCCTGAACACCACTTTTCCTCCTCTGTGTTTCATCATCAAAAACAGAACAGATTGGGTTTATTCTTCATGGAATTTCCATGATAAACAATCAAATTTATAATAATTTGGATGACCTGTGATATTATGCTCTTAAGGCTTTGTGGGATTAAGGTTTAATTCTATATTACTCCAAGGTTATATAAGGTCCTTAACTAACTTCATTACCACTTTAATGAAGGATTTCATTTTTTATTCTCTCTTTTCTGTTTTTTCTTATATTTTGCAGAACATTTCTGCAACTGTGCAGTTGAGATCTGAAAGAAACACTTCTATAGAAGTCTTTAGAAAGTCAAAGTCAAATAAAGAACACAAAATTCTTTAGCGAAATCCACAAAGGAAAAGAAAAATCAAAACCAAAAAATACCAACATTTTCTTTAAACAAAAATATTGATGTTGTTATTTAAACTAAACACAAGTGCACATTAAGAACATTTTCTGTTTGTTCTTGGACTGGAAATTAAATGTCTACATTCTTTCTCATAACATTGCCAAAGGCAAATCAGTTACTAACAAACAAAACCTTGTGATGTGCTCTTAAGTAGCTTGTTGTTACATCTATTGTTATATTAGGCACAACATAATGCCTGTGTGCTCATTAAGTCCGCATTTTACAATATGGCACGTATGTTATTTCTCTCCAAAAACCTGCAAACCAGGTGGGAAAAGTGAATAGCTTTCATGACATTGAGCATTTCTACCACAATATGCCAGCTTTGTGTTTTGCATTGTCTGCCTATTATGCAGAAAATCAAATTGCCAAAACATCCTTTTGCTTAAAGCTGTGAACACATAGAAGATCACAGTAAACACTAGCTCTGTCACCAGTGATGCACATGTAGCAGGTGTCTACAAATGTCTTCCTAAGATTTTTATTTTGAAACGTGCTTCAAATAAAAACAGTCGTGTATAAATTAGAGCCATTGCTTGCCAAGGTTTGCAAATGTATGCCACTCCTGAGGGAATAAGACTTCTTCCCATTGCGCTGACTGTGTCTAGTTCTTATCTGATATATTTCAGACCATTTACCTAAAAAAATTATGAAAGTAGTGGAAAGGAGGGCACTTCTGCCAATTCATTTGCTCAATTTAAGTATCAGAGTATGTAAAATTTGCAATACAGATCACAGTTCAAAATTTCTGCAAGTATCTCTCCCAGACCAGGTCCAGAAGGGCTGGTACCACTGAATCTAAATGAATCAATTATCTGTAATACATCTGAAGGTGGCAAACTTGAGCATAAGGAAAGACTTGGAAATAAGCTAACTGGTATAACTAGAGAGCATCAGGTGTCAAGCATTCAATTACAAGAAAATATTTCCTAGTGAAATTCTGAAAGCCTAAAGATGAGAGCTCTATGAGATCTTTTTTTCAAGGTTTGCCAGTTTACATGTTTAAAAGTAATACCAGGGAAAGTTTTTTTCTGTTGAGACTGACAATTTTGAAGGACAAAAATATCACAGCACGAATTGACTCTCCATCACTATTTCCATCTTTGAAATCAGAAGTCACAGAAGATTATTTTGAAACCAGTGGATGGAGGGAAGAGACGAATTAGAGAACTGGCATTTAAAATATACATTCTAGAAGTAAAACTTGTGTTTTCATCTCAGCAAGGTGGTGTCAGATGTGCAGTAAGGTGTGTCAGTTTTTACACAATAAAACTCTCTGAGACCAAAAATGTATGAACAGAGAAAAATGTATCATTCTTGAAAGTTTATTCTACTTCAAATACATTTACTACAGAAACCACAACTGTGATATCACATATACACACACAATTTCAGGTTAGTCAGTTCACTATTGGTCTCTATTTGACAGAGTAAAAGCCATCATTCTCAGGAAGGAGTATTTCCAGTCTTGATCGGCATTGTTAGTATCAGTAGCAATGAAATTCACTTCAGTCCTTTTTATTTATATTTAACATTATTGGTACAAAGACTGGTAGTTCGTTTTCAAGTCAGTGCCACGTTAGCGTAGTGTTACCTCAGTCCATGGATCAACACCTGTACACCAGCCAACAGCTGAGCAACACAATTTCCTTGCCAGCAAAACCAGTGAAAGTGCAAATGTGTGAGGGCTCCCACTTTAATAATGTAAGTAGAATTAAGCAGATATAAATTACAGACTTTCTGTTAACTTCCTATTAATAAAGAAACGGCTACAATGTCACAATAAACCACACTGCAAATCATTCTAAATGTCCTTGGACAGATTCTCCAACAATGCCACTATCTGTTGAGAACCACTCAAAACAGCCATGAAATAAGAAACTAGACTCCCAGAAATCCTAAATACAATTCCCCTCTAGTATCTCTTAGTTAGGGCCACTGCTGTCGTTCTTTAAAATGCTTTATAAAGCAGAGCAAAAAAGCCAAAACTCCTCTGAAAGCAAAGCTCTATGATGCAAAGCCATGTTAACAGAAATTTTCCTGTAAATCTAGATGGAGGTTCTCTCAGATGAAACAATTCCATTCTGTTTCTCTGGAGCTTCAACAGCTAAATAAGAAACATATTCACAGAAAACACAGACAATAAAATATACCTGCACCTAACAACCAGCTGATTTTTAGCTGATAGATAGAATCTAATGCTTAATTGACGCAGCCTGCAGTGTCAGTCAAGGGAATCAGTGCTGTGTCTTCTCCGAGTGTCGTCGAGGGATCCGGCACTCTCGAAGAGGCCGATCCTCATTGTAGACACCCAGGAGGAGCTCAGGAGCCGCCAGGAGCCGCACCTACCGGTGCGATTGACAGCACAGTCACACACACAGGCACCCCAAAGTTGGCGACCGCGGATGAAGGAGCTGAGAAAGGTCTTCCGTATAGTTATCCACAGGTTCATTCCCGGAAGGGTCCAGGGACAAAAGACCAGGATAGCACAGAGTCCAGGGGTTTTATAGGGGGATGAGCAACCAATCAGGAGAGGGCCTGGGGGCAGAGAGGGCCCGATGGGATGGGAGAGGGGAGGGACAAAGGAGAAGGGAACCAGTGGGCCATCAAGGAACAGGGAACATTCTAGAATTTATACATATTAAACAAGGAACTTACATGTTAAAAGCGACATACATAAAAAGGAGTGAAGGGCCAATGGCCCAACCAGAAACCCTTGATCTACATGGGGAAACAAAGGTTTGTGGGACCTTGCCATAAGTGGAGGGAGATATTAAACCTCTGAGCTGGCCCACCACAAGTTCGAGGCTGTGCTTGGGCCTTGTGGCTCTCCAACCACTCCAGTGGCAGCCATAACCACCGCAGCACTTAATGAATGCAAGTTCCCAGTTCAGTGTTCCAGTGGCGAAACTGCATAGACTATTTCTCAATAAAAAGCATGTCATGTCTTTTGGTGATCAGGCTTCCACTTTAAAGCTAAGCAGCTGTAATAAAAAGCTGATAATGACTCAAAGAATGAGGACACTGAAGACTGACAGGCTAAGCCTTTTTTCCGCTTTTTTCCTTTTACCATCTTTATATCTTACCTTTTGAGGCATTCTTCCTGAATGGGCATGCAACCCATGTACAGAATTTTGGGTAAATGGAGGTAACAGAATTCCTATAACAGTTTTCTTTCACCACTGTGGCACAATAACTTAATTTTATTGCATTGAATTTCTGTATATATTCAATGGTATTAGTGGCTCTGTAAAGATACTGCAATAGTTAATGACAATATTGTCCTTATTCAAGGGGATTATAGTAAGGTTAGTAGTTTTCTAAAATCTGGATGAATCTTCCTCTTTATTAGTAGAAGGTGATGAAAAAGAACCTTTACATTCTACACATCAAACTCCACTGGGACGGTTTGGTGTTGATGACTTATCCTAATACAGTTATTAATTTCCATAGCAGCTTTTTATAAATTAACATGCTGTACAGTTCAGCCAGTATTTTAGGAAATAACATTTTTCAATGACAACACATTGTACACGAATCATTTCATCTCCCATATTTGCTGCATTTGTGATTGGTCTATTTTGCGTCAATTAGCTCAATTCAAAAATGTTCAGCAACAGGTTGATTTCACCTTTAAGTCAGTCAAAAGCACTCATTGGTTTTCCTCACTAAGCGACAAATCCAGTTCCATTATGAGTTTACTTACAGTCAATCTTCAATATATATTGATAGTTTCTTGGCCTTATCTGCAGCATCCAATTAACACGGCACCATAAATTAATACAATTTTAAAACACCAAATTTCTGTCAGCTAAGTAAGTGGTGGCAAAATATAGCTATCGTAGAATTTTGTGCCATTATATAATGTCTGTTTACAGACGGCTGTGTACCTAATAAATTGTCCATTATGTGGGAATTTGTGATGCAGCATATTATTAAGAATAACCACTCTACTCCCCAACACAATTTTTAATTCACTTCATGTGACAAAATTAGAATTCCAAAATGTCTACGCTCCTTGTTTAGCGTGGGTACCACTGTTGAGCTTAACAACTAACTCCAGCGGCTAACATTTGCAGAAAACCAACCATGACACAGGTAATGGCAAGGTAATAACAGGACAGAGACAGCCTAAGTCCTTTAGTTAAGAATGGCATAATGTTTGCTATCTTGTTCTCACTCTGTCTGTCCTTCCCATCCACCACATCTTCAAACAAATTGAAGCTTCATCACCTATAAATCTGAGTATCACTCCATTGCTTTCAAACACCGAATGGGCAATAACGGTTAACATTCACTGCTGTGATATGCTTCTCTTTCCATCTTTTAGCAGCACAAAAAGACTGAACCCAGAATTCTCAGTCCAGCCTCACTTACCGTTCCATATCCTTGGAACTACATTGGTATTGATTACCATATTATATATTCTTTTTCAGAACCCTTCCAAGTTTAATGTCTTTCTGATTAGTCATTCCTGAAAGAAATGGCGTTCAAATATACCTTCATTGTGCTAGGCCAATTTACCTCACATCAAATTCTGCACTATCTATACACAGCTCACATATGTGTTTTATTGTAGTTCTGCTGGGAAAAAAATAAAAAGGAAAGAAGAAAAAAAGCAGGTTTTTAAAGTACTGCAGGTTGTTAGATACTACCCAACGTTCTTCACTCAGAGCATATAAAGCACAAGTCTTTTTTAACAGAAATATTTCAAATTCCTTCTTTGAAGGGGTGTTTTCTGTCATCATTACAGGAATGCAGTTTACCGTACTTACAGGTAGAAAAGAAGCATTTTCTTTCATAAGGAGGAAAGAATATGGCGTAAGGCTCAGTAGTTCATATGGCTCCTGGACACTGTGTGGTACCATTTTCCACCAAAAATTGAACACGTAAAAAAGCAAACCATGTCTCAGAGGCTTTGACAACTTTTAATTGAATTGATTATAGAATGATCTGACATAGATTGATGGAGTGTGCTACGCTTACAGTATGTTGAGGTTCAGTTGGGCTACACCACACAAGGGCAACAACATTCAGTTGACATATGGATATGTGGTGCTCCACTAACCTGAAGCACTGGAACATTTGCTGCAGCCATTTGGCACTGAGGAAGGTTCCCATCATGGAAAGAATCTGGGCATAATGCAGCAGTGGTGCCTGTCAACACTGCAGAAAAGCAACCTGCTGCTTACCCACATACCTTTAGAAAAAGCTGGTGATGCAACTTCAAGAACTGAGCTGAGGCATTTTTACCTTTTTTTTCTTAACAGTGACAACATAAGGACAGCTGTCTAGAAACCAGTTTTAGCATCCCAGAAGTGGTTAACACACAGGCCAAGAGCAGAAGCTAAGCACAAGGAGGTTAGCTAATCAATAATCTGTTTCCATCCATACGTTTGGTTCTTCCAGTATGAGAGATATGCAGTCTTGCATTGCCTGAGAAATCACAGGGCAGTTTTGTAGTGGTGGTTTTCTAAGAAGCAGGTGAGAATATCCTCGGGAGACCGGCACACTGTGGGAGAACAGCTTGCACTTGGCCAGCTGCACAAATAAGAACAAGTGGAACAGAAAAGTGAAGATTCATTCTGCTGTGATAGATTGATTACTCTAAAATCCTTATTTTATACATTCAGTTATATTCAGTACTAAAGGCTGAAATCAATATCTTAAAAAAATTTCAAATTTCATTACTTGTGTATAGCTACCCAGATACACAAAAAAAACCCCAAAGACCGTTGCATCCTACAGCAGGCATAAACAGCAAGGTTTTGGTACTGGTGAGGGGTGGTACTGCAGAGGTAGCCTCTGTGAGAAGAGGCTTGCGCTGCCCTGTACTGGACACAGCCAATTCCAGCTGGCTGTAATAGACTCACTGCAGGGACAAGATGGTGGTGCCTCTGTGAAAGTGTATTTAATACAGAGGAAAAAGATCATGGACAGGTAGAGGGAGGAAAAACCTAGAAACAGCATGTAAGAGAAGAACAAAAGGGAGGATATACTCCATCACAGAGATGAGATTTTCCCACAGCTCATGGAGCAGACAGTGGTAGAATAGATTTCTTTCCTGAAGTAACCCACCCTGGAGCAGGAGAAATGTATGAGGAGCAGCAGCAGAGAGAAACTGCCATGTACAGAGTACATTCTCATCCTCAACCCCCTCTCCTGTGCCTTGAGAGGGCATGGGTAGAGACACCCTCTCCTGTACCATGAGAGGTGTTGGGAATGAAGGAGTGAAGTTGAATGTGCAAAAACAGGGATGCAATACATTAAAATTTGTCTTCTTGTTTTCCACTACCTGAATCTATTTAATTATGAGTACACTGAAGTATTTCTTTCCAAGTCAGGCCTGGTTTGCCTGTGCCAATAATTGTTAAATGATCTCTCTGTCCTTATCTCAATTTGTAATTTTTCTCATCCTAGTTTCTCCTCCCATCTCACAGAGGGGAAAGAGAGAGAGAGGTTGGGTGCATGGCCCTTAGCCAGAGCTAACTCTCCACATATCCATAGACTGAAACACAGGCTGAGGTTTGGGCTCTTGTCATGTGTCTGAGACAGTAAGTCTGGGCAAAGACCTGGTAGAAACTGGTTCTTGACTGAAAGACAATGAATTACTAGTTGCATTTTAGGCTAACCTTGAAAATGAAGCCTCTGAGTCTTTCTTTGTGGGTAATCCTAATAATTCTAGATTTTTAGTTACTTGTTATGACAGCATTAGCACTTATCCTCTTGATACTTAGTTCCAGTATATGTGTGCATATAATGGCTGCATTTTTCCTTTATTTGTCTTTCTTTGCTAAATTCATTAACAGTGCACTAGGATAGATCAACTTTATTGACAGACACACATTCAAAACACATTTCCACCAGGCACACTCTTGCACGTTACCTTACGCTCACTATTGAAATTCAAGGTATTAATAAGAATATGTTTACAATATTAAGGGTTTAGGGAACTAATCCAAGAAGAGGGGAGAAGTACTGAGAGTCAGGAGAATATACTTCTGACATGCTCAGGAGAAGAGTTCTTTGAATTAATTTCTTCCTGTAGTAGTTTCCCTCTACTAACAGCAGCTGGCAATTTCCATATGCTTTTCAAGCTACATTCACAGCCAGAAAGTATCTCACCATGTTAGAGATACACCTTTTGTCTCTCTGACTCCAAGTACACTGACCCCCAAAATTTGTTGTTTCATAAAGGGTACATGAGCAGGATAAACTAACATGGCTAGGATTCAATAAGATATGACAATTTTTGCATTGCAAATAAATTTATGACATTTGTTAATGGCTCACTGAACTTCCAGGGTTTTCTGTTTTCTTTTGTTTAATTCCCTGAAGTTGGAATGTCCCTGAGAAGTCTAAGAAGTTCAGGATGGACATTCTAGTGAGTATCAGAAAGAATGCCATCCTCTTCCCTATGATATAAATATTGATATTGAAGAGTCCAGAGGTGGGAAAAAATCTCACTTGTGACAAGTAACAAAATGACTGCAGTAAAAAAGACAACATGTCAAGTTGAGGTGAAAATATTCACACACTGAACAAAAGGATATCCATTTTCATGATGGCAAGTTGCAAGAAAGTAACAGAAATTCAGCACATGTGGTGTTTTACCCTAGAGCAACCCACTCTGCCACCTTCAATAAACACAAGATGACAAGAAAACCAAACACATAGATGCATCGCACCAGACATTTTCAAGGCAATCAAACCACATACTTACCTGAAAGACTGCATTACTTTCCCTGCTACTTTAACAAAAAAAAAAACCAAAATCTAATATAATTCCTAAAGCTCACCGAGGTCTGTATAACTCCTTCAGGAATTAATGGCTCTGAAGGTTCACAGCTTTTGAAAGAGAAGAATTTTCACTGCCAAAATCAAGTACATGGAGGTGACAATAAAATTCTCAAAATTAGTTTGTCATTTTATCTATGGGCATGCTTTCAAATATGCTACATATAATTGATTATATCAGCTAAAAGTAATGTTTCCTTATATTTCATCACAGCTTCTTGCTGAAGTACGCAGAAGAATTCCAAGTGAACCAGCAATATAGCTGACAGATGAGCTGAAAGGTATGGAGAATGCAAGTAGGAGGGGATTTCACTACTCAGTGTTCGCTTCTTCACAGATCATAGTAGGGGAAAATAAGTAATTGCCATTTGCATCAGGGAACACTCCACTCAAAATCACAATATTAAGACCGCATTAACACAGGATATCCCATAACTTCATCATTGTGGCATCTTTGTATCTGTTCCTTACAGATTTATCCTTACAGATTTTTGTTAGAAAAAAAAATCCCATTTTTAAGTCTTCTAATAAAGTCTTAATTCCTGCTGTTTAATCTTATCAAAAAGAAGAACACATTACTCCTGAGCAGGAGCCTTTGTAGTTGTTGAAGACTATCAGCCCATATTCACCACTCTACTCATCTCTAAGCTAAACATCGTCAAGCTGTTCGGTCTTTTCCTGATAGTTAAGGTTTCTTCTTGACCCCTTGAGGGAAGAGTTCAGTTTTTCAGAATGACTTTGAATTTCACTTCATATTCTGGTGTGCTTGTAGCCACTCCTAAACTAGTGACATTGGCAAATTCAGTAGATACTCTCTTCATCATCTTTTAGAACAGTTTGCAGATTTGTCTCCTAACCCCTGTATTGGGATTCAATTCTGTTTGTATACTCCTGAAATAAATAAGACTTCTTGTCTTTGAGAATACAATTTGGGCTCCAAAGACTGAATATGACAAATATTTGTAGGAAACAGCTAAGCAGCAATGGATAGCCCCCTAGAAATTGTAATTTTACTTGGAACGTACACAGATGTTAGGTAAACAGTGAATAGGTGTCCCCGTAAACTCATTTGCTAGATTTATAAGTGTATATTCACATATTAAACTTCCTAAACTATTTTTTGGGGTAAAATTTAAATCAATATTACCATCTATTAAATATGTAAAGAAATCTGGCAAGGATATTAATACCCATTCCCTGATTTTTAATATAAAAAATTCCAGCACTTAATCATAAAATCATAGAATGGTTTGGGTTGAAAGGAACCTTTAAGATCTAGTCCCAGTCTCCCAGCCACTAGAGCAGGATGCTCAAAGCACCAGCTAACCTGGCCTGGAACACTTCCAGGGATGGGGTATCCGCAGCTTCTCCAGGCAACCTGTTACAGTGCCTCACCATCCTTAGTAACCTTAACCTCATTACTTCTATTCCATGTTAAACACTATTACGACTCCATTCTTTAACGTAATTATTCAGCTATTTGCTAGCTTAAGCACTGATCCTCATTTTCAGTTGTATTACTGTGACACTTATGTCTTTAACATTAATGAAGTCAAGTAATACAATTGTCTTAATTCATCTATTGCTTTATCTAAATATGGTCACAACTTCAAAAATCACTTATTTATGGATTTATACAGTTTGGGTTGTTGATGGAAAAGATTACTGTTTTTTAAATCACTGGGGATTCATATTAAGCAGGCTACTACAAATATGCATGTGGAAAGTTTCACTGGACATTGTTTGCTCAATAAGTATTACCTACTGCAAACAAAATTAAATTCACAGAGAAATGTAAAGCCCTGTCTACTGTCAGCTAGAATATTATTTAAATGTTAATAATTAATTTTACACTCATATTTAATGGTAGCAAGACAATCCCCTCCCCTGCCTGGCTGGCAACGCTGTGCCTGATGCATCCCAGGACATGGTTGGTCCTCCTGGCTTCCAGGGCACTGCTGACTCAAATTCAGTTTGCCATTGACTGGGATCCCCAGGTCCCTTTCTGTGGCGCTGCTTTCCAGCATCTCATTCCCCAGTCTATCCATACATCCAGGGCTGTCTCATGTCAGGTGCAGAATGAGGAACTTTCCCATGTTAAACTTCATACACTTAGTGACTGCTGAGTCCCCTGATTTGTTTAGGTGTCTCTGCAGGGCCTCTCTACCCTTCAGAGTGTCAAAAGCTCCTTTCGATATAGTGTCATCAGCAAACTTACTGTCTTTTAACGCCATAAGCATTATGAAATGAATGCTATTTCATTTCCATTTATGATACTCAATGACATTTTTGTAAAGACCTTCTACTTTTAATCTCTGATCAACAATGCTGTTAAATTTTCTGTAGTACCATTAGGACCAAGCAAGATAAAAGAAAACAACATTGACTCAATCTACTAAAAATTTTCCTTAGCAATATTTCTTCCTTTGAAGAAACTAAAGGAAGAGTGTGTACTTCTTAAATAGACAAAAAACCAAAAAGGTTGGCAATTTGTTCTATGTTACTGTGAATCAAAAAACCTGCAGGCTGTTTGATTGTCTTTTGATCCAAATCTACTCTGTAGACAAGAAACAAGTACACAAGTTGGAAGTCCTTTTTCTTTGCCTCAGAGCTCTTTTGGGTTGGATTCATACTTCATTTCATCAGTTTTCTGAAGTCCGACAAATAAGCTATGATTCTGCGTCTCACCATCACTCCCCCTTCAGCATGCAATCTGCTGCTGACTTGCCTGTATCAAACATACAGTAACCCCTCCCAATAAACTGCTTAAAGAAACTATGTCAAACAAAGTCCCTAGTCTGTCTCTAACCTCCCAGCAGCACAGTTATCTATGTTGCATTAGTGGCAAACAGTGGGCCTCAGTTCCTACTGCCGTGACATCTATAACCACCTACATGATAGGGGAAGTACAACCAACTTAACCAACAAAGAACCACAAAAGAACTTCAAGTGGTAGGTACAAGGGACAGGCACCACTATCCCAATGCCACAATGGTCATCACAGTCTGCAGCACCCTGAAAAGTTACAAAGACCTTGGGTGAGTTCTACCAGAAACATGAACAACAGCACAGAGACCTTTACAATGCAGTCCAGCAGTGAGCTTGACTTCTAAGACAGAAAAAGAACAAGGAACCCAGGCCTTAGAGCTGTAAAGTATACAAAGAAAGAATGGTTGGTGGTCACTAGAACCTACTAATGCGGAACAGCCCCCCATGCAGCCACTCCCCTTCCCCCACCCCCTCAGAGACAAAGACCAGAATTTATGGGTTAACAACTTACTGAAAACAGCAAACAGAAAAGAAAATAAACAGCAGCATCAACAATACTACAAACAACAATATATAAAAGAGAGTGATCACGTGCAAAATGCTCACTGAGTCTAAACCGATGTGACAGGACCACAGCTGAGACCTCCGCACCACTCTGTTCATAATTTGCTCCCCCAGAAAAGAAACAAATTGCCCCCAGACCCACTGTGCAGCACCTTCTTCTTCCATTTGAAGCTCTCTTCTCAGAAGAGAGACTACTCTTCCACTTCCTATTTCCAGACCTAATAGATGATGTAAGTGATATAGAAGAACAACCTAGACACGCCACACAGCTCCAGGCTCCAGCCCCTCTCTGCTGCAGTGAAAATTAATCCTGTCCTTGGCTTAAACTGGGACACTCAGACACACATCTCTTCAGCACCACGTATGTGTCAAACTCCCCATAGCTTTTCATAAAAGCCACACATCAGTATACCCTACATGCAAATAATAATGTGCCCTATACCATGCCTTATCAAGGTTTGTCACCTCTGTTGGGTACACAGTATCAAACACTGCTGCTATACATCAAAAATGTAACTTTGCCAAGGCCTTCTTGCTCCTGATTTTCAACTAGATGCCTGGTGTTCTCAAGCCTCCTTTACTCTCCTCTTTTATAGGAAAAAACCCATATCCAGCCAAGGGATGGGGTCCTCCTGTGGATTATTTCTGAAAGAAATTCTCTTATCTGATGCTGTCAACAATGCAAAAGTCCCCAAGGGAGACTTACTTAAGGCTCTCTTAACAGCCTTTCCCTCCCATAAATCACAATCCATAGCATTGGCTGTTCCAGAAACTCAGATATAGTGTCTCCATTGATCAGATCCCAAAATAGAGCTCCTTAAGAGTAAAGAACACAATTTTTACTCCGAGTGAAAAAGACAGACTGCACCACAAGGATACATGACATTAATGATAAAAGCAGAAGAATGGATAAGGCCCTCTCTCAGGTTCTATATCCTTGCCTGGCATAGTCCTCTGGAGAAGAAAACATCTTAAAATTATGCCCCATGGCAGGGTCTGGGAATGTCTCCCAGTTGAAGATCCCAACCCCTCAAAAAGGTGCAAGCATATGTGTAGCCTGCCCTTACTTAGTGTGTGGAAGTGTCTGATCATCATTTTGAAAAGGGAAGCAAGCCAGTCTTGGCATAGGAAGTAATGAATGAAGAAGAAAGATCGTTCCAGACCTGAACTCCATTTCTCACTCAGTTTCTTGCAGACTGGTCATCTCCCAGCCTCCTCAGTATTACGAGTCTGTTTTTTGCTTTCCAACAGTGAAAAATCTGCAAATTGCATCATAGCCCTTCATAAGAATGCCGTTTGTAGAGCATGACGCCAAAGGTGCATCTGGCAGGCCCTTGGGGAACGTCAGAAGCCCTGCTGGGATGATTGTAGAGCCATGCCAGAAGGAGCATGCCAAAGCAGCACTGCTTTATCTATTCCAGTAATTGAGAGCATTTTAACTGCCAAATCATACCCAGGGAGGGCACTGGGGAGGGATTTAGATGGCACAGGCCAAATTCATGCCAAGAAGCATTCTGCTTCTGTATTAGTCCGGATGAACATGAGCCAGCACCAGGAAATATTAATGGCACACTCAGAGCCACTTGCACAGACACAACCACAACACACAAATTGCTTCAGCCTACACCCATCCATCTTGTCTCATATCCTCATTTAAACTCACAGGCTTCATGTTTCAGACTTTCTCTCCAGGCTCTTACTTCTTTGGTTCATTACACACAAAGATCCCAGAAATTTACTGATAACATTTATCTAATTACACTACTTACCTAAGACTTCTCTTCTTCATGACTTTTGTACATTGATTTCTGCTGGTAGAGACTCTGAGTTTGCAACTCTTATTCTGATCTAAGGATGTATGTAATATTTACATTTTTTCTCCCAATGTAGGAACAGATTTTTTAAAAATCGAAGATGCAAATATATGTTTCTGTTCATTTTTTTTTGAAAGTGAAGAAATCAAAGTTGCAGATGGAAGGAGCAGGTAATTGATTGTCTTTGCAAATTACAGCAATGGCCTAGAATTTGTCCTGTAATGCAATTCTACTTGCTTAGAAGTAGAAGAAAACCCACATCACGAAAATCAGTGCTTTGTAATTCCAAGCAACTGCATGATAGGTAATTCACAAATCACTTAGGTTTTACCAGAAAGCTGACTAAATCTTTGAATTCCCCATATTTCTCAGAATATAAAGCCTTGTCAATCCTATCTCCAATGATTAAAAACTGTTCTCTTAGGTTAATTCAATGGCCAGTTTATAGGTTGCATTCTCAGAGACACATTTCCAAAGTTTAAAATTATGAAAAAGTCAGTACTCCTAAATAACTTTTGTTGGGTTTTTTAACTCCTGAAAAGACTTCAGGGCAACTAGTACAATCTGTTTGGACACTGATTTGTATGCCATTAAGGTCAACAAAGTTGGTAAACATGTTATTTAGAGGAAAGAATTTCAACCCTATTCCCATGAATGGTACCTGAATTGAGACTAACCCTGTTTCTATCTACAACTAATTTATTTAAAGAAACAACAAAAGATACTGAAAATCTTAGTACCTCTATGTTAATTAACTTTATAGATTCATATATCAACACAGAGGTTACCAAAAAGTTCAAAGTGACTAGTAACATAGTTCTAAAACTGTAAAATAAAAGCTGGACTTTTGAGATAAGTGACTATGAATAAATCAATGATACATTAAAATACTAGATATCTTATTCTAGGTGGCAGAAAATGTTTTTCTGCCACTTGAATGCATTACAATATTTTCTTTTGTATGCACCCATTAGGCTTGAGACTTTTTTATTAGCCAAAAAGAGCCATTTCATTCACTTTTAAAAGTGCCTAAAATACATATATAGCTGATAGAACATAATGAGGCTTTTTTTCCTCCTCCAACCATTGTACTATCCAGAGTAAATATGTATTTTCAAAATAGGATCTAAATCTTTATTTACCCAGTTGACAACCGAGTAGTCCTATCAGTTCAAGGATTTTTTTCTGCTTTTCCAAATGACCATTAATACAATGCATGCCAAATTAAAGAAAACTCAAAAATAAGAAATCATGCCTACAGTATGTGAGGCAGAAAAAAAACAGCCTGTTATTTACAGGGTTTGGGTTGGGGTTTTTTCAGTCGTTAGGCTGAAGTGTAATGTAAGAATGTCACTCCTAAAGTCATACATTTATTCTTTTTTCTTTTTTGAATTTCTTCACATTCAGAGTTACATACAAAGTTCCCATGTTATGTTTTATATAGCTGTCCAAGCAGCCTAGAATTTTTAGTGGTATTTCATGAAATTCTACCAACATCTTCAGATCCTCCTGTCACTTAACCTCTGCACCACAATCACAGAGACTGTATTTTTGCTTTTACCTTGTTCTTATGCACAGTTCTGTCTAACTGTTCTTTCCTTTAAACTGCACAAACTTCTTAACTTATTTACACTAGTAAAGATGGGAACCTATAGTATCATCTGTGACTTCACTGAGTTTTTGCATATGTCTTGCATTATCTACTATCATATTTTGCTATTAGTTTTCAGACACAAATGGTGTGGAAAGAAAGGCAAATGTTTCGAAATATGTCTTATGACCAGTGGAAAAATACAACCAGGAAAAAATCTTCCAGTTTCAAGTTAAGTGTGAAAGCCAGATTGGTTATTCTTGTCCTAACATACTTAGCAAGCATGTGTCAAAAAGCTCAGTAACTCACTTTTGCAATAACTGCAATCGTCCACTCTGGTATTTTCTCTTCTGTTTTTAGCACAAACCAACTTGAAATGTCCCAGAATCATTCACAAAAACATCATGAAAAACACAGGGAATTGCAAAAACATAGAAGGATCTACATGTCCCTGTCTGTAAATTTCAGGAATTACTGGTAGTAGTTCAAGGGCATTCTCAAAATCCATGCCACTTCACACTTGATCTTGCACCTCTGAGTATTACCTCAGCTCTTGGACCATTGTCTTCAAGGCTACCAGTCCATCTTCCTCTTCTACCTGGGCTGCAATTATTCACAATATCTAAATCTTTTCTGAGCAAAAGGTTTGTTATACTGAGAAGTTAACAAGGCCCATTATAAATGGTTTCCATAAATGCACAAGCCTCTCACAGGCCCAGCATTCATAACTGTTACTTTCATACATACTACCACAAGGTAGCACTCGGAAGATGCCCCTGAAAGTGGAACTTACTTTCTCAGAGGCATGGAATTAATATTAAGCCTCTCCTTCCCCACTAAGCATAAAGAACTGATCATTCCAATTAAAACAAAGTACATATCTATAAAAAAATAACTTAAACAAAAACTAATACAAACATATCCATTCTTTTTTTGTCTAGGAAAATTGCAAGTTAACAAGAATTATATTCTCTTTTATCATCAGAGTTTGTAATTCCATAGAACTGGAATATTTTACACTAGGTTTTAGTTGTACTTACCTTTCATCACATGTTTCTAGCGTTTCAAAATTCCTTAGTTATTGTACTACTTTACATGTGTGAATGAAGACGTTTATGTACATTGCCGTGTCTCTTTCAGAATAATTCTGTCTAGGCACATTCTACTCCAAGTTCTCATTTCTGTCCTTGTTAACACATCTGCTACCCCAGTCTTCACTTTGTGTAAAAGAAAGAAAAAATAATCCTCTAAGATGCACTACTGTCTTTAACTAAGATGGAAGATAAGTATGTGTCCCCATTCATATAAACGTGAGAAATCAAAACCCTCTGTAAAGAAGACAGCAGAAGTGAACTTCAGTTTTCAATGACTGACTGGAGATATAAAATGAAGATATAAAAGCACATCACATAAAAACATGAAAGTTGTGTAAAATGACTTGTTTTATTACAATACTGCAATCTTCAATATTCGTTTCATATTCTGGATATTGTTCAGAAAAACAAAATAGAGCTCACAATGCTCCTGGTGCAGTTTACAAGAGAAGACAGACACACTTTTACATTCACCTCTTTCTTTTCCAAGGTAGTTTTAGCAATTAAGATGTATATTACACTCTAACAGTACTGTAACTCTCCTCATCTATGACTTCAACCTCTTTTCTAAAGATCTTACTCCTTTTCATAGTATTGCGCAATCCTCTCAAATATCTCAAAAATCCTCATATTTCAATTAATTTTAAAATAAGGACTATATTTGAAAAAAAAACAAAACAAAAAGAAAACCAGTCCAAGATACATACAACATATTAGGCGAACCATCTAAAATTTTATTTGAAAGTGTTATTTCTGCAAACACCAATGAAGATGCAAAATATATCTGCATTATTTACACCTACACTCATAGTTTCACTTTTTAAATTAAACCCCACCCACTACTGGGAGGAAAAACTGCAACTGCAAAAGCTATAGACAGCATGTTCAATACATAGATTATTTCTTTACCTCATTTTCATTAGCCTCTCTGCTTTTGTACATGATATCTAGGTCTTCAACTTGGCAGTTGGATTTAAGTTTCTCTTCTCTTTGGTGGATTGATAGAGGTTTTCTGAGGCTTGGAGTGAATTTCTACTGTATTTGTTCAAGTAAGGAATTTACAGCAGTGGTTAAAGATGCCAGACATGGTACTAGCAGATGCTACACAAACTTCCCTGCAGAGCTCTGTGAATGCATTTCAGTCCTGATTTATAACATCCCTGCTATTCTTGATCTGGACCTCTCCTGTGCTGGGCCTGACAGAAGTTATCTGGTATTGTGGCTCTGTGATTCGAGCAAATAGCCACTAAGGACTAGATACCCCAAAAGTCATCTTCACTTGTTTGATAAGCCAATTTTATGATCAGATCAAGATTATGCAAAATTTAATAGGCATTGTCATGAGTCAGTAAATATGAAATTGTTTTTCAGCATTTGGACACAGCAAAGCAGTAAAAACAAGGTTACTCACAAAAACACAGAAAAAAAAATAAGCCTGGAATTAAGGCATACATAACCACTATTTTTTTTCTAGAACTGTATGGTGTCCTTTAATTCTACACATAAAATTCCCAGTGGAGAGTTTCAGCTTGTGCTTACAACTGACTCATCCCGAGGAGTCACTGTTATACTACTGCTGTTTACTCAATGTGTGAATTATAAAACAATCCAGATTATTTCTCAGTGATAGTAAAAAAAAAAAAAACAAAAAAAACACAAAAAAACTGAAGTGCTAGAAGTTATACATAATGGTTATTTAATGAGAAAACATTTCTAAAAAAAGAGTACTGCCAGGAGTGCTAGTTTGAAGTGAGCTGGAAGGCTTAGCATTTCCTCTCCATTCTCTATGAGACTGTGAAATACGTCAGGAAAAGCACAGTAAATATGTAGAAACAGAGCAGCAGCATATCCTCACTACTACAAGCTTTCACAGATCTCTCAGTGTCAGAGATATGACAGTTTTCAGCTGCTGAGGATCTGTCCCTGGTGCAGTAAGAAAACCATAGAGCCAGTCAGGGGTAAAAAGAATGAATTCCAGATGCTTGCTTTGTAACTGCATGTTGATATTATTTCTTGAAATGCAAGTTAAGCACTTTTAACTCTTTTTTTCTGTTATCTTTGTAATATGGCACAGTCTTGCATCTTAACATATAAAATTCTAATAACGATTTATAAGGTTTCAAAATCTTTAATGAACATGTTGCCCTTTTTCTTGGGAAAAATATTCTATTACTACATTCAAGATAAGAATACTAAATTTCCTTAGACGTTGCATTAATGACTAACTTATAAACCTTTGAAAATAAAGTGTTTGCCAAACAAAATATACTTTCAGTTATATTAGTGTGAACAGTGTCACTGAAGCACAAAATATGATTTTAAGTCCAATTGTTTCATAACAAATTAGAAAGCATTAAAGAGGTATTTGTAGCCAATACTTGTATGATGAACTACTGAATGCTCCCATGGGTAATAAACGAGATTAACAGTTATCCATTATCCTACAGTACAACAGCACAATCAATCAGTACCTAGTGTTCTTGGCTAATCAAAACAAATAGACCAAACATAGTGAACTGTAGTGAACAGGTGTGAGGAGGATGAGGCAGCAGAGAGGACCTGTTGTGAGCTGACCACAACCCCTGTTCCTTGAGAAGTTGGGAATGAAGCAGTGAATGAGCTCTCTTATTAGCACGTTATTAACAGGACATAGGTAGAGTTAAAATAGCTTTGAAAAACTTTTCATATTTCACATTATTTCTGGTGAAGTCTCACAATCATAAGCCTGAGACAAAAGGGGGTTAGGGAGCAGTTTTTAATCTGTTTTTGTTTCTCACAATTCAACTCTATTTTAAGTGGCAATAAAATAATTTTTCCTAAGTTGAGTCTGATTTGTCCATGATGGTAATTGGTAAATGATCTCTCATCATCATTTTGACCTGTGGGCTTCTCCATCTTATTTTCTCCCATCAGCCTGGTGAGGAGGAGGAGTACAAGAGTGGCTGGATGACTGTCTGGCTGCAAGCCAAGGTCAGCCCACCAAAACTTCCTTTATGGACTTGACCAGTTTTAAATGGCTCTCTGTACTTTCTTGGCTACCTGGGCAGATATCAGAAACCTATTATGAAGGGATATCTGTCTAGATTTCAGAATTTTTTTAAAATGAATTTTAATGAATTGATGTGTTTTTTATGACAGAAATATAAACAGAATGGAGAAAGAATGTTACTAGGCTGAATTTGTTAAGGCCCTAAACTAGGGGAAGTGACATTAAATGCAGAAACACATTTATTCCCCTTAATTATGTTGTCATATTTTCTGTGAATATTGTGTTTTGCAACTAAGAAGAAACTTATTCCATTATATGTATTGGGTTTTAGCTATATTATTTTTTTTAAAAAATGTAGATGTTTTTATATTAGCATGTGATTTATACAATTTAAGTAGGGTTCAGGTAGTTTTCAAAACTTATCATTTGTGCCATTAAATCTACTGAAATGTTAGTTACAAAACTCTATACATTTCTTGACATCTCTGCAAGAGGTTTTGATATTTCAAGGTTATAGGATTAAGAAAAAAATCAAGAAATGTGCTGCACACATTTCTTAGGAATTATAATGCATTCCACTGGATCTTTACACAGAGGTAAAAGTATGTCTTCAGGATAAGGTCCGTAGGTGACAGTCTCAAAAAGCATATTCATTTCAGCTTGGACTCTGTGAATAGCAGAGTGGACTGGCATTGTAAAACAACCAGTTTCTCCTAGCCCTGTGCTTGGAGATGTGTCACACACAGTAACAGCAGTAAAGGGCCTTGCATCTATCAAAGCCATCAGAGAGGCAAGAATCAGGAACTGTACAGTAAGATATAAATATGAGATCAATTACAGGAATACATAATTTGTCATCTACATATAAATGAATTTTACTACCAGCATCTGCAAATCCAGAGGAAGCACAAATGTACCATACAGGAGACTTCAAGCTATTTTTCACTCAGTTTGTTAAGTAAATTTATTACAAGCATCTTCTTATTAAATTGATTATACAATTTATCTCACTCTTCAAAATTATACAGAACCTTTATTATCTTTATATGGGATTTACATTCTAAATATTTAAAGCTAGAAAAAGCACACTGCGTTCATTACCTTTAGACTGTAAATGTTCTGTAAGACATATCTTTTGCTAATATTTTTAATTTGGGATGTTCTGAACCATAATCTGAGCCATTCAAAAGGCTATGAAGTATTAGAAAAGCAACGATTAGATAACTGGCAAAAGAATATATTTCCCTGCCTAGCAGAAGCACCTGTGCACATTTTAGTTTTAAAAAATTGATTCATTTCTGATCTACTTCTCAAATTTCTTCTTATTTTCACTGATTTTCATTATCTGTCAAGGAGGAAGTGTGCTACATTATCTGTGTACACATTAATTCAATCTGAAACTGTCTCACTTCACTAAAAGCTAGATTAATGTGATCTTTTCTTTTAGATTTCTTGACCTCAAAAGAGAAATTGCTGCTTCACAATAGATCTCCAATTGAAAAGATATTTCCTAACAGCTTTGTGATACAACGTCTTTGAAACTGGTTTGCTTCTCCTTTTCTAACTTAGTTTTGCATGTACAAAAAATCTCACTTTTTTTTTCTGAAAAAGAAAGCAAAACTCATGAGAACATGAAGCACACATCTTATTAAAGTCAAAACATTAGGAGAAGTTACCTGCTAGCTTGTCTGAGAAGCAAGTAAGTGTTTTCTTTCAAAGCTGGATTTCAGCCTTTGTGAAATATGCTGTAGCAAGCCCAGGAGACAAATCACCCACACAAACTGTTCAGATTACATACGTCTTGAGAAGCAGCAGTGAAAAATTTCCTACATATCCAAATTTTGTTCTGGACAGAGTGAGATCTTGTTATTTTAAGGCTCAGGATTTTGATGGAAGTGTAACAACATGAAGAAAGCAACATGCTCAATAACCTCATGGAATACAGGTGATTAGAACTTTTAGATACAGGATGGTTACTAAACAATATGTTCCTAATATTCACATAAAAGGCTAAACACTTAAATGAAAAAAAGAAAAAATCAAAATATCTTCACTGTTGGTAAAACCACTGGCCATTTTAGAATTCTCAGATGGAAGAACAGGAAGGCCCAATTAATTGACTACCCTACACAAAGATGTCCACATTATAATAAACAGCAAAGAAGAAACCTCTGAAGACCTTCAGAGAAAAAGAGAAAACTCAAATATCTGAGGATGCATGTAAGAAAACCCATATACACGATACTGCAAAGCAGAAGGGCAAATGTTTTAACACTTACCACTTAAACTCCTTGTGTCAAGTTTTCCCTGAACTTTAATCTTTGTGGGTGAATTGCAGGAATTCTTTAACCAGAATTCTTTCTTATGGTGTCTAATGGGCACTGTAAGAAAATGCTTATTTGATGATACTGAGAAAGGGCAGCATCCAGAGGCATTAGTAGGTGTGGAGTTAAAGCCCCAGGGGCAATTAATTATCATGTAGCCACTCACTCCCCTTCCCCTCACCAACCAACACTGGATAGGGAGGAGAAATGGAAAAAGTAGAAAAACTAAAAGTCCACATAATAATAATAATAATGAAGAGTAATAAATTAATATAATAAAAGAGAGGAATTAAAACCCAGGAAGTCAAATTAATGCCCAATACAATTGCTCACTATCTGCCAGCTGATGCCCAGAGTGTCCTTAGGCTGCAACCAGGACCCCCGCTTTCTGTACTGAGTATGGCGTTCTGTGGTATGGAATATCTCTTTGGCCAGTTTGGATCACCTCTGCTGGCCATGCTGTCCCCTGACTTCTTGTGCAGCCACTCACTGGCAGCATGGGAGACAGATTATTTGATTACTTTATTATCTCATAATGAAACATAACTACTTACAAGTTTATTAGACACTGACAATACTATGAACTACTTTTGTCCCAAGACTGTTTCAAAATTAGAATTCCCTATTGCAGAAATAGCAGTCTTGGCTTAAATTTCTAGCAAGTACAAGAAAAATGTGCTTAAAATATCTATGCTTGTATTTCCAGACAAATTTTATACTGCTGGTGACTACAACAAACACAGAGATAACAAAGCAACAGGTGAAGGTAACTGGTCAAAGTAATTTATCTCAAAAGACAAATAGCAAACACTGCATTGCTTATTCTATTTCAGTGAGAATTTGTCTTGAAAATCACCTTTTTTTTTCCTTGCTTAGATTGCTGGTGCAGCTGGAAAGTCAGATGAAAAATTAGCTAACAAACAGGCCCTGAGACACATTTGTTCAAAACCTGCTTCGTCTTCAATGGACACCTGAGGAGAAACTAGTTAAAAGCTTGACAGATTCAACACATGGCAAAGCATCTTTTGTTGGCAGTGCTTTAAATTGCTATGAGGGAAGGTGTATGAGTGAATCAGAGGTCAGCAGAGGGAAAGAAAAAGCCTCTGTTACTTACATGTTAGAAAAAAGTGTTACATACAGAATCCCAAAAATTCAGAAAACCACCAAATTTTACAAATTAATTTTAAAAATTCTTAAGTAAATCTTATGTATCTATCTGTGGAAACATATATATTCTAAGAGTGATTTTATGCGTAGCACTAGTTTCGCATGAGATAAAAGGACAGATTATCCAGTTCCTACTCTCTGACCTCTGGAAGAGTCAAATTTAGATTCTTTAGATGCAGAAGAATAAATAAATTTGGGTTTAAATCACAGTTTGATAAGCTGATGAACAGGATTCTAAGATGTGCCCAGATGTGAGAGTAAAGGTCTGTATTTAATGACCTTAAATGTAATTTAATAAAAGAAGCTTTTAAAGTTCTCTTTCTTACATCCCACTGACATACATCAGTGCAAAAAATGTCCAGAACTATTCAAATGCAAGTTGATGAGATTTAATGAAGTATGGATTAGACTCCGAACAAAAAAGATCATATGTCTGAAAAATATCTGAAAATATAACAGAAAAAAAAAATATATCAAATTAAATAGGATTGCCTGAATGACTCTACTATTATAGTAATAACTACTTAGTACCTTTGGGGTAGCCTTTCTACCATTTAGAAATGTCTTGGGCTGAAGATGTGTTTAAATACTTGGCCAATATATAATAAAAATTAGGATTATGAAAGGGTCTGTGAGTATGAGGCACTTAATTTTCTTTTCAGTTCCCAGTCTTTCTTCTGTAATTCCCTTCAGAAAGGGAGGAGAGAGGTTATAGACATAAAATTCTCTGTAGATTAAATAATCAGATATACAGTATCAGGTCAATTGAATTCTAGAATGTATAAAAAGTATTCTTCTACAGATATTCTGAATTCTGCCTTTTCTCCTGAAGGATACTGTCACATCACCCACCCTGCCACGACGCAATGAGTGTGTGTATCAAAGCAAACATACACCTCTCCACCTCCTTCTCCTGGATAGAAATAGGCCTCTATAGACAAAAGTATGTACAGGAAAACCTATCTAAAGAAAAAAAAATCATATTGTGTTCATTTCGATCAAAGAGCATAACCCTGACTCAAGACCCTCAGAAATGAGAAGGAACCATCCAGCTGTGTCTGGATCACCTCCAGTCTGTTACTCTGATAGGAAATTGAGATTGTTTTGTGTGCAGAACCCACCTTTACAGTCTGGTTTTAAAAGGCTCTTTTTATGGTTAAGTGATTTCTTTATTAGTCAGTTTCATTTCTTCGTATGTGTGAAGGAAAAGTCCATATCACTTGGCAAAAAGGCATGTAAATGTAAAGGAATTATTTATCCCTTTTGACTAATCAGCTAACAAATTTGCCGGGGGAAAAGTGGCGGCAGCATGACACATCATTTTATTTTTGTTACAATCTAACTAAAATTATTGCTTGTCTCACAACTGTAATGAGTCAACAAACTTGCTTGCATTTCTTTGTACTCACAAATTATAGCCATTTATGCCTGACAACAAATCAGCATGCATTTTGTTCCCGAGAGTAAAAAACTCCAAAGTAGGTTTTAAAGTTCTTTTCAAGTTTGACTTACTATCTTTTTGAGTTCTACTCCCTGCTTGACAAAGCTTTCCAAGTTATCTGAATGCTGATATACAAGAATGTAATTATGTGACCAGGTAGGAAAGCTGCAGGAAAGGCTTGTGGTGTTCTACACCCACAGGACAGGTATGAATGTAAGTGCAGTTACACAGTGGGTATGCCTTCATGCTAGACAGGGCAACTGATGGACACCAACCACACTGCCAGCCCAGTGCCTTGGTACTGTACCCTCAGTCAACCTTCTTTGAGCCTGGATTTCTCTCCAAAAGACACAGGCCTAGCTGCAGTGCAATTAACCTGGTAGTGTTCTCAGAAATAGTCGGGAGCCAGAGACATATTGTGGAGATGTGCTGGGAATGTGTTCCAGCCAATCTGTGTGTCAGAGAATTTGGAGGTGAGGTGTGAGGAGTGAGTGTCACAGTCATAGCATGGGAACTTTATAGGCTTTTCTTCTGGAAAGAGAAGAAAATGATGAATGGTTTACAAGCACCTTTCCTTTCTGGAAGCAAGCCTGAACAATATAGCCTGTTCTCGTGTGCCTAACTCCAATCTCACACTACAGAGGAGACTGCAATAAATATTTTCAGTGGGGCTATTAAGACTGTGCTTGCAAAAGGCAGTCTACGTATAGAAAGCATGATAGAGTAGGCATGAGGAAAGATTGGCTCTATTACAGGCTCAACTATTAACATAGAGCTCATTTAACTCATTTATAATAATATTACACTAAATTGCCCTGTAACAAGTGAGCAATGATTATTTTAAGGCAAAAGCAGGTTTTGTGATGGCAATACAAGTAAAAAATATTCATCTGCCTTTTCTTAATAATAATGCAATTTACACACTCTGACATATGCATTCTTAATACAAATAACATTAGCACTCATAGGAATACTCCAGTTTTAATAAACTTTGCAAGATTTACATTTTCAAATAAAATCAATAGCAGGTATGTTCAGCAAAAACAGGACACATTTTTTTTCCTGCATAAACTTTTAACTGTGTTGTCATGTCAAGGGCCTATAATGAGAATAATTGTCACAATCTTAAATTATTCATTATATTGTATTATATTATATATTATATTATATTATATTATTTAATTCCTCAATGGTTTTATGGAGTTGCTGCATAATGATTCACCATAATCTTTTATTCATTTACTATGACCAAAATTTCTTGCAAGCATAAAGCAAATATTTCCCTTCTACAGCACCTAACCTAGGAATCTCAAAAAGTTAAAAACTGTCAGCTAATTAATTCTAACAACATTGTCATAATTTGACAAAGGTTATAACAGTTTCACTTCAGCCACCAGCAGAATGCCTTATCTTCTGATGTGAAATGCAATAGCTGACTGAAAGGTCTCAATAGAATAATATTTTGGGTCTTTTTCATTCTGTGCTCAGCAGTTTCTATTAGCTAGTTGTAGAGTATTTGGGATCTTACAAAGTTAGACATTAAATTACTTCAGAGAAGACATATATTTATCTAGAAGGGGTCAGGAAACGTGGTTCTCTGCAGAAGGCATAGACTTAAGCAAAAATTCGGATTTAATCTAGACTATGCATGTTTGGCCAGATGTTCTTTTCATGTTAGCAAAATGAATTAGCCATAGAGTTTGTTACTATTACATTCTGAGACCCCTTAGTACAATTATCACACTAGTAATTTAACCGTTACACCATGAACTTGCAAATGCTAGCTTAAATTGCTAGCACATGGCAACATCTCTGTGTTTATAAAAGACATGATAAACCACATGCTTGGAGCAAGCACTTCAGAAAAACAGGTTCACTAAGCATATGTTTGGCACAGCTAATTACAGAATCAACTACATTTGCAAAATACAGGAGTGCAACAGACGACATTCTTGAAACATCATGATACACACTGAGTAAAACCCCAAATGTCTCAAGAAGTATGGTCAAAACCCCATCCCATTTCTGTAAAAACAGCAAAAAGAGTCTGCCAAACTGTTCCCAGTATATCAAAGGCATGCCATTTCCTATAAATCTAGAATCACAGTTTATAATTCTCAGTCATCCTGCAGACACTATGCAGGTACATCACTGTGTCCAAAAAACAGGCACTGGCCATTTTAAAGGCTAATCGCAAAGGCCTCAGGTCTAGTTTGCAACTACTTTCAATTTTGTTCCATGCCTAGATTGGGCACAAACCTCCTGAAGTATCTCATCTTGTGTTACAAAGAGAAGGAAAAAAGGTAGATATTATACATTTTGTACAAACTGAAACCTGTGGCTAAACTATGGGGCATGCTTTCTGAAGGGCATAGTAAGCTTTCTGAGAGGCAAAGCACACAGGAAAAAAGTGTATGACACCTTTGCTCATGCTGCATTTTGATCCACTCTAATATAAAACAGCCTCTCAATGGTGTTGATGGACCACACAATATACTAAGCCACACAGACCCCTCCTTTCATTCTGTCTTCAGACTCTTCCTTTTCTTGCCTCTCTGATTCGGAAGTTATTGAGAAATTGCATAGAATAGATGGTACACAATTGTATAGCTTAACACAATTTATATATTTTACTTACTATAGCTCTTCAAATTTTGAGAATTGTATGCCATTTAGACCTCATACTATTTAGGAATGCCAGACCATGGCTCCTTAGAAAGACAGCTGAGAGGTCGCTAAAGCTTAATCAGCTCCACAATCACAGCACAGTTCATTCCCTGAAGGAACTCTCCCCTCTCCTCTTTCAGCTCCAAGAGCCACACAACATCAAGATCAGAAGAATGACCTCTCTAGTTCACAGTTCTGACTCAGCTCCTGGGACAATTTTCTAAAGCTCTGTCAGTGTGCGAGCCACGTACTGAGATCCTGAAAAACAGTATACAGGGTGATCATGAATCACCATGGCAGAACTAAGCAAAAGACAAACACTGTGATGCAGGTGTAAGCAGAAGAAAGATGGAATGAGAGGAAAAAAAACGGTTCAAGTGTATAGGTGATAAGGGTTTTACAACATCCTTCTCCTTTCTCCTAAACCATTGTTTTGGCAACTTTTTTCTTTGTACCTCCTAAAACACTTCAATGCAAATCTTGCCATTAAAAAAAAAAAAATAGAAAATCTGCAAGAGGACCAGCTCTGCCTCTTTTTAGGAGGAAACAAGAGTACCTTCTCCCGCTACCCTCCAAACAGGAAGGAAAGCATAGAAGTGAAAAATTTTCCTGAATCTTCTTCAATCATTTTCTTCTAACACGCTGAAAATGTCTCCTGCTTTCATCTTCCTTGTCTCTACTCCTTCCCAATGCTTGCTTTGTTCTCATGATAAAATGGTGCATATCATTAGCAGTCTTTAATGCACTTAGTATTGTTTTGATTTTTTTTTCTTCCAGAGCTGTAGTGGGTACCTACAGCTGTTTACAAAGTATTTCAAACAACCTGAAACAAGCAGCCTGAATGATTGAAGATTATTGGTAAGGGCACAGAGAGCCTTTCAACTCCATAAGACAAATTAAAATACATCATAAGATGATAGTGATGAAAGCCATATGAAATTATGTCCTAAAGTTTTATATGAAATGTAGTCTGCTCAGAGCTCTATTCCCTATCAAGAAACCCACCACATGTGGTACCAGTCAACAGGAGTTGGCAGTCTCCAAAGACTGGCTGCAGAACCAGTGCTCTATGCAATTAATTGCTCTTTTAGCCCTGGAAGAGATGTTTTAGCTCAGAATTTACAGACTGCATAAAGATGTGTTAGGTACAGTAAGCCTTTAAGCAGAGTGGTAAGAATGTGGACCAATTCCATGACCACTTAACTCTTCTCTGCTGCTCAGAGATCTCCATGAAGTTTAACAATAGAAATATTCATAGTACCAGATGGTCTGGAATTTAACTACACAGAGGATGGAGTGGGAGGGAAAGGAATAATCTTTACCTTCACTGAAATAATCAGACTGTATAACCCAGTTTAGTTGGAGTAGCTTTTTTTTTTTTTTAATTGTGCTTCCTTCTTTTTACAAAAGACTCTGCCAGAAGGCAGCCCTGATAGCTGGCTCCAGGAAAACAAAGCTGCCAAGACACATGGAGAAAATGGACCTGCCCTTGGACTGAGATAGTAAAAGGGAAGATACAAATACAACTTATGTGTGCACAACCCATCTGACCACAGTCCCCTCATAATTACCCTCCCTGACAACACTGAAGAAGAGAGTACACAGAAATTATTTCAGTCCCCAGCTAGTTATTGCTACCAGACCTCACGCTGTTGTTCTGATGTATCAAAGCCTCTACAGCTGATGTCCCCAGACCAAGGATATTGGTCTCTGAAGAATACTGTAAGAAAATGAGTGCTCCATGTAGCCATACTTTTCACATACCTTCCACCTGGTTCTGGGTGTATGTCTTCCTCCCACCAGAGACCCTTTAACTAGCTGAAAAACAGAAAATCAAGTATTAAAGGCTGCCTGGAATGCCTCATATCAATCAGGGTAAAGATCAAAAATCTCTTAATATTTTAGACAACTTTGATCCTAATTTCTTATTTAATGTGGTTTTGGCACCCAAAATTAAGTTCAGAAAAGCAACAACATTGAAAGGGTAAAACCACATAACATGTACTTGGACAAAAAGAAGGAATGAGGATCACACCCTAAAGATCAGAATAACTACACTCAATAATTGAAACTACACAGTAATAAAAAAAAAAAAAAAAGAAAGAGTATTTTATGGTCCACCGTTATGGTGCATCACCTGCTATTGCTCTCACATTTTTCATTCAACAAATACTCCCTGCAGATACACAATACTTTAGCTCCAATACCTAGGTCAAAGTCAGATTCTTATGGTAAACTCCAGTCATTCAGTGATTAGTCATATTTCATGTAAATGCTTACAAAGTTAAGAGTACAAAAGGCAATAATATTTAAAACTATTACAGTAAATTAAATTCTTCTTTTCTTCTAGTGCTCTTTAAAAGGGTTTTAAGCATATTTTAGGTTTACAAGAATAAACAATGACAATTCGTTCTTCAAAGGACTTAAGTAAAGAAAGCAATCATTAAATCTACCCAAAGCACAGACACCTGCAGACTCAAACACGCAGAGAAATGCTCTGGGAACCTTTGAATGCTCCCTGAAATGCTAAACATAGCAGGTTCCTCAGACATGTTTGTCTGGCCTCTGGTTCAAGAGAAGGATTTTGCACAGCTTTTAGCTGTTCCTGTGCATTGTGTACCCTCTAGTGGCAAAAACTCACCAAAAAACCACTTACATTTTTCAACATTCAAACACTTTCTCGACTTTACTGTCGATGCAAGACAGACCTTTTATTAAATGTACTTTTCCCTATTTTCTCGGGAATTTCATCTTTTATTTCATGACACACAACAGCTGAATTTATTTATAGGGATTGTCACAATGCAACAATGACTGTGCAGGTTGTATAAGTTTTCATGGTAATTTTGTTGTACTCAAGGTCACCCACGACATCCCTACATTAACAAGATACTTACTTACCCATAATCAATAAATGCCTCTCTTAAACACCTGGAATCTAAGCCCTATCCAACTGCTACAGACACACTGCAATGTCCCCTAGTTCAGCACAATTTTAATGTAGTTTGCACAATACTGAATATGATTTTGTCTGAATTTTCTGGTGTGACTAGAACACAAAGTAATGATAACCAGGAAGTTCAGAATTTAGAGAAAAGAGAGAAAAGAAGTATCTAAATTCACCAGCCAAGGAGTAATCCTAACAATAAAAAAAGGGAAACAAATAGACAGTATTTGTAAGCAAATCCAAGATCCTGGATGAGATAATGGCCATGAAAGCAAAATTCACATTAGTGATCCTGAACAGATAAAAGAATTCAGAGCAAACACATCCTTACCCTAAGCCCCTGAGACTAGTAGATACCTTACAGAAGGTTAAGGGATACCTACACTGGATATACACAGAAAAGGAGCAGCTGGTCTGCAAAGTGCCTTTGTCAGACATATTGCTGAGACGTTTGATTCCTGTAACTTCTATAAACCATCACACCAAAACATTGAGAAGCTAACATCCGATTAACTTCTACTAAAGACTGTAAGTAGCCATGTAATTTACACTAACAGGACGTAAAGGCTTAGATGTCTGTGTACTTAAAATGAGTCGACAGAGAGATGCATGCTTGGCACATCTCCAGTAAAAAAAAGATTTTGCTGACTTTGACAAAATAAGGGTGTCTTTTTTATGCTATTACCAGTTTTTTAGACAATATCTACCATGAACTGCATGCAGTTGTATTTCATTCAGCAGCAAGCAGCACTTGCACTGTTTCCAAAAATAGAATTAACTACATTCTTTGTTTTGAGTAAATCTGTTTTCGCATAATAATTGATTAAAACATTGTCTTCATAACAACTTAAAAGGATCATCATTAAAACTAATATATTCTGACTCAAGCACTTATATAGGATCTACAGAAAGATGGTCAATCCTGGGCTTGTATAAGTAACTTTTTTTCTTAAAAGTCCTTATTAATTTACACATAGATCACTCTTAAACAACCATGCTATACTGAATAGTGTTAAATAAAAATGAGCAAGATTTTGGTAACAAGGACAGAATTAACTGGCCTTGTAGCATATGGTTCAAAAAATGCTTTAGCAAACACTGCATGTATGAACACTATCAAAGCTATTGTTTCAACATTATAGTGTAATGACTTTATGTACCTGAAAATTACCAGTTTTAATTGTATATATTATGGTCACAAAGATAAGCTGCAGTATCTCCTTTCTTATGTGTGTTACAGTATTACTAAACTTGTACATATGAGAAAAAATTAGTATATGAGCTCTTAGGCTCCTGAGCAAAATTTCTATCCTTCATACCTAGTTTTCTAGTTCAAATGTCTATTATCCATCTGAAGTGCCTTCTTTGCTATAAAATAAATATGTTTTGTAAAAATTTAGTGATTAATGCTTACAGCATGGTTTTGTTGCTGTTTTCTTTGGGTTTTTTTTAACAAAACACCTCACCTTTGGAAGTTCTTCCACAGTCTTCTTGTAATCAAGGCAAATACCTGATTAAATATCTTCATGCTTCATGCCTTTTTAAGTCTAACTGTAGATTATGTGAATATTCATTATTTTATCCTGATAATTTTCCTCTCCATCTTTTGGCTCTCCATTTTAATGATAAGGAAGAGTTTTCCCTGGCAAATACTGTGTCCGATTTCAATTAAACAAATCATCTAAACTGACATTTCAAAAACAAAACAAATTTGGTATTTGCAAAGAAAGAGCAAATAACATTCAAAATCACATACTGCACAGGCTCTGTACATATTTGAAATAGTGACTTTAAAATTCAAATGGCAAATTTAGAACTAATATATGTACCCAGAGCAAATGCATATCATACATATGTGTATATAAAGAGACAAAACCCATACACATTGCTTTGCTGTCTTTCAGCCTATTTTGCTTACTTTGCAGGATGAGAAAAAATCCATTTTTCTGTATTATGCATACATATGTGTTCCTGGTGTCACTACCTTACACATACACAAATATACACTCCCTAGCTTCTGTATGGCAAACCATGTATTTTGTTATAAAATTGAACTAACATGTACAATGAAAAATTTATGTGTTTGTTTAAACACAAAATCCTTTTTTCTTGGATGATATTTTTGTTTGCTTTAAGCTCTTCAGACTGAGTGATCTGCTGGTTTGTACTCTCTCACGTCTCATGAGAACCCTCTAGTGACCAAGGTTCTCAGACCAATTATTCATGTTTGTAACATCTTCCCTAACTTGTCAGCACTCAGACAAATTCATATGATTAACTGGGTTTTTTTCTCCCACTGATTCATATACACTAAGCGTTACTGTGATTCCTTTGACAAAAATAGATATTAACATTAAAATCTTCCATAGATTCCAAACAACACTTCAAATGCATATTGAAACATGCATAGCATAGCACTATCATACACTATGTGCCCTATTGATGGGTCACACTACCATTCTACATCAGGTAGTTCAGGCACTAGCAGTCTAACTGAAGCCTTGCTCATAACCAGGCAGTTTAATCTAGCTCTCAGGTGGGTTTTACTGCTACAATTAAGAGTTTACTAAAGAGTCAGCTATTTTAAAAGCTCAGGAATACCTAGCAGGCAGTATAGGTACACTCTCCACTTGGACAAAAACAAACTAAAGAAATAAACTTAGTATTTCAGTGAAAATATAGAAATTCCTTAAAGACAACATTAATTTTTCTTCAGATATTTAGTCAAAACAACTGAACTATCTTAAATCAAAACACAGAGCATCCTGCCTTCTCACTTGCCATATTTCATACAAAAGTATCTCAGTGTCTTTTTATTTAAAAAAAAAAAGCATTCATATATTTTAAACTTATATTTCTCGCTTTTAAATGCAGTTTCAACTCAGGCAAGTAGCCAATATAGATTTAATTATATGGAAAAGATGCTTTAACTGCAATGCAAATTCTATACCAAAAATCCAAGGAAAGCAGCCTTGCCTGAAATGTGCACAAATCAGTTCTTTGCAGTGATTTGAAAAGAGCTGTGCTTTAATACCTGGATTACTAAAACCAGAGTTGATAAAGCCCTATATTCCTGCGGGTAAAGTTTTACTGAAAAACTGATCATCTATAACACACTTCATTGAATTCTTTTTTCTTCTTCCCTAAATGACGCAACCACTACAGCCCCTTAAATTCCTAGTGCTAAACATATCAATCTGTAATCTACTGAAGACTTTGACAATTTGAATTCAAAGTAAATATTAAGGATCAGCTGGCACCCTATGAAAACCTTGAAAGAACACATTTTAGACACAATGTTTTTGTATTACATCTTTCTTCCGAATTTCTTCAACCTTCCTCCTCTTACTAGGTAAGGTGTAATTAAGGCAGGTTCTGGTCCATACAGTTGAAAGTGCTGGGAAGTCATGATTAGACATACCAGAAACAATACGACCCAAACCACTTTTTACAATGATACTACACTCAAAAAAGTTTGTGTTAACATCCATAGACTGCACCGATCTCATAAAATGGCCTCTAAGCCCAAAAGATAATGTTCTAACTTCCATTTAGATTACCTTTGATTTTTTTTTAAACAATTTCTCTTTTAAGAAGCAGTGGGTGCACTCCACCAAACACTAAGGAGACTTGTAGAGGAGCTTCACAACAGTGCTTGAGAAGAGTCCCTGGGGACAGTCATCAGCAGTAACTGGTCTCATGCTCTCTGCGTGTGGGATCCTGGCACTCTCTACTGCTGGGATGATTTTTAAGCTTACTAATAGAAGAAGCACAAGCACACTGAATCTCAGTGATATAATCTCTTGCTACGCAGCTCCTTGCAAGATGCCTTGCATTGGCAGAAGGCTAAGCTGTCATAAATGGCAGTAAATTTCACCAAGGGTCAATTAAGTAAAAAATTAATATTAGCAATTTGTTCTGTAATGTATAAATGTAATATAGCACAGTTATATGAGAGGATGCTAAAATATGGCCTTTAAGATAAACTGTTTCAGTAATGCTTTTTTAAATGCTCTCTAAAATATCAACACATTCATCAGCTTTGACAAAGAGCATTGCATTCGCAAAGATATAACAAGTCAGTAATAAAGGCATCAGAATTATGGACTGAGATGTTTGCATGTCAGAAATTTTAAAACCAACCACACTTATTTCATCAAATTTTACTTTTTCTGATGTTCTGTATTTTTTTCTTATATAAACTGTATATGATCACTCACAATTCCATCTAGAAGGAAGCAGAATAAGCTTGTCATAGAACAAAATACAACCTTTCTTATGAAAGTAACTTCGTGTTTGCAGCAGGAGAAACCACTTGAAACATGAGGTTTGCTTCAATTTGGCTAATATCTCATTATTGTTTACCCCAAAAGCACAAGCCATAGCTGATTTTGTGGTATTTAACTTACTTCTTGCAGAAGAGCTGACAATATACCAACAAAGGCCGATTACGCACATCAGAACCACTGCTCTTGATAGCACTGCCACCTGCTGTTCATTTTAATTTTGTTTCGTGCTCAACAGTTTTAAACCACCGACTTTGTGCAGCTAATTTCACCTTGTCTGTAAGAAAGATATATAATCAACATTGATTTTTTAACCATTTTAAATACCACTCATTGTTTCAGTTTCTGTTGGCAGCCGATGCATAATTGTCTTCTTCTCATGCTTTCTTAAACACACAGAATAATCACACTTAAGAAGTAAGACTTTCTGCCTGCTTTTTGGAAGTGTTTGTCTAGGATTCTGTATGTGTTTCTTAAGATGTCTTCACGTAATAAAAATTAAAGAGTAAATAATCTGACTGCAAATTTATTAAAATCATGTTGTTTATTTTTAAGCCAACAAACCTAGCACAGAAATTCAGGAGATGTTAAATAAATAAGTTATATTCTTTAGCAAGTAGACCTAGTCTATTGTTGTGGGATTTTATTATTTAAGTCAGGCCTTCAACTTTACAGTATCAATAGACTTCTGTGAATTTAATCAGAGGGGACTGTTAAACAACGAAAGACAGATTATTACATATTTCCTTTGCAACTCTCTTTGGAACTAGCCTAGGTTTCTGTATAGAGAAAAGTGCAGAGAATTTAAAGAATAATTTTATTTCTGAAATTCAAACTTGGCACATTTATACACTTTAGTTTTAATACACAGAGAGAGAGAGAGAAAGAGAGAGAAAGAAAGAGAGATGAGATGTATGTTTGTGGAGGAGTTTCTAAATTTATTTAATTATGTGTTTATCTATTTAAGCATATAACACTATCCTAAATCTACTACTAAATTTCAGCAGTAGTAAGTAAGCCATGATATCATGATGATTGCCTTATACTTCTGCTCAGAATATTGTGTTGGAAGAAAAATGTTCCTTTCCAGTTCCTGGTCTTGAAGGCTGATCTCCAGGAAAAAAGTTCATGGCTAAGCTGTTAAAATGAAGAGAAGGGACTGTGGGATAGAAAGCACTGACAAACTTTTGGGGCAGATTTGAAGATTCAAATTGAGGACTTGTTTCTGCTCTGCACTGGATTTCCATAGCAAAGTTTTCATAGTGGGGGGACTACAGGGGTGGTTTCTCTAAGAAAGTAGTCTGTAAGTATATTTTCTGTACGAAACTATCCAATAGAGCTGGTGCCAGCCAGCTCCAAGACAGACCCACCACTGGCCAAGGCTGAGTCCATCAGTGACAGTGGTAGTGCCTCTGGGATAACTGATTTACGAAGGTGAAAAAGTTCCTGTATCACAGCAAATGCAGCCAGAGAGAGGAGTGAGAATGTGCAAGAGAAGCAGTTCTGCAGACACCAAGGTCAGTGGAGAAGGAGGGGTAGAAGATGCTCCAGGCACTGAAGCTGGATTCTATCTGCAGCCCAAGGTGCAGCCCATGGTGGGCCATGGTGTAGCACAGGTCCACCTGCAGCCCAAGGTGGACCCTATGCTGGAGCAGGTGGATGTCTGAATGAGGCTCTGACCTTGCAGGAACTGTGCTAGAAAAGGGTCCTAGCAGGACCTCTGGCCCCATGGAAAGAGGTGCCCAGGCTGGAGCAGGTTTGTGGGCAGGACTTGTGGCCCCACAGGGGACCCAGGCTAGAGCAGTCCATGAGCAACTGCAGCCTTTGGGAAGGACTCATATTGGAGAAGTCCATGGAGCAAGGGAAAGAGTTCCTCCCCTGAGGAAGATGCAGCAGCAGAGACCGTAACTCCCATTGCTGTCTCACTTGCACAGCTAGGGAGAGGAGTAGAGAGTCAGGAATAAAGTTAAAAAATTAAGAAGGGAGGGATGGGAGAAAGCTATTTTTAAGATTTGGGTTTACTTGTCATTATCCCACTCTAATTAGATTGGTAATGAATTAAACTAATTTCCCCAAGTCTGTTTTACCCATGACAGTAACTGGTGAGTGATCTGTACCTGTCTTTATCTCACTCCATGACCCTTTCATTGTATATTTTCTCCTCTGTCCAGATGATGAGGAGAGTGACAGAGTGAGTTTGGTGAGCATCTGGTATCCACACAAAGTCAACCCACCACATACATCTTATGGGAATTCTTTCTTCTTCCCACTATGCTGACTATAAAGAATCCTTTAGCTAAACGACTGCCTCTACACTGACAAGGAAGTGTAGATAGATAGCAGAGGGACTGGGCTGACAGAACAAGGACATTTGCAATGTTAAGACAATATGGGAATATAAATTACATCTGTTAAGAAAATAGTATAATAAACAGTCATATGGTGATAGCATCGATTAGGTTCAACTATTTCTTTTGGAGGAAAGACAGAGAAGAATATGACAGAGTCATAGCATGAGTGACATGAAATAGGTGAGAAATGACTGCTCACTCTATTCCAATACAGTAAGACTGAAAAGAGCATACTAGATTGCAGGTTAAAAGCAAAAACAATACCACCAAAAAAGCATGTTTTATTCCAAACAACTTGCAATTAAGATGTGGAGCTCCTTGCTGAAGAATGCTGCAGATGCTAGAAATTAATGATTTTGAAAAAAAACCTATTTTTTTAAACCCTTTTTAGAAAAGATCATTGACTGTTAATAACTATAAATGCCACTTCTAAAGTATTCTGCAAATTATTGAAAGCATGTCTAAGGAAGAGTTCTTGCAATCTTTAACACCATGAGATATGTTTTTAATCACTGCCAAAGAAGACATAGACATCTTGGACTTAACAAATTGAGAAAACACCAGCCTGAAATCATGCCAAACTATCTTGAGAAAAGTAGAAGAACAGGAAATGACAACTGAACAACACCAGCCAGGATGTAGCAATTGGAGTAACTATATTGAAGACATAAGTGTGATTGGGTGGGACAAAATTATGGAAGTTGTGTAAGATGATGAATAGTGAGAAAGAGAAAGCAGTATAATGAGCATGAAATCTGTCACAGGAATCAAGACTGCAGACATAAGCAGATGCAGGAGATGGGCAAAGAGTTTAAGCTGGCAGATACAAAACGTTCCACCATGGCTACAGTAAGGGTATGCAGAAATGAGTGTCACTATTCTCAAGGATATCTGGTCAAGGACATTTTTCAGTGCAGCAAATGAGAAAAGGAGGAAGCCATACCCAAGAACATACAGGGATACAAACCTGACCACCAAATGATAAGGGAGGTGGTGATGACAATCAAGTCTGTTCAGCCACATGAACTGATGAGGAGACATGTGAGAGTACAGGAATGTTGATTCCAGGAAGGTTGTCTTGATTGGGAACTTGGTCAGTTGGCAAACCAAAGGAACAATGGTAATCCAGGAAGCAAAATATACTGACACACACCTAACAAAGCAAACATGTTGACAGTGACAATAAACTAACATTGCCAGTCACAATAGCTGCTGAGCTATCAAGCAACCACAGCCACCACTTTGAGGAAAACTCAACTGGAGTTTGCAGCTGGTCAGTCTGCAAACCCAGGGATCCTGCGGTCATTCTGCAAACCCAGAGGCCCTGAACCATGTGGAGTGAGGGAATCAACAGAGCTGTGGAGGGACAAGCAGAGGGAGAGCAAGGAGGAACAGAGTTAAGATAGACAAAAAGGATACAAAGGGGTCCAGTTGTCTGCAAAATAGGGCCAGTCAGTACATTTATCTGACTTAGACCTGCACCTGATGGCCACAGTCTGTCTCATCTTCTTGCACCTCCTTATTAAAAATTCTCGTAGCTTCCTCTCTGCCTAATTGCTTGCACTGTCCCATGCATGTACATGCTGCAAGAACTCAGTGCCAGGTACTTGTGGGGACCTGCATGTGCCTATGTGTGAAGGGAAAGTGGTGCCAGCCACTGGAGTAAACCTGGGAATGTGGGTGTCCCTGACCTGTGGCATCAGAGACTGGAGTGAGGAGGGAGATCCCAGCACAAGCTACAGAGCACGAAGGGGCCTCTCCAGTCACAGGCAGGAATTGTGCTTGTTTCCAAAACATACTGGATGGCACTGGCGTGAGTAAGGAAGCTCAACACTGGTGGCTTGAGGAGGACCACAGGTCACAGGAGATAGAAGGTTAATATGATCAAAACAAAGAATTAACCCAGAGAAGGAACAGTTTTATGAAACCTGCTTTGAAGATCTAAATCTTTATCCCTGTATTGGTTCCACTATTTCCCATAGATATATTGAAAGTATTTTTTTTTTTCCTGCAAAACAAGTAAAACTGGTTTCCTAGTTTTAAAATACACTTTAGTTTAAGGGAAGTCATCTTTTGAACTTGAAACAAGCTGCATGAAAATAATTATAATTTAAGCAAAAAATAATTTGCAGGTATCATTTAATTTCAGTTTGAAAAAAAATACTATCAGATATTTTTAATACCAACTCTGGCCCTCAAAGAGTCTACAGAATAGGAAGAGGAACTGCTATTTCAACTCAAATTTGCTACAAATATGACTTCATTGATCATGAGGAAGTAAGACAGACACTGAGAGATTATCAAAACCACTTTTATTAATCGACCCTTATTAAACAATACAAATACCATCAGCCATCACCTGAGAAACTTGAGAAACTAAATTAACCTGTCTAGAACTCAGGGAGTCATGCTTCCAAATTCATAAATGATCGGTTAAACACAAGGGCTTAACAAATGGAACCAAATTAGAATAGGGAAAAAACTGAAAACGCAAGAACAATTTGGAGAAAAACTAGAAAATATTCATCAGTCACAAAGCACCTATAATAATCTTACCCATACCAAAATAATCTTGCCTCATCCCCACTCTAGACACATCACTTCCTGCAGCCTTCACAGTTTTTCAGATTCTGGAGACTCCAACAGATTACTTCACTATAAACACTTCCCATTTGGGTTGCTCTTTGGGCTAGGTCATTGAACAGCTACATTTTTAATGCATTCATCTTTCCCTAGTGAATCAAAATGAAGGAAGTTAAGCAAGGTGCAGGAAGGGAAAATGGGGCAGTGGTCAGGCATTCAGTCTCACAGAGGAAGCAGGCACTTGCTGAAAAAGCAATACCTCTCAGCTGACAGTCCTGATGTTTGGGCTTCTGCCTTCCAGTTCTCCACACTGGGCATACTGTCCCCACAAATTTAATTCAGGCACATTTATTAAGTTTTGGCACTCATCACCTCCCACCCTCACATAAGTGTTTTGGGGAAAATTTGTTTCATAACCATCATATCACAAACCATTCACTTTTCAGGAACACATTCCGGGCAGATTGGTACTGCTACATGCCTTTTTTCTGATCAGACGCAGCATGTATTGCAGCACATTCCACAGCTGAAAGAAATTTCCTGTTCAGCTGACTGAAAGTATTTTGAGTTGAAAGGACTCTTATTCTCCCTATTGTCTGAGGTCCAGAGTTAGTATTACAAACAGTATTTTGAGATTTTTAATTGAAATTAACTGATACATGCAATTGGATTTTTTTCATAATAAATACTGTCATCCAGCCTTGTTACAGTTCTTTCCTACAAGAAAGTAAAAACTCCCACCAAAAGGATTCCATCTCTTCAATACCAAGAAACTCATATTTAGACCAATGCATGCTTTGTATCGGGCCCTTTAGCATTTGCCCAATTGTTTCCTGGGGGGACTGCTTGGAAACTAATCACCGAGATGCTTAGGAAAGACACTAGCTATATTGTCCCAAAGTCCTTGTTTACAACTCAAAAGGATACTATTACAGAATGCTGAAGTGTCAGATAACACTGTTTTCTGCTTCCCTCATAACAGCTTTGACTCCTTAAGACAAATCAAACATGCACCAAAATTTTATTTTGAAGCTAAGAAGCACAAAAGGCGTAGTCCATTATAATGCACTAATTATAGTGTACATAAACTATTGGACAACACATTCCTTTCACACCTCCAATGTCTTACTTTTTTCTCTTCCAATGAACAACTTAAAATCAGAGCTTCTTTTAAACTTTATCCAGCACATCAACTCTGAAAAACAGAACCTTCATGAAACATGGGTGGAATTGAGAGGTTAAGAATGAAGTGCAAGCCCAAATAAAGAACTAACAAACCTACTGTCATATTTTTACTGTTTTACTGAAAAGCATTAAAATAGATTATCCTTGTGTGTAATCTAGCCCCAACACTAAAACGGGTTTGATCCAGATTCTCGCTCCAAAGACTCTAGATAATATAAATATAAAAGTAATGAGATTTTACATTATTTTTAATAAATCTATTAATGTAAATGAGAGTTATTTGGGTCTTTTTCAGACATTTACCTCAGCGCAGTTTATTAAGTCAAATAAAGAGATTTAGAAGGTAACTCAGACCAGAAAGAAGCACAGTTGTCTCCCTTCCTGCAGGCACTCCAGCACCTACTTTGCCCAATCACTGCAGTTCTCCCAATGGCACTTAGGTACATTCTTTACAGCACATGCAATTTTTTTCTAAAGGCTGCAGCACAAAATGAATAGGGCATCAGGGCATTCAGATATTACTCCCTGACTGCTGTCTGCAGCGATCAGCAAGCATTTTGAAACGACTATCATTAGTCACTATCAACACGGAGCCACCAGAGCCTCTTTCAAGATCAGAGTAAATTAGTGGTGCTGCATCCATTTCCATTCTCACACTGACAACCTCAGACTCCTGAAGCCTTGCATATACACCTTTACAACCATGCTCCCCACTACTGAAGGGCTAACAGACTCAGTCAAGTCAAATGAATACTGGCCAGTACAGGCTTTATTTTCTATAAAATTCAAGAACCATGGCACAGCTAAGTCCAGCACCACTTTGACCTTCTCCGTGAGTTTTACATAGCTCTTGAATACATCAAAGCTAAAAATGGCTTTTAAAGCAAGTTACCATTGCATGTTTCCATTCTAAATGGCAGGAAAATTAATCCACAAGCACCAGAGGGTTATGTCCAAAAAGGAGACAGAGGAGTCCTGTTACTTTATCCGAATAAAGGGAGAGGCTATGGGCATGTCCCATGGGGTCTCTCAAGTTGTTGGAGGATGCAGCCTCCTTTTTATCCTAATTCCAGGCCGCATTTCCCTCTCCCTTTCTCCATTGGCTGAGGTACTTCAGAGGTACAGACCTCCCAAATTGCTTATTAAAGAACCCTTTCTAACGTGCACCCCCCTCCCTTTTTTTTTTTTTTTCCTTTTTCCTTGTGTCTCTGTTCTTTTTCCTCTAAGTGCAGGGATTTAACGCAGTCTTGGGTGAGTAACAGTCTGTGTCAATTAGTGGAATTTCTATGGAATTTATGGTTCCTCCCATTGTTCCTTTCACCTCTCAGTATCTGGCTTTATCTACAGCATGCCCACAGTTTGTAAAGACACCTCCTTTTCATTCCTTTCATAAATAAACATTAAATTGCTCTTAGAAAATTCAGCTCAGTGATCATTAAATAGAGATCTACATATTTGCAAGAATTTGCAACATTTTATCCAGCAAAGTAATTAATTGTTAGTAGAAACAAAATATTTTCAAACTCACAAGTTGATATGTTAAAATTTTAAATTCACATTCAATTTATTACAGTTACTGTTTTTTAAACAAAGGGTACTAAGTTGTTTTTGCAAGGATGAGCTGGAAGATGGCACAAATTCCACCAGAAGTACTTAAAATCATGCAAGTTGGGAACTGCTGACATGGTGTCAGGACACAGAGAGTGTATCCTACCATCAGCAAGATATAAAATCTGCTTCCTTGTATTATTTATTCCTGTTCACACATTACTAAACTTCTGCAATACTCTTGATTCAAAAATAACACTGCCCTTGAGTAACAGGTTATGCAGATGTATACATATACCTCTCTAAATACATATTTATATATATATGTATGTATCTCGAGCTGAAGCCCTACTGCTAAAACAGAAACTTGAGGGAGCTTCTGAGGGCCACACTTAAAAACAAGCTGACGACCAATCATTTTATTATTTGAATACAGTGGTGAATATCTCAAATAAAACATTAAAACAAGGATTTGTACGAGTTAGTTATTCATGTTTAATACACAGGCAAGTGGGAAAACCAGTAATGTAATACTGATGGAAGAACTGGATTTAGCTTAACCTTTGCATTCCAACTTCAGGCGATTGAAATAACTGCAATCTGTTTTGCAGGATTATCCTGTTCAGCACAAAACTTTTTTTTTTGACCTTTCAAAAGCTACTTTTTTTTTTTTAGCACTCTAGGATAACAGTTCCGTGTTCGCTTCTATAAGACTGGTATAGCCTCGATTTTCCTATGCTTTTCTTAGTGAGAGAAAGGCTAATGTCTTTACAAACAATTTGATGGGTGAAGGTATAGGTGTTAACATCTTTGAAATGGGTTTTAATGTCTCTATTAACTTTGGGCAGCACGTTCGTTACAGAGCCCACACTGCTTGGCTCCTGAAACACACAAGGGTCTGCACAAGCCTCAACTTCTGAATTTTGGGATAAAACGACAGGTTCAAAGGGGGGGGGCGGGGGGTACGCGATAGGCGGTGCCAGAAGGCTGTATCCTCCTAGTACCTCAGCAATGGGGAAAGGTAGAGGGCAACATACGGCTAGGAGTTTAGGATCAGAGGGAGGCTGCGCCCTCCGAAACCTCGAGAGAGAAAACCTCGCGGGTGCGTGCCCCGGTGGACTCTCTCCCTTTATTCGAATAAAGTTGAAGGACTCCTCTGTCTCCTTTTTGGACATAAACCCCTGGTGTTTGTGGAATTTTCCTGACACTAGGCAGGACACACTTCTGGCTCATTAATCATTCCGATTTCCCCGCTAACTCTTCTCCCCTGCCACGTCGTGCCACTTGCTCCACCTTCCTCACAACTACTTCCGCATTCTGTTGCCACCGACGCTTGCCTTCTGCTAGCGCGGTGAAGCAATGCTGAAAATCAATATGATTGCTTCCCTATAACCACCGAGATTCCTGCCTGGCGGACAAAATGCCTGTTTGCCCTTTAACCGATGTCGCGCCCCGGCCCGGCCGGCAGCGGCGCTCAGGGAGCAGCCGGTGATTCCCTCCAGGAACGCGCAGCATCCCAAGCGCGGCGCCCGCCTCAAGGGCCAGGCGGGGCACTCGCGCGGCCCCGCTCGGCCTCTCTCGGGCTCGGGCAGGGGCGGTGCTTCCCCTGCAGCGCTGCTGGGCGCGGCGGGAGCGCGCACGGGGCCTGGCTGCCCGCGGAGGCCGCGCACGGTAATGGGGCGACGGTCTTGACGCCGGGCCGCGGCTGTGGGGAAGGGAGTGGAGCGGGCGCTGAGGGAATAGAAGCTGTCGCTGTGTTGCGCAGCGGTCCCAGTAGCAGTGTGTGTGTGTGTGTGT
>VZRS01000714.1:1774-22042 GCA_013398055.1 Ifrita kowaldi
TTTTTTTTTTTTTTTTTTTTTTTTTTTTCTCCCAAGCAGATTAAATTGCCAACCTGTCTCCCTCTAAAGTGGGCTTTAACAACCGCGGGTAATTAGGGGCGGGCTGTAATCCTGCCAGCCTCTTTCATCAGGAAGGAGCCTTTCGATCTGCACTGCGGTGTTTTCCCATGTTTTGACAATAGCGAGTTAATGTGCATCGGGCTGGGGGGAGGACGTGGTGCTGGTGGGGAGGAGAAGGGGACATGGCTGGGGTGCGATGTGGCACCTCATGGTCGGTGTCCCCAGGGACACCCCTGTCCCTGCAGCCCTGTTTGCCTTTGGGGTGGTCCCAGCCCCGCCGTGGGGATGTGCAGAGCGTTCCCCATGTGCAGGCAGCAGCGTCCCCTGTGTCCCTGTGTGCCCCCAGACCCACCGTGGGTGACCCGGGGGTCACGGTGGTGTCCTGTGCCCCCAGCTCCCCCCACGTTCACCGAGACCCCGCCGCAGTACGTAGAGGCGAAGGAGGGCAGCAGCATCACCCTGACTTGCATGGCGTTCGGGAACCCCAAGCCCATCGTCACCTGGCTCAGAGAGGGAGACCTTCTGGGTGCCAATGGCAAGTACCAGGTAGGTGGGGGAGGGCTGCCGTGGGGACTCCTGGACTGGGAGCTGGCAGGGACGCTATTGCCAGGACCACGGTGGCGGCAGCTCCGCCACGCCTGGAGCCGGCCGTGCTTTCTCAGCACTTCTCCTTGGTGAGATGCCCATTTCCCCCCACCCCATCCCTGCTGAGCAGCAGCCTGTAACGCTGCCAGCCCTTGGGTGCGGGCTGGAGACCCCCCGAGTGCTTGGGACAGCCCTGCTCCCGCACCCCACCTGATCCCTGTGGACTCAGCCCAGGGGCCAAGACCCTGGAGATGGGCTGGGGGCTGCAGCCTGGGGTTGTGTCCCCCCGGGCAGGGATGGATGCAGCAGGGCTGGGGAAGAGGAGGGTTGAGCAAGGATTTCCACTCCTCCCCTCCCCTTCAGGACCCTTTTTTGCATCCCAGAGGCTCCCAGGCAGAGATTCCCCCCTGAGCTGTAATTGGTAAATCAGGCATTGGAATCAGCGCAGGCACTAATGAGAGTAATTAGGAATCATTTGTTACTAATTGAAATAGAAGGATGAGGCAGAATGAGGTGGGGGGGGAAGCCTGGCTGGGAGGCCTCCCCATGCATGGGGGTGCTGCTACCCCAAGGGTGACAGTCCCTTGTCCATCCTTCTGCTGTGTCCCCAGGGGGAATCCACCCACTCCTCTTCCAGCTGAGAGGTGGCCCCACAGGGAGGACGGTGGCCGAGCTGGGGTCTCCCCCTCATCCCCCAGTGATGGAGCAGGTCCTTGGGGGGCGGGGAATGCTCCAGCAAGGCTCCTTGTGAAGCTCCAATGGTGCCGGGGTGCTTGGCAGGAGCGCTTTGGAGCCTGCTGCCTGCCAGTCACTTCTGGGAGATGAATGTGCTGGGATGGTTATTTATTTATTTTATGATTTTTTTTTTTTCCTTTCCCCTTGGCGTCGCTGGGTAACGCGTGTGTTGGTTTATTAATATCCCGAGCCTTGCAGAGCGGGGAAACCCGTCTCTCATCCGGCCCTAAAAGCGCCGGCAGCTCTCTGCCGTGGGAAGCGGGGAGGGTCTTCCCCCATCCCCCTGGGGGTCCCTGCCCACGCTCCAGGGTCTTCCCTTGTTCCCAGGTGAGCGACGGGAGCCTCACGGTACTCTCGATCACCCGGGAGGACAGAGGTGCCTACACCTGCCGGGCCTACAGCATCCAGGGCGAGGCTGTGCACACCACGCGCCTGCTCGTCCAAGGTGAGACCTTCCAGCTCCTCAGCATCCCCCGGGAGGCTGGGATGGGGGGATCTCCATGGGCCACAGGGCTGTGGTGCCACCCCAGAGTGACCCCCAAGGCCTCTGTGCCTGGCATGGTGCTGGCTGCCCCGTGGCTCTGCATCCGGTTTGTAGGATGGAGGAATCTGCTTAATTGGCACACGGCGGTGGCCGCGCTGATGAGCAGCCAGGCCCTGATGGCAGCTCGGTTTTGTTTGGGAAGTGGGGAAAAGATTGAGGCTGTCGTGAAGCGCCTCGTCAGACAACGGTGATGCATGACAGGCCTCCCGCTCCTTGCTCCCTCTCTTATTAAATAAATCTTTAATTAGGTCAACAGCTACTGGCGGAGAGAGGAGCACGGGGTGTCCTCTGCTCTGCTTTTGTGGCAGTGGCGAGCTGCTGGCTCCTGGCAGTTTGTTGTGTTCCCCCTGATTTTTTCCTGTGGGTGATACTGTCCTGGAGAAGTGCTGGGGATGAAGGGAGGTGTGTCCTTGTGTGCCCTGGGAGAAGCACTGTGGGTGTGGATCGCCTCCTCAAAGCTGTAGAGATTAGGGAAAGGGTTGGGAATATCAGGGTCACTGTGGTTCTCAGTCAGCCCAGAGATTAGGGAAAGGGCTGGGAATAGCAGGGTCACTGTGGTTCTCAGAGGAGCGGGGCCAGCCCTGCCCCAGAGCCCTCCAGCAGCCCCCAGCCAAAACTCTGTGATGGAGCTGAGCCTGAGCAACCCTTGTGGGGACACCGGTAATGGTGGGAGTGACATTTTTTCCTCTTCCCCCCTCCAGGACCTCCCTTTATCGTTTCCCCTCCGGAGAACATCACAGTCAACATCTCCCAGGATGCGCTGTTCACCTGCCAGGCCGAGGCGTATCCCGGGAACCTCACCTACCTGTGGTACTGGGAGGAGGAGAACGTCTACTTCAAGAAGTGAGTTCATAGCTGGCAGGGCACGGCGTGTCCTCCTCCTGCTGCTGCTGCTGCTGGGTTGTGCTGGGAGCTGGGATTGTGTTGGGCATTGCCCCTGGGAATCCTCATGATCCTCCTCTCCTCTTCTCTCGCAGCGACTTGAAGCTGAGGGTGCGGATCCTGATCGACGGGACGCTGATTATTTTCCGTGTCAAGCCAGAGGATGCTGGAAAATACACCTGTATCCCCAGCAACAGCCTGGGCCGCTCGCCATCAGCCTCTGCCTACCTGACAGTGCAGTGTGAGTGCAGGGATGGGGCTGGGATTGATAACACCTGGCTCCGAGGCAGCCCCAGAGGCTCTGGTGTCCTGGTGTGACACTGGCAGAGTCAGGCTGATGTGACAGCAGCCTTTGGATGAACACGGAATCATCCTCAGCACAAAAGCTTGAGAGCATCCCACATGGGTGTGGCAGACGAGAAAGCAAATGGTCTGAGCATCCTGAGTGACGCTGCTCAGCTGGGACCGGTGTCCACCTTTGCTACGAGGGTTTTTTAGTGAGGTGAGCATTGTCCCATGGCTGCTCCCTCGCTGTCCTCACCCTGCTGGGAAGCCCCGGGTCAGGGCTCTCAGTGCCAACGTGTGTTTTTTGCTGTTCATTATGGGGGCTCATTCCTGCGGCACGGCCGCTCGGCGAGCTCCGGAGCCCGGCGTGTCACATTTTTCAGGCGGTAAGCGATCTAAACAAGCGGAGGAGAAAGGGCTGTAGCAGGAGCGTTGCTTCCCACGCTCGCTCGTTCTCCCGGAATCCCCGGGCGGTAATGGGTAGTGTGCCACCGGCATCCTGTGGCATTCCACAGTAATGGCCTCAATTGCCGCCGCTCCAATTGCAATATTGCTCTGCTTGGAAAGGCTGCGGCGCTTTTATTTCATAATGAAAGACAGGCCTGAGCAAAGTGGGCTCTCAACGTGGGTTTTCCAAGGCTGCCTTAGTGCTGCTGCTGCCTTTGGACCCGGTGCTGGTTAGCGGGGAGCTGCTGGGAGAAGGGCTGGGAGGTCCCTGCGGGGATGGATGGAGGGGCAGAGCAGGCAGGGGGACGGTGCGAGTGGTGCTGTGCCCAGGCACAGGCGTGATTTGGGGCTTGGTTGTACACGGCTGGGTGGCTCTTGGGAAAGCCTGTGGCCTCAGGCCATTAAATCTGCCCTGCTGCTAATCCAGGGCCGCTTGTCAGGGCTGATAGCTGTTAAAAATAGCTCTAATGGCAGGGAAAACAGCGCTCGGACAATCTGCCGCTCAGCCAGGCCTCGGCGCAAGGAAGGGTGCTCGCTTTTGGTGCCACAAACCCTTTTTCTCCTGAGCAAACCTCGTCCACACCGGGGCTGATGCCTCCGGAGGGAACTTCCCACCCTCGGAAGCGGGTGGGGACACAGCTCTGGGTCATTAGTGGGCTGGGCTGGCCCCTGGCCAGTGACCTAGTAGTGAAAGGCTCGATCCCATTACCCTCTCCCGCGCTGCTGGAGTCCTTGATTACATTTCCTAAGAGGTGGAGTTAAGCAGAGGGGGGTAAAGCCTGCTCCATATGTGGCGCTGGGCAATCTGGGTTATGGTGCCACTGCCGGGGGCATGTGGTTTGGGGGAGTGGTTGGGGTGATGTGCTGGGAGAGCTCCCAAACTCCGCTGGTTTTGCCCCAAGAAAGCAATAAGGAGAGGAAACCCCCACGTCTTCCACCCCTTCCTGTTAAGCACCTTAATGTTTACCCCCACTTTGCATCAGCAGTGCGGGGATGCTGCACCCCAAAACTCCCACATTTATCCCTTAATGCAGCGTAAGCCCCATCAGGATTTTCCCATAACCTCGTGCTGCCGGTGTCTAGACGAGTTTGTAGAAATACTCACTCTTCTTATTAAAAATAACATTTTTTTAAAAAGCTTCTTATTAAAGAAAGTCTAGATTCTCTTCAACCCACTCGCACTTAATTAAAAAGCTCTTAGAAGTGCTGTTAATGACACATTCTAGACTGGAGGATTGCGAGACACCTCTCTGCGTGGGTGGTGCAGCATGGAGGGGGGGGCTACATACGTATTTTAAGGTTTTTGCATCTTGGAAAGGGTGAGGTGGCTGATGCTCAGCATGACCCAGCCTCAATGAGGCACGAGTACGGGCAGATATGGGAGGTAAAGGACTCGTGGCAGACTGGACAGGGATCCCTTTTCACATCCGGGTGGGTTTTAAGGCTTGGGAGTTGAAATAACTTCGATAGCTGGTGTGTAAAACCAGGCTGTGCCGGGTGTGCATCACACCTGGCACGTGTTGTGCTGTGGTGGAGCAGGGCAGGCTTAAGCAGGATGCAAGCTGGTGTGGAACTGGGGGCAGGCATATCTCACATTTCTTCTTAAATGCAGTCTTTAATGAGCCCCAGGTAGGAACACCCTGGACACGAGCAAAGCCTCCCAGCAATGCCAGGTATTCCGGTGGATTTGTGTGTAGCGAGCCTGGGATAACAGCCTGTGGGAGCCAGGGCGCTGCTGGGCTTGGAATTCATTACAAAAGCGAGGTAGATCCTCTGAAGCCAGGCTGGGGGGGAAGGATGGGCTCTGTCCCCGTGCTAACGTGGTGCTGCTGCCCTCCCAGATCCTGCCCGAGTGGTGAACATGCCCCCCATCATCTACGTTCCCATCGGGATCCACGGGTACATCCGCTGCCCGGTCGAGGCGGAGCCCCCGGTCACGCTGGTCAAGTGGAACAAGGACGGGCGTCCCCTGCGAATCGAGAAGGTAACGAAGCCCCCGGGGAGGGGAGGTGGGGGCACAGAGGGGTTCGGAGCCTCACGTCCTCAGCAAACAGCAGTGAGCACCACCAGGCACCCTGAGGGTCCCTGTCTGTCGGGAGAGGAAGAACCCGTGACACTGCTTTTCCTTATCAGCTGTGGGCAGAGTTAATTCCAGTTCTTGTGGGAAGCCCACGGTGCCTGTGGACGCTCTGTGTCTCCCAGACCTGGCCCCTGCTTCCCCCTAAAGTCACCTCCTGATGGCCCTGGTTTGTTTTTCCAATGGCAACTGGTGGTTAAAAGACCCTTTTAACAAATCTACATCTTCCCCTAATCATGGTTTGATAGTCTGAGCAAGGATATTAGCCATTAAATATTTAAAGGAAACGCTCAATATTTTAAATTTTTTGCTTAAATATTAACGATTTGAAGTTTTAATTCCATTTAAAGCTGTTGCTACTGTGGCCTCCTGGTCCTTGGTGCCCTCAGCCCTCCAGGTGGAGTTGTCTTGTCCACTTCAGAACAAGTTTTATTTAGTGTTAGATTCTGATCTTAAATCTTTTGGGCTACATGAAGGAACACTTCAGAACAAGTTTTATTTAGTGTTAGATTCTGATCTTAAATCTTTTGGGCTACATGAAGGAGCCTGGCTGTGTTTGGATGGGCTGATGTTGCCTGGGTTTCCTCTCTCTACTGTTGAGGAGATGCTTTGGAATTTGGGAGTGGGATTGGGCATCTCCAGGGGATGTGACAGCAGCCCTGGGCGTGGGTGGGGGGCTTGGCTGAAGGGGAAATGAGGAGCTGTGGTGGGTGTAGGGTAAGTCAGCTCCCTGGTTCTCCCTGCGCAGTATGCCGGCTGGAACCTGCTGGAAGACGGGTCGATCCGGATCGAGGAGGCCACTGAAGATGCTCTCGGCACTTACACCTGTGTGCCTTATAACGCCCTGGGTACGATGGGCCAGTCTCCCCCTGCCCGACTGGTACTGAAGGTAACTCTCCTGCCAAAATCCCCTGGGTTTGCTGGGAGCGGTGTCCTCCTGTGCCAGGAGCAGCTCCTGGGGCTGTGTGGGGAACAGCAGAGGCTCGAGGGGTGAGGCGTGTCTGTGCTGTGGTCGGAGATGTGCTTCCCACCAGCACAGGCAAACCCCCAGGGCACCCTGTCTGGTGCAGCTGGAAATATCCCACCCGAGCAGCAGCACGGGTTTTGACACTGGACTGGGGTAGTTTGAGGAAACATCTCCCTGGAATGTCCCCTTTGCCAACAAAACACTTAGCCCTGCCGGCCCGGGCTCGGGTTCAGGAGGATTTTAATAAATGGATGATTGGAGCTCCACGTGCTCCGGCTGCGTGCGGTGCCCGGGGCGCGCTGGGCTCCCAGAGCAGTTCCTGGTGCTGCTGGGGTGGGAGCTGCTGCCTCTTCCCTCCCTGAACACGGAGTCCTGTGCCTGGGAGGGAGCCGTGGTGATTCATGGTGCCTCGCCGAGGTTCACACGATAACGCTTTGTGTACCAGACACACACATCCGCCGGGGCGGCTGCCGGGGCGAGGAAATCAGGTTGATGGCTGATGTGATGTGGGTGGGTTTCTTCCTGTTTCGAGTTCCTCTTCGAGGAGGTAAAAAGCAAGATGCTGCTCAGCCTGGAGAAGAGACAGTTGTTTGGAGATCTCACAGTAGCCTTCCAGTGCCTGAAGGGGCCTGCAAGGAAGTTGGAGAGGGATTCTTCATCAGGAACTGTAGTGACAGGACAAGGAGTAAGGGGGTCAGACTGAAAAAGGGGAAATTTAGGTTAGATATTAGGAGGAAATTCTTCCCTGTGAGGGTGGGGAGGCCCTGGCACAGGTTGCCCAGAGAAGCTGTGGCTGCCTCATCCCTGGAAGTGTCCAAGGCCAGGCTGGATGGGGCTTGGAGCAACCCGTTCTTGTGCAAGGTGTCCCTGCCCATGACAGGGTTTGAATGGGATGAGCTTTAAGGTCCTTTCCAACCCAAACCATTCTGGCATTCCATGATTCTGTGCTCTAGTGCAGTGGCTCTGTGGAGAGAATCTCCCTCCAGGTGTGTAACTCGGTGTGCCACGGAGGCTCCTTAGCACACGTTCTCCACACAGTTTTCCTTGCAGCGCCTCAAGCTTAGCCAGGATGGGGATTGGGTTGGTTTGGAAAAGGCTTGGTTTTGGTGATGGGAGTCGGGGCGGGCTGACACTCCTTGTTTTTCCCCTTGGCTGCAGGACCCCCCCTATTTCACGGTGCTACCAGGCTGGGAGTACAGACAGGAGGCAGGGAGGGAGCTGTTGATTCCTTGCGCTGCTGCCGGAGACCCCTTTCCCATCATCGCCTGGAGAAAGGTACCCGGCCTGCCAGACAAATCTGCAGTGCCTTTGGCTTTTGGTGAATATTGCAGACAGAGAAGCCACACTCTGTCCCGGTAAGAACAAACTGCAGGTACAGCTGCTTCGCTTTGGGCTGAGCCACTGCCGTCCTGTCCCGCAGGTGGGTGGGGGAAGCCCGGCTTGTGGCCACCGAGTGATCCCGGGAAACCGACACGGCAGCATCCGCAAAGCTGAAACACTGCCCCTGCCCCAGCCCCCTCCTCTGCCTCGCCAGCACTGCCCACAGGACACCCTCCTCCTTGCCTGGCTCCCAGGCGGTCACCAGCAGGACGTGGCAGCCGTGGCGATGGGATTCTCGCAGCACACACCTCCCGTGGAGGGAGGGGATGTGTCACCACTGCACATCCAGGGGTCTCTTGGCTCTGGACCATCAGCACCTGCTCTACTGCCCCGTGACTTCAGAGACCCTGGGAAGAAGCTGTTTTTGTGATCCTGAACTGGATATAAAGATTTCAAGATGTCCCTTTTCATAGAGCAGGGTGTGGTAGCACAGCCTGGGAGCAACGAGGGCTTTCCAGTCCTCCTTCCTTTGCTTCCCACCTCTACTGTTGCCATAGGAAAGCCACTGTACAGGAGAGCTCCTGGGCTCTTTGTCCTGCTGTCAGGAACTTCCTTCCAAGCCTTCCATGCCCTTCTTAGGGCTCTTGAGAGTGAGCTGGGTCCCTGTGTCACCCAGTGGGACCATCCCCAATCCTTGTGGCTTGAGCTGCTGGATCTCTGGTCCCTTTTAGCAGCACGAGGAGGACCATGACTCGCACACATTGCAAGTGACCTGCCTCAAGCCTGTTGGCTGTTTAGTCTTTTTCTCCATCTTAGTCTTTTTCTTTCCGTGCCCTCACCAGTCTCGGGTTTCTTTCCAATCCCACTTGTGCCTTCTGGTGGTCCTCCTCACATTGTGGCTCTGGGCTTATCCCTTCCAACTCCAGTCAGGGCTGGCTTGGGCTGGACTCTGTTTCCCAGTGGCAGAAGCCAGGTCCCTCCCTCCCCACCAGCCCACCAGTGCTGACCAGTCTCTTGAAGGACTCCTGGGCTTGGCACTGGTAGCCCCACGTGTCCGTGGGCTCCTCTGCTCCTCCTGCTTGGCATCGACCTGTGGGTCCTGGTGTCCATCAGCAGAGTCCCCCAGATGAAGAACAGCTGAAGAGGAATCGGGACAACGTGGGATTTGCACAGCTTTGGCTGATGGGCATAGATGAGTTGTTACAAGATCCATCATTCCGCTCGGCTTGAGAGATTCCAGGCACCTCCACGCACGCCATCCTCCCACATCCCCATGGGGGTTGCTGCCCAGACCTGTGACGTGAAGGGTCCTGCCTCTCATTTGCCGCTGACTGAGGCTGAGGGGCAGTTTGGGCATCTCCTGGGGCAGCCCGTGCCTTCCCCATCCCGGGAGGGGGTTTGCTGGGGTGGCCGGTGCCCCTCCCCGCAGCGGTTTCAGCTTTGGATGCCGGAGGTTGAGCCCTGGCGCGGGGCTCGGTGTCCGTGCGAGTGCCGTGGGGTTTCCCGCTTGTGTGTGAGTGCTGAGCAGCAGCCTCCTGACGCATGCCTCTCGCGTTGCCCCCCAGGTCCTCTCGGAAACGGGGGAACCGTCTGCCTTGCCACGACCGGAGAGACCAGATCCCCTGCCGGTGGCCGGCGGTGTCCCCTGGGCCGCGCAGGTAGCTTAGTGACCCCGCCGCCGCCTCGCCCTGCCCCACAACCCGCTGCTGAGTTGTGTTTCTTCTCTCTTTTCCCGGCTCCCCACCCCGCTCCTTGCCCAAGGTAGGGAAGCCCAGCAGGAGCAAGCACAACACGCTGCCCGGCGGGACCCTGCAGATCCGCTCCCTCGGCAAGGACGACCACGGCGAGTGGGAGTGCGTCGCCACCAACATCGTCGCAAGCATTACTGCCAGCACCCACCTGACCGTCGTAGGTATGGGCAGGGGGGGAAAGGGGCCTGGGGAGAGCCCCCCAGGCAAGGCAGGAGATGGGGATGCTCCCCAGAAGGAGAACTGTGGTGACAGGACAAGGGGGAATGGCTTTAACATTCAGTTAGAGAGACAGTTCGGGATATTGAGAAGGAATTCTTCCCTGTGAGGGCGGTGAAGCCCTGGCACAGATGCTGTGGCTGCTCCATCCCTGGAAGTGTTCAAGGTCATGTTGGACAGGGCTTGGAGCAACCTGGGATAGTGGAAGGTGTCCCTGCCCATGGCAGGAGGGTTTGAGTAGACGTCCCTTAAAGTTCCTTCCAACCCAAAGCACTCTATGGTTCTAAGAGCAATGTCTCCTTTAAATGTTATTTCTTGATGGAGCTGCCTTTCTCTGCGCTGTTACTCTGGCCGCCTGTCCTGCTGCCATTTCCAGCAGAAATTCCAGTGGCCTCGGCTTGGTGCAAGAGGAGTCCCCTCAGACCATGGCTTGGGAGAAGACCTCTTCCAGCCCTGGTCCTGCTCCCCTCTAAGCTGTCCCCTCTCTCGGCAGGGACAAGCCCTCACGCCCCGACCAGCGTGCACGTCGTGGCCGCCATGACCTCAGCCAACGTCTCCTGGGAGCCCGGCTACGACGGTGGATACGAGCAGACTTTCTCAGTTTGGTACGGCCCTCTGTGAGTCATCCTGGCATGCTTTGCTCTCTGCTTCTTTTCCTTCCTAGCCGACCCGAGCTTCGAGCAGCCGGGGGGGAGGAGGGTGGGGAGGGTGGCTCTGTGCCCGTGGGCCTTACAGGGCTGAGCTCTCCCTCGGGGCTCCTCGGAGAGATGGGTGGTGGTGGTGGTGGTGGTGGGATCATGCAGTTCCCGTGTTTCCTCTCCCTTCTGTGCTGGCCACTGCCTCCGTCTGCCCCAGCAGGTTTTACTCTGCTTGTGGTACACGGGAGACGCTTTGCATTCACGTAGCTGTGCCTCTGGCATCTAATTTCAAGATAAACTGTTTATGAGGCTTAACAGCCAGGGAGAGGATGGAAAATGCAACCTTTAGAGAGTGTGTCCTGGAAGAGCTGTGACTAAGCAGAAATGTTCTCTCCTTGCTCTGTGGCTCCCTGGCGGTGGTTAAATCCCGGCTGAGATCATGACCAGCCCCTGGGAGATCCTGGCACTGGGGCTGAGCCCCTGGGGCTTTGCTCCCACAGCTCCTGTGCTACCCAGCACCCGAAGCCGGTGGGTGCTTCCCACCTTCCTGCAGCAGGGCCAGGCTCAGCCCTGTGCCTTTCCCCTGGGGCAGGGGAGGGACAAATGTAGCTGCAGCAAGGCTGGGGTTTACTTTGGGCTCTGCTATTGTCATCTTCTTCTGAAGGATCATCCTTGGAAACGTGGAGGGGGTGATGCCTTCCCTTCCCAGGCTTGGGCTGGCATTCTTCAGCCTTTCCTCTCGCTCTCTCATTCTTTCCTTGCCTTAATTTGCCCTGATAGAGACTGCTGATAGAGAGGAGAGAGGGAGACGCTGCCTGTAATGATTTCTGCTCTGCTCCAGCCCGGGGCTGCCTTGTCTGTCTGGAGATGGAAAGAAGGAATGGATTGAGTGGAGGGGGGGGAAACGAGGGAGCAAGCTGAGCGGTGCAGACCTTGCTTTGATGAAAATGTCCTTGGGAAGGAGTGGTTAAACCTCTCTGCTCCGGAGACGTGGCTGCATCAGCAGCTGCTGCTGCTGCTCTTGCTCCGTAGCCTGCTCTCGGATTCCTGCCTCCTCGTGGCTCTTCCAGGCTCCGCAGGGAGAGAGCAGCCAGCAGGGAAGGGTGTTTGCACCAAGCAAAGTGGGGACTTTGGACAGGGAGGCAGCGACCCGTCTTGCCCTGACCCTGGGCGGTGATCCCTGGGGGATGTGCTGTTCCCTGGGACCAGGGATCTGGGACGCAGCTGGCTCACGCAGTGCCATCCGGAGTGCCATCCGTGCGCTTTCCTCCCTGCTGTGGCTGTGAGATGCTCAAGCAAAACATGGCTTCATTTTCCCTGGATTCGTGCTCTCCTCCCGCGTCTGCGGCTGTTGAGGCTGGAAACGCAAACCCCGCTCCCCAGGGATGGTCGGGGCCACCACAGCATTCCAGCTGCGCCACGTCCCCCCTCGGCAAGGGGGTTCTCCGGGTTCAGTGCTGCATTTCCCCTCTGCTCTCCCCACCCTCAGCCCCTCTCCCGTGCCTCCCTGCCCGCAGCAGCGCCGGGGAGGAGGGATGTGAGAGCAGTGGGATTAAACGCTGCAGAGAGGGAAACCTGCCCGGGAGAGGGGCTGCCCTGCTGCCCTCCTGCCTCCGTGGCGGTGGGGGGATCCTGGGAGCTGTAGTTCCAGCCAGAGCTGCAGTGATCCAGAGGCTTTCTGAGGCACACGGCACACGCATGGCTCTCCACCGACCTGCTCGTTTCCATGGCTTGCTGCTGCTTCTCTGCCTCACTTTCTGGTCCCTGGACAGCAGCGTTATTTCTCTTTGCTCCACCTTTTCCTGCTGGGTGGATTCACCTGGCTGTGTGCCGGTGGCTGCAGATGTGCCCCCTTACCTGTGCAGGATAAGCCATCTGCACCAATCCTTCCCAAACCCTCTGTGGACACCGCCAAAACCTGCAGCTGAGGGCTCAGACTCCCTAAAGCATCTCTCCAACACGAGCACCAGTACTTGCAGCATCGGAGCAGTGCACTGGTGCTGCTTTGGGATGTGGGATCCTGGTGGGATTAGTGGTTTGTGGAGCTGGCTGCGTGCTCCTGGGTGGCACTGGGATGGCTCTGGGAGCGTTTTTCACCCTGGGTTTGTGGTTAGACCCCGGCAGAAAGGCTCTGTCCTGCACTCCCTGCCAGTGCCTCTGCTGTGCTGCCAAACCCTGAGTGGTGCCCCAGGCTGTGCTGGCAGCCCCCGACTTGTGCAAATGTGGCAGAGATGGGGATTTAGTTAAATGTCTCTCGTGGGATGACATGTACAGGGCTACAGCTGAGGGAGAACTTGGCTCTGGCTCAGGAGATGTCGAGGTATAAATGGGAACAGGGCCTGTCTCCTGCGTCAGCCGTTCCCTTCGCAGCACTCACCAAAACGCTCCAGCTCCCACTTTTGCCCGTGGGAATCTGGTGGAGATCGCATCAGAGCGGGGCTGTTGGCACTGCTGTTGTCCCTGACCCAGCTCAGGGCAGAGGGGAGAGCTGGTGGCAGTGTCCCTGGGAGCCGGTGGGACATGAGGGGATGGTGGCCTGTGCCAGCTCGTGGGTGGCGAGTGGCTGCCCCACGTCCATCCACATCACTGCTGCCAAATCAAACCATCGCTCGGGAAAGCTCCATTTTTGCATAAGAAGTTAATGCTGCCTCTTTGTCCTCCCTGTCAAAGACACCTTCCCTGAGGATGCTCCCTTTTCTCTTGGCAGGATGAAGAGAGCCCAGTTTGGACCCCATGACTGGCTGTCTCTCCCTGTGCCAGCTGGTTCCAGTTGGCTACTGGTGGATACCTTGGAACCAGAGACTGCTTACCAGTTCAGTGTCTTGGCTCAAAACAAGCTGGGCACCAGCTCCTTCAGTGAGGTGGTCACTGTGAACACTCTAGGTAGGTCCTCCTTGGGAACAAGGGAAGGGCTGGGAAGGGATTTGGGAGGTCTGTGGGGAGAAGGGGGCCTTTGCCTTGCTCCACGTGTCCTGTCTGCTGGAGATGGAGATGATCGTTATCCAGCCATGCAGGAGATAGTTGGTGGAGGGTCCTGGATGAAGCTTGCAGACTTTGCTGGATGCAGGAGGCTCTGGAAGGCTTGTCCTGAGAGCCAGCATGGGAGAGCTGTACTGTGCCAGTCACCTTTCAGATCTTCCTTAAGTTCAGCTGGGATCAGGAGGTATTAATAGAGCACGAGGTACAGCTCAGAGCCCTTGGGCTCTCAGGTGGAGGTGGGAGGAAGCAGGAAGGCCTGGAGTCACGGCCTCGTTAGTCCAGTGCCTTTTGAAAATCCACTTTTCTACTTCTGTGATAAGAGACCAGATTCCCAAGACGTGCCCTAAACACCTGGAATGTGGGAATATCCTCCTGCTGCTGCCGTGGGCGCGTGTGGGAGAGGATCCTGTGCTTGCCCTGCCCCATCTCAAAGGTGTCCCCGTCCCTTCTGCTCTGTCCCCAGCATTCCCTGTAACAACTCCAGAGCCTCTGGTGTTGGTTACCCCACCGAGGTGCCTAACAGCCAACCGGACACAGCAAGGCGTCCTCCTGTCGTGGCTCCCTCCCGCCAACCACACCTTCCCCATCGACCGCTACATCATGGAGTTCCGCGTGGCGGAGAAGTGGGAGATCCTGGATGATGGCATCCCGGGCTCCGAGAGCGAGTTCTTTGCCAAGGATTTGTCCCAGGTGAGCGGGGGCTGCCTGCACCGTACCCAGCTCAATGATCTTTTCCAGCCTTCGTGGTTCTGTAATAATATTGCACCATCTGCTGCAGCTCTGGGGCAGTTTTGGAGTGGCTCGATCCCTGAGCTGGGATCGTCAAGGAGCTGGGCAAGTGTTGGAAAAGATGGAACATTTTAATAATTTTAGTTAATGGCTTTAAGTAATCATAATCAGTATACATATAAATTATAAATAGCGTGTTATTGTTCAATTACTCTTAGCCAGCATTTGGCAAAGTTGTTGTGAGCTACTTTTGTAGGAGTACAGCTTGAGAAATGACTGAGAAACTTAAAGTTTTGATAAAGTCTCTCTGATATGATTCAATAAACAAAGCCTGGGAGAGGAAGATGAATTGTTGAGGTTGGAATGTAGGATTTATGGACTACGAGGACATTTTGCAGAAACCAGAAGATAGAGAGACTAACAAAGTCTCAGTATACATTGGGAAGTCCCTACAGGAGGAAAAAGATACTAAAAATATGCACTAATTAGCATAAGAAGCGAGAAATCAATAACCAATAGAGGATAGAATACTAATTAATGAAAGAGATTTGTGTAATTTAGAACCAATGAACAATAATTTTTGTTTGATAAAGATGTATAAAGAGATGAAAAAGTTTTGTATCTGTGTCTGGGTGGAGGCCAGAATTTTATTGGCCCCACACCCCCTGGCCAAGGATAAAAGCCTGACCTGCTAACATTAAAAAGGTGGTGTTGGAAGGTTTTATTTATCCTGGGGATGTTGGAGGATCTGGTGAGACGAGGCTGGAGGCCACGTGGGGGCCCTGACGGGTGTGTTTGGTGTTCCAGGACACCTGGTACGAGTTCCGTGTGCTGGCGGTCATGCAGGATCTCATCAGCGAACCCAGCAACGTCGCTGGCGTGTCCAGTACAGGTGAGGGCTGGCTCCTCTTCTCCCCCCGGCTGTGGGGCTGTGAGCTGGGCTGAGGGAGGGGCGCAGGGCTCTGATGGGTGTCCTGAACACGGCGCTGACCCCAGGCTGCCTCCCGATGGGAGCAGACGAGGACAAATCCCCGGAGCACGGCGCTGCCGGGTGCTGCAGAGCCCAGCACAGCCCGGCTCTGCGGCGAGCCCGGAGAACAAAGCTCCGAGCGGGCACTGCGCAGCCTGGAAATGGGAATGAAAGGTGGAGGGCGGGGGGGGAAACGTAGCACTGCAGTGCAGAGTCCACAGGGAAAAGAGCTTTACAAGCGGGAGACTGCAACGCGCTGGAGCTCGTGCGTGTTCCCTGCACACCCAGCTCGGGGGATGCTCCCCGAGCCGAGGGGCAGGCGGGGGAGGGGGGCGATGGCGCTGGGGAAGGCGAGGGGCAGCAGGAGGGGATGGGGATGCGGCGAGCCGGGATTTTCTGGCTCTCGTGGAAAAGCCGGCTCCGCTCAGCGGTCTCTCTCTGCCCCCAAGTGGTGCCGGTGTGGTGAGGAGAGCTCGCTGCAGCCTCCCTGCTCGCTGCCCTCGTTGCTCCTCACGCCCAGTTTTTCTGATGGGGTTTGGCAGGTGCCCGGCCCCAGGCAGCCGCTCTCCCAGGCTGAAAGGCCGTGCTCCGTGGGGGGAACGCGCTGATCGTGGATGTGGCACACGGCAGGAGCACCGAGCTGTGCAGGGTGCGCATCTGCACGTGCCCACAGCCGAGGTCTGCTGGGGCTTCACGTGTGCTCCTGGTTAGCGAAGGGTGGCATAAGGGTTTGGAGGCCGGTGTTCATTGGAAGGCTGAAATGAAGCACTGACAAAAGAGGCTGAAATACCTCGTGCTGCTGCAGCGGGTTGTTCAGCCAGGAGGTGACTGCAGGTTTGCTGCAGTTGTGTGCGTTTAGACATAAATATGCGTTTGTTTGGTGTGGAGGCTTCTTCCCTGGGTGTCCATCAGCAAACACAGAAAGGTTTATCAGGTTGCTTTGGGCAACCTGGTCGAGTTGAAGCTGTCCCTGCTTATTTCAGGAGGGTTGGGCTAGATGGCCTTGAACAGCCCTATCCAACCCAAACTGTCCTATGATTCTGTGATCTGGTGAGAGATCACTAAACCCCTTGGCCCTGAAGCAGCGCTGACTGCTCTCCATGGGTGGACTGGCTTGGAAGCAGGGTCTTTACAGAGATCATCATTGCTGGAGGCTATCCACGCTGTGGCAGCTCCCTGGGGAAGGCAGCAGGTGAACACTGAGTTGTTGTGTTTTTCCCCCCAGAAGTTTTCCCTCAGCCTGACCTGACGGACGAGGGCCTAGCCCGCCCGGTGCTGGCTGGCATCGTTGCCACCATCTGCTTCCTGGCTGCTGCCATCCTCTTCAGCACACTCGCCGCCTGCTTCGTCAACAAGCAACGCAAACGCAAGCTCAAGCGCAAGAAAGGTGAGTCCATTCCCGGTGTGCTTCCTCCCTCCTTCCTGTCTCCTCCTCGCTTGTCCCCCCTGGTTGTGTTGTGGTCGTAACCTTCTTCCCTGTCTGTCTCTTCTTCGTCCGTGCGCGTCCTCAGGTGAAGCCCTGACTTCCTCCCTCGGCTGTGCCTGAAAGCGCCCGTGGTCGGGAGCGGGAGAGGCAGGGTGGGTGAAGAGGCGCCAGAGAAACTAGCCTGGGAATTCCGAGGGAGCTCTCCCACGTGGTGATAACTCCTAGAGCCGGGGTTTAGGGCTGGGCTGTCCTCTGGGACGCAGACGGGGGGGCACCACTCACCTCCTCACCAGGTCCCCCCGGAGCTGGGCTCTCCAGCTGCTCCCAGCCCGGAGCGGGCAGTGCTGGGCTAGAGAAGACCCCAAAGGAGACCCTGCTGCTCTGCTTCCCAAAAGCTGGGACTGCAGCCTCTGTGCAGGAGCGGCTGGTAGGGAAAAGGGCGGCTGGGGAGCTGGAGAGGGCAGGGAAGCGGCTCCGTCTCCTCCAGCCTGCGGGGCTGCGGCAGCAGGACGGGCAGGACCCTGTGACGGGAGCTGTTTGTTGTCAGCAACCATTAAAGCACTGGAGCAATGAAACCTTGGCCTCTTGTTGAGTGTCTTTTGTTGTCTTGATGTTGAGTCTTGTGTCTGTCGTGTTGCGCCTCCTCAGCGTTCTCTCTTCTTTCCCCTTTTTATTCTCTTCCAGACCCTCCTCTCTCGATAACCCACTGCAGGAAGAGTTTGGAGTCCCCGTAAGTATCTGTCCTAGCTGCGGCACCAGGCTGTGGGGTCTTCAAGGTGCCTCCTTCCTACGTTGCAAAGCTCAAATGGAAATACCTCATCCTTATTTGGCTGCTCCTGATGAGTTGTTTTTTGGTGTTCCCTGAACTTTTGGGAGCACAGCAGTTCACGAGAGACAAATGGGCTTTGGAGCAGAAAGCAGCAGGGACAGATGCAGCAAACAGAGCTAAGAGATGACCCCGCTGGATCTGTGAACATTTTCCAAAGCTGGAGTTGGCTGGTGGAACTCAATTCCACACCAGTTGGAAGGGGCTCCTTAGGAGAAGGACTAACTTGCTGCATATGGAGTCCTTCCTGCCAGCTCGCTGTAGTTTTTGAGTCATTCTCTGTTGGCTCTGGTTTTTCCTGGGAAATTCATCTTTTCTCTTGAAGAGTGCCCTGCTGAAGCCTCTTTCCACATGTGCCCAAAGGTGGTGGATCGTGGTGCTGCAGTAGCCACGGCTCCTTGCAGAGCCCATCAAAAGCATGTGTAGCTGCAAACCAGCAGGAGCATCTTCCCGGTGGGAGTGCAAGAGTCTGGGATGTGGACACCTCATGCTTTGGCTCCTGGACTGTTGCAAAATGTCCTGGTGCCGGTGGATCTGAATCTCACTTGTTTTCAGTTCATCCACTGCACTGAAATAACCTGCACTGTCTCTGTTGGATCTGCTGTCTTTGCCTCTCAATCCCGTTTGTCTGAGGCTTTCTGGATAGGGATGAGGGAACCGTTCTGGTGCTCTCTGCCTTTTGAGGCGCTCAGCCTAAAGTCTGAGTGTTGAGAGTGGGAGAAAGAGTTGGTCTGCAATGATTTGTTAGCATCTCCAAGTGAGATGCTGAGTTCTGTGGGAGGGAACGTTTGCCTGATGTCCCTCTTCTCAGGGCCTTTCCTGGGCATGGATATCTCAGGTGAACATAGGAAACCTCAGAAGGAGTTGGAAGTGAGCTCTGGATGTGTCTTTTGTCCCTGTGGGGCTGTGGAGCTCGTTGCAAGGTGTTGGTGGAGCTTGTGGCGAGCTGTTGGGGTGTTGGTGGAGCTCATTGCAAGGTGTTGGTGTGATCTTCCTGCCCCAACTGTTCCGAGCTGCCCTCCCAAGGAGCAGGGATGTTGTGCACTGCTGCTGGCCAGACTCTGCCATCCTGGTTAGCCCCTGCCAATTTCTCCCAGCGGTTCCACTTTTGAGAGCTGGTAGCACTTTGTTTTCCGGATCCACAGTTGTTCTTCTGGGCGAGAAGGCCTCCTTTCCGCCCCAGGTGACCGTCCCCTCTCTCGGTTTTTCTCCCCTGTGGTCCAGGTTGTCTTCCGGCAAGGTGAGTCCCGAGAGCATCCGCACGCTCCGTCCCCCCTCGGAGTCCTCTGACGACCAGGGCCCGCAGGCCAAGCGGATGCTGAGCCCCACCAAGGAGAAGGAGCTCTCCCTTTACAAGAAGACCAAACGAGCCATCAGCAGCAAGAAGTACAGCGTCTCCAAGGCGGAGGCCGAAGCCGAGGCCACCACCCCGATCGAGCTCATCAGCCGCGGGCCGGACGGACGCTTCGTCATGGACCCGGCGGAGATGGAGCCCTCTCTGAAGACACGGCGGATCGAGGGCTTCCCCTTCGTGGAGGAGACGGACATGTACCCCGAGTTCAGGCAGTCGGATGAGGAGAACGACGACCCCGTCGTCCCCACCTCCGTGACCGCCCTGAAAGCCCAGCTCACCCCTCTCTCCTCCAGCCAGGAGTCCTACCTTCAGCCACCAGCATACAGCCCCCGGTTCCACCGGGCGCTGGAGGGTCCCGGCGCCCTGCAGGCCACCGGCCAGGCCCGCCCGCTGGCCCCCCGGGCTTTCCACCACCAATTTTACGGTTACCTCAGCAGCAGCAGCCCCGGGGAGGTGGACCCGCCGCCCTTCTACATGCCAGAAGTCAGCCCGCTGAGCTCGGTCATGTCCTCCCCGCCGCTGCCCCCCGAGGGGCCCTTCGGACACCCCACCATCCCCGAGGAGAACGGGGAGAACGTCTCCAACAGCACGCTGCCCCTGGCCCAGACCCCCACGGGGGGCCGGTCCCCCGAGCCCTGGGGCAGGGCCGAGTTCGCCTTCGGCAGCCTGGAGCTGGCCCCCGCGCCGTTCCCCCACCAGCTCCAGCCCTGCGAGGCGGCCGAGGGCTCCCAGCCCACGGGCTGCCTTCCTCGGGGGCCGCCCCCCTCCTCCCTCCAGGTGGTCCCCGCGTCCTACTCGGGCATCCTGCCCCTGGAGGCACCAAAGAGCTGGACCGGCAAGTCACCGGGCAGGGGTCAATCCTCCGTGCCCACTACCACCAAGTGGCAGGACAAACCTATGCAACCCATGGGATGTCAAGGGCAGCTAAGACATACCAGCCAAGGTATGGGCATACCCGTGTTGCCTTACCACGAACCGTCCGAGCCCGTCGGCCCCAGCGGCACAAGCACATTCAGCCTGGACACCAGGTGGTACGAGCCCCAACCCCGACCTCGGCCCAGCCCTCGGCAGGTCAGGAGGGCTGAGCCCAGTTTACATCAGGTGGTGCTACAACCTTCAAGGCTTTCTCCTCTGACCCAAAGTCCCCTGAGCTCCCGCAACAGCTCCCCGGAGCTGACCGCCCGCGCCCGGCCCCGCCCGGGGCTCATCCAGCAGGCGGAGGTGTCGGAGATCACGCTGCAGCCGCCCGCGGCCGTCAGCTTCTCCCGCAAATCCACGCCGTCCTCCACGGGATCTCCGGCGCCAAGCAGCCGCGGGGACAGCCCCAGCTTCCGACCGACCACCGCCTTCACCCCCGTGGGCACCGGCTTCTCCAACTCCCAGGGCTCCTCCCTGCCCGTGGACACCATGGATGTTTTCGGAGACATCCCTTCTCCGAGGAGGGCTGGCGAGGAGATTCTCCAACCGGAGCCGACAT
>VZRS01000717.1:0-29858 GCA_013398055.1 Ifrita kowaldi
AAATGATTCTATGCTTCTATGATTCCATGGTTGAGCTGTGATGTTGCTTATCAGCCCCTTCCCAAGCCCCTTCCCCAGCCCCTTCCCAAGCCCCTTCCCAAGCCCCTTCCCCTGTGTGCTTGGTCCTGATCAGCATCACCATCATCTTCCACGGGACTGTGATTGAATTCTCCTTCCCTGTGACGTGTCCTCGGTGACATTGGGTCAACCCCAGGCTTCAGCATATATTCACCCTGGCCACTCTCATCCTCCTCAGAGGCCTCAGTTATTTCAAGTGCCCTGGGGAGATGTAAAATAGGTAGTCAGAGTCCCTCTGTACAAGGTCTAACTGGAGCGGTGCCACTGGAATTATGGGTGCATTAAACACAATATTTAAACTTAGTAAATGCTTTTTTGACTTTCATAGAGGCCTTGAACATGATAGGATTTCATCCCATTATGTTAATTTTCTTGGTTTTGACTGATAATGAACTAGCATCCCCCCAAAAAGGAATAAACGTCCTCTCTTTCCTCTTGTTTATGTGGGAGTTTGATTTCTCCCTCTTCACACTGTCCTGCCTGGTCAGAGCGCTTGGAAGGGCAGTGCTGAGAAATGCCATGAGGAGCAGTGCTGCTCCTGCTGCATCTTCCCGAGGGAAAGATTTGCAGCACCTCTTCCTTCTTGCCTTCCCACCTGGCCATTTTCTTGAGGCAGACTGTAGGACTGGAGCAAACAGCCTCCTGCCCCTTGGAACCCTCTGGGCTGGGCCAGCTGCGTTGCTGTGCCAGGGACAGCAAGCTGCTGTCGCACAGGGCTGGTGGCACAGGGAGGTGTGTGAGCACAGACTTTACAACCATGTACTCAGTGCACGGTCGGGATGTGAAATGCAGGAATTAGGAGGTAGACACGGTTTTTCCACCAAGTGTTTATAGCACCTTCCTCACTCTGTGTCTAGACATAGCTATAAATGAGGGAGAGGGCTATTACCTAGGAATAAAACCACTGAAACCAGCCCTGGAGAGCTTGTCACTGTGTTTCCAAGGAACTGGGAGATTCCTTATGATTAATGTAACAATATCAAAGGCTGTAAACTCGCCACAGCTGGGTACTGAGGCTGGGGACACACTTAAAATGTACCTGCCACTTGCAGCTTAGACTTAGCATTAACTGTGGTCTCTTGCCAGTCCTTGGCCGTTCCAAGGGCTGCCAGTTGTTTACAGATCAGGGGTTCAGCTCTGCTGACTCCACCAACTCCAGTGGCATCGTAAAACAGCCCAGTGGTCACAGCTCAAGGTCTAATTTCTTATTGCAGTGTGGCCCAGTGGTGGTGTGGAGGAGACGAGAGGTCGTGAGTGGAGCCCGGGCTGTGTAGCTCACGGGGAAACTGCCTTTACACCTGATAACTTGAGGCAGGGACAGCAGGAGCTCTGCTGTGTGCATGGCAGTTCCTGTGCAGATGGGAAATGCCTGGGAACTCATCCCAGAATGCCCAGTTTCCATCCCAGTCCTTTCGATAGTGGTGGGAGAAGTTATACTGCGGAGATCTTATTTTTGCGGATGCAAATTCTGCTCTCTGATCATTGCTTCTGCCACGTCCAGCACAGCAGGGTGTCAGTCTGCCTAAGGCTTTGCCATACTGTTATAACATCAGCAAAAATAATAAAGAAGAGAATGGACTCCCTGGAAAAATACCATGAAGCAAACCACTGACACACTCCTGGCAGTGTCCACAGTGAAAGCCCAGAGAATTATTTTTTTCAGCTAAGAGTAACCTACCTACAATAGTCTGAATGGGAGTGAAGTGGCAGAGGATGTCTCTTCTGATCCCTTGATTGAATTAGAGGATGAAAAAGAGAAGGGAAAGGGTCGCACTGATGGTTGGGCCCTTTTAGGACCTGCTAGCCTGTGGCTGATCTGCCTTCTGAAGGAGGAAGGATGAGAAACAGCAGCATGGCAAGTGGTTGGTGCAGAATGCAGGAGGTGGGAAATTTGGGTCAGCACCTGTGTACCTGCAGGAGATGCTCCCCAAGCTGGGTTTCCTCCCCCAGTTAGGTTTCTTCCTCCAGATTAGGTTTCCTCTGCAGATCGTGCACCATGTGCAGGCCTTGAACCCCTGCAGAGTTTTCTTGTGTCTCACATTCAGGATTAGGAGGCACTTGGGTAACATGGCCCTCTAAATACCTAAGACCTATTAAAAATTGCTCTCATTTGACTCCACAAACAGTGCCATTGGGAATACAGCAATGCTTCTGGGATGTGAGTAAATATTGGCCTTGAATGAAGCTGTGGATAATGGGAGATAAGTTATCAACAGCTGTTTAACTTCATATTACTTCCATGCAAGATAACACTGAGTTTTTGCAAGAGGTTAATAACCAGATGCAGAATCCATCACTGCAAACACAGGCACCTGGCAAAGTGCATCCATAATTTTTCCACTGGAGTGTTATTAGAGATGAAGGAGCGTGGTAGCAGGGAAATGTGCTGGTGAGTCCGGCTCCAGTGGCACCACAGGTGATGTTGTTGAGCTTGTGGCTCTGTGCAGTGATCAGAGGGACGAGGGTGCTTTCCTGTGTGTCTGGCTCCTCCAGATTGAAGGGATTAGGATGGCATCATTATCTGATTGTATTAACAGAGCTTTTGTTGCTGCTAATCAGGCTTGAATCCCTGTGCTGGGCAATGCCTGTATTGCATGTTCAAGCACAGTGACCACAAAGCAAAGGGAGAAGGAGGACAGGCAGGCATTAATACAGATATTCAGAAGGTGGTGGTGAAACATGAAGTGTGCACCAGTTGTGGATCACAGGATCACAACAAAAAGGGATGCAGCTGATGCTAATCAAGATTTTAACTCAGAGTTATGGGTCCACATCATCTTAGATGGCCACTGAACTCTGGTATGGCTGTTTCAGCCTGCTGTTGGACCTGTAATTCCATGGAATTGTAATTCCAAGAAGAGGTTGGCAAAGGCCAGAGGCACTCAGGGAGATTGGAAAGGCTCTGTTAGCGAGCAGTGCTTGGCTCTGCAGCCACCAGGCTTCTCTGCAAAAGGACTCCTTCCCAAGCGTGTCCCAGAGTATGGAGCTGGGGCAGAGGAGATGTCTCCAGCCACCTGCCCACTGCCACAGTGCAGGCCTACACTGGCTGTTTTAATTCCATTCCTCTCACTTGATCCTGGCCACGGATACTGCAGACTTGCAGCGTTCAGATTCACAAGTCAGAGCCAAGGGAAGAGTTGGGGTGGGATGTGGAGGGAGCAGACCACTGCCTGCTCTCCTCTGCCTGCTGGGCCCACGGGGCTGCTCAGTGCTCTCCGTGCTGATCAGGCAGACACGAGGTCAGCGGTGTTAATGCCCGGCTGGGACATGCCTTGGATGTCTCTGAGGACACCGATCAGCTTGACTGAGCCCTCGGCGGGGGCTCCTGGCAGAGCTGGGTTGGCTTTCAGTACTCCTGGCTGCCAGCCCCTGCTTTATCCAGCAGACCACACTGATGCTCAGCAAAGCTGGCTGCAGATGCTAGGACAGCAGCTGCAGTCCTATTGATCCCTGTGGGGATGATAAGCCCAAATGAAGACCCTTGGGAAATCAGCACAGAATACAAAAATCTGGCTGCAAAGCAGAGGCTCAGACTGTGACAGCTCTGCAGACAAACCCATGTGAGAGTCCAGCTGTGCAGAGCATCCACAGAGAGCCTGCTTTGAACATGGATTTGATGTTTGGGATACATAAGGAAATCTTTGTTGCTTCTCATGAGCCCATCACACCTTTTCCTTCCCCCAGAGGAAGCACCTGGATGCGGATCCAGGTCCTTGCACCCAGGGAGGGAACAAATCCTCAGCTTCCCTGGGACCGTGTGGGTTCCTCAGGTTGTGAGGCTGAGTGAACAAACAGATGAGCACCTTGGAAGCATCCAGACTTCTCACGGTCTCAGGGCTGGAAGGGTCAGAGGAACACTGTGGCCCCCCCAGTGAAAGAAGCCTCTCCATGTCCCAGCACTGCTCTGGCTGTTGCACAAGTAGATGGGGGCACTTGTGTTTTCAGGCCATGCCACATTCCTGGTGTTCACACCCTGCTGGAATAGCTGGGAGCAGGGGCTGTGTGTGCTGGAGGCATTCTGGCCTTGCTCACTCCCCCACATGTTACAGGCCCCAGGTGCTTTTGGGCCAGCACCGTTAAATGGCTCATAGCATTACTTGCTTAGGCAAGCACATCTCTGGAGTCTTGCTAGTAGCTCCAGTTAAGAAGAAAGCTGTGTTACTAATCCTCATATGTAGCTGCTTTTTTCCAGCTGAAGCATTCCAGCTGAACTTTTCCCCCTGTACTGTTTGCAAACCAGGCAGAGAGCGAGCGTGCCCTCACCCTTCCCACACACCAGACACAGCAAGGCAGCAAGCAAATGGCAGGTCCCTGGTTGTCCTTAGCAATTAGCAAATAGCTCCAGCTGCCACTGCTGCTGCCCTGGGATGACTTTTCTGTTCCCTGTGGGTTCATTTCTGCAACAGCAGCAGAGCCAGGAGATGCAGGTTCGCCTTTTTATAGCCATGCCTTGCCCTTGCCCATCATTTACCCGGTGAGGTTAAATTGCAGTCTGAAATCAACTTTATTATTAAAGGTCCTGAGTTCTTGAGTTATTAAAGGTAGGACAGCCTGGGCTGACCCTTGTGGACTTGCACGCTTCCATTTAAAAAGCAAAGGAAATTCCTGTAGATGTGCCAGCAGCACCTCATGCTAAGGCTGGTCAAGTTCTATGTCCAAGCGAGTGCTCCCTGCTGTGGACTGTAACCTTGTGATTCTCTTCTAGAGCTGGATTTTGAGCTCTTGCTGAAGTTTGCCTTTGCAAGCAAGGTCCTGGCTGGCAACAGCTTCCCTGGATTTCTGCATTTCCAGGAGAGCCTGCTGTGTCGTGGCTCTGCCGAGCAGCACCTCCCCTTGCCCTGTGCACTTTGGCTCCTCAGTCTGCTGGTACTGCTCACCAGGGGTGCTACTGAAGTTTGTGCTGCTGCTACACATCCTTTTCCTGGGTAGCTTCCACATAATTAATTTACCTGTGGAGCAACTGGCTCCTGTTTTAAAGCTTTCTTTTAATTGCTTTGCGAAATATTCAGCTTCTCATTTACTCTTGAGTACCCTTGACTTGTCTTAAATTTCGGGGAGCATGACTGTTGGTTTTCAGTGTGCAGCACAGCAGCAAACCACCTTGGGCTCCCTGGTAATGGGAGCCTCTTCCTTCCACTCCTCCCCATCTCTCTGCCAGTTCCAGCAATATAATCACTGGTTTGTTCAGGTCTTATTTCCGTGACAGAAATCAATCTCGTGTTTTCTTTGGTTACTCCTTTGATTTCTTGGCTTTTCTGATCTTCCCATGTTTTCTGCAGCTACACAACTCATCCAAACTAATAACCAGCAGTTTTTCACCCCTTAGACCCTGGGCATTGCTTGTGCCTCCCTCGCTCAGGGTGGAGGTCATGGTGGGGCTAATAACCTCATAATTAATTCTGTCCTCCTTATAAGCAGACTTTGGCAATGAGTCCTTGCAGTCCTACATGGATCTTGCCTCAAATTCACGGGAACTTCACGAGAGTAGCATTGCTTTGAACTCCTTCTTCACACCAAGTCTAGCAGGGGGAGTATAGGGAATTTATAGTTGCAGAAGAACTTTGCAAAGTTGCATTATGCTCCATTTCCTTGGCAAAGGCAAAATAAAACCATGCAGGGAAAAGGGAGTAAAGAGTGGAGAAAAATGCTGCAGACATAAAAGGATAAAATGCTGAATGGGGCGGGAGAACTGACAGCCTTAATGTGGATTTGGGGGGAATTTATAAACCTGAAGCCAAGTAATCACAGAGCTCAGGTAGTTTAGGTGACTATTGGGACTCATTGCTCTTCATTAACCTTCCAGCCACCTGGGTTCAGGTGTCAACTCAACATCAAACCACAGCCGATCAAAACTTCCTCTGTTTGAAAAATTGTGGGGAAATTGCGTTTTCAGGTGGCTGAATGTGATTTTATGAGATCTCTGCCTTCCTCAATATTGTTAAATCATTCAATATCAAAAATCGGAAAATGGATATTTGGGCCTGAATCAAGTTCTGGGCTCCAGCCAAAAAGAGCTGAAAAAATGCTGTTGTGTTTATCTGTAAGTGAGGAACCTGTATTTTTCCCCACGTGCCATGGGGCCTTTCTTGCCCCTGCCTCACAGAGAGCTCAGGCAGGATCCAGGCACTGCCTTGCCCAGAGAGCAACATAGAAAGCAACTTCAGTAATTTCTACAGTGAATAACCTTTTTTTTCACCTGTATCTGCTGGGAATGCTCTCCCCTGACCTGGAGGTACAGGAGTGCACAGGGAGAGCATAAGAAAGATGCCATCAAGCTGGGAAAATTGTCTGGCTCGAGTAGCTCTGGGGTGAGGGTTGTCTATCATGGCTGTTCATTTGTTCGGGGGAGAAAATGGAAGCGGGTCCAGAGAGTAAAAGAGGCTTTCCCAGGATAGCTGTGGCTTGTCAGGGGCTGAGAGAGACATGCCATGCAAGCCCTGGGTCTTCTGTTTTAGAGCTGGGTTGCTTATCTGGAATATAGAAATTACTGCCTGGGATGGCAGAGTGTCAGATGAAAACTGCCAAGCGAAGCATTACTTTCAGTGGATGCTGGGTGAGGAGTGCCCATCTTGGAAGAAGTGGTGGAAGCCTGGATGAGCAGCCTGGCTGCAGGCAAAATGGGCGAGTTTGGGTGCACAGTGAGTGCTGATGCCACCACAGCACCCCTGAGCAAGAGTTTTCAGTTCCACGGTGGCCCCACACAAAATTCATGGCCACTGTAAAGCACAGGCTGACCGACCACACTTTTGCATTCCATTGACAGCAGAGCCACCTGCTTGGATCACGTTGTGGACAAAATGTGTGCAGTCAGGCTGCAGGGTTCTTGTAGCATCCTAGAAACTCCGTGGGACCCTTGCCCTGAGTGCTTGCCCTATGCACGCAGTGGGGGAGTTAAAGGACCCTCCTAAACTTCCAGTCTGGTGCAGCCTGGTGAGCTCTGCCCGCCTCCTCCATGGGGGTATTCTCCAGTGGCTGTTGCTGTAGAGGTTGTAGGGTAATACAAAACCACACCAGTAGCTTATACTGGTCTCCTGCATCCTTTTATTTGGTTTAAAACAAAGTGTTTGCAAGTCATCACCGGGAATTCACCATCAGCCGTCTGTCACGGTTAATTGGGCTGTCCTGTAAAATATCTTGCATATAAGTAAATCAAAAAGAGTGGGGCTTGTAAAAGGGCCAGTGTGTGGCACATTGATGTTATTTATAGGCTTCTCTGTGGTGCTCATCACCATGGCAGCTGTGAAGGTTGATGCTGACACTTGTGAGGGAACACCACATATGTTTTTAAAAAACCATGAGTATGAGATGAAGCGGTGCTTATGTGTTCCAACCGAGCTGGGAGGCAAGGGTGCAGCATCCTGCAGGGAGCCCCCAGTCCCAGGACAGTGGGATGAGGGGAAGGGTACATGGCAGGCGATAGCATGTCTGTGGGCTATGGCTTCTGGGGTTGTAGAGCCCACAGCTCTGGTGCCCTGGGTGCTGCATCCTGACGTCTCCCTGGGGAAGTGGGGAATAAGCCAAAGGGGACAGAAGTACTCACGTGGAAGAGGCTGGAGATCTCTTGATCTGGTTTCTCCTCTTCAGGATGAAGCCCTCACTTACCAGCCTGTTTTCCCTACCTTTCTGTTTAGTTATACTCAAGCCAGTGGTGATTGCTGCACAAGCATCCAAGAGAAGCTCACTTCCTACAGCTGGCTTTTTTTATAACATTCTTTCCTCTCAAAAAGCAAACAAAAGCAGCATCTCCTCATGTCAGTTCTATAACTGGCACATAAAAAGCCTGCTCCAGCCACATCCAAGCAGAGCTGGTTTGAGCATCTGCACCTCAGCCTCCACCTGGGAAGCAGCCCCTTGCAAAACTCTTACCAGTCCCAGCAGAATGACTCTCAGGGAGATGTATAACAAACCCTCAGTGTGGTCCTTTTATTACAAACCGCCTGGTCTCTCAGCTGAGCCAGTGATCCCAGTTCCTCCAAATACCTGGCCAGGCTCTTTCAGTGAATACATCTTCCTCTTCTCGCCTGCATCAGGGTATCACAGCTCAGCCTTGACCCCAGAAACCCAGGGCTTTAGCCAGTCCTTCATAATTCTCTCTCCCTGTCTGAGAAAAGCCTCCTATAAACTTACATCTTCCTTCTACTAAACTAACTGTGACTTTCCCATCTGTAGTCAGGAGTTTTTTCTCTTGAGGATGAGCAGAGGTCTCTTGAAGGGGGCTGTTTCTCAGCAGCATCCTGGTGCTCACAGTGCCTTTCCCGTCATCCCTGCTCCTCTGCAGCAGAAACCAAACTGTGCCTGTTCTCCCACCCCATGCAGATAAGCAGGTGCTTCTTCCCATCCTGTTCTTGTCTCCTCTCCTTGCTCCCCACGGGCAGCCTTAGTTCCTGGCTGCTGTTAGCGATGGACCTTTTGTTTCCATGAGATAAACGCTGTATCCCCACGACAGCCGCAGCAAGGGAACGTTCCTCAGGAAAGCCCCAGGGGACATAAAAGTCATTATTTAACTCACTGTTTCCACCTGTTGATGGTAACAGCATTTCTATTGCTGCAGGAGCACGGGGGCCCTCACACACACATTTGTAAGCATTCAATTTATGCTTTCTTCATAACAGTGAAGTGCCTTTGCCAAAGGCATTTAGTTAAAGAGTTGAAGTAAATAAACTCACTGGAATTTTTTTTTTCCTAGGAAAGTCAGGGGCTGTCCTGGAGCTTATGCAAGCACTCCACTAACATTTACTGCCCTGGCATCCACTCTTAGTCCCACAGACACAATGGGACCTGCTTGTGGAAATGAGCCCACATGGGTAACGAGTGTTAGGGAGTTGGTGTGATGCTTTCCCTGCCTGCTGCAACCCCATTCAAGAGCTCTTCTTGCAGAGCAAATACACGGGGTCTCTTTTTGCTCCAAGACTTACACGGTTGTTAAGCTTTCTGCAGTGGAAAAAAGATTGCAAGGCAATTGAGCTCACTAGCGAGGTCATGAATCCATGTAGATGTTATGAATGGAAACGATATGCATGTGCCCTGGGCTTTGCCCAATCGTACCAAGCAGTAATACAAGCTAGGATGAAAATAAATCTTAATACCAACATGCCCTACATGAAGCAAATACTTATTTTACATAAAACCTAATTTTAGCACGTCAAGACTGTGGCCAATCCACTTTGTCTCACCATGGCTTAGCATAATGACATACATATAGGTATGAATATATAGATTTGTAAACATGCTCTTTTCCCCCCTATTTTTTTGCTGAATGTAAGTGCCCCAAGAGGCAGAACTTGCTGTCTCAGTGGGGAGTCTCTCTGCACACTCACAATCCTTCTCTCCTTTGCCTGAGCACAGGGAAGGCAGCACGGGCTCCCAGCCCTGCCATATTACACACAGAGTGGTTTGTCTGGGCAGCAGCAGCTAAGAAATGCCAAAGCAACACTGAGATCACCTGGGTAGAACGAAATGCTGATGGGTATCAGGCCCTGGGGATGCTGGCAGGGGATGCTGCCTGCAGCCCTGCCTCCCTCACTGGCCACAGCTGGCCCCGCTGTAGTGATCTCAGTGCTGGCAAAACAGCAGCATCGAAATGCTCTGCAGCATGGGATTCACCAGCGTGCACACCCTTTGTCTGATACCCACGGAGAGAGAGTGGAGAATGCCAGAGGTTGTGAGGGAATGCCCTGAGGGAGTCATGATATGCTCAGGCTTTCCAAGTGCTTTGGAAAAAGTAGTGGAGAGCTTTGCTTTTCAGCAAAAAAATAGAAGTCCTTTCCAGCGTTACGCTTTCCTGCATCCTCCCCGTGTGGTGTCGGAGTTCGTTTATGCAGCTGTATTAACTTTCAGTTCACCTTGCTGCTTCCTTCCCCCGCACACTTTGTCCTAGGAACAGCCCAGACTCCTCCACCAGGGCTGGCTTTACAGGAAGAGTTTGGGTGTGCAGCAGCAGGGTGGTGTCAGGAGGAGCCTGTCTCGCTCCTTCCCAACCACGCGGTGGTTCACAGTGGCCTGTGCCAGCTGGCTGCGAGGGGCCCTCAGTGCACCCCACAACCACAGCCATGCTGGGGCTCTCACAGCTGCTCCCCATGATGCTTCTGCCTGCCTGGGTGCTTTGGGATGTGGGTGTGAGACTGGTGGCCCCCATGGTTGCACTGGGAGCCTTGTGGTCGCTGCTGCCTGGGAAGGCACCAGGCTGGCGTGTGGCTGCGGGAGGGTTTTGGCTTGCACTGGCAGCCAGTGAGGAGTGTCTGGCGCTGGCGGCTGGAGACAAGGCTCTGCCTGTGAGCCAAGCCAGGCTTGCAGGCTCAGAAGCCAAAAGCAAAGTGAAAGGCATGGCTTTGGATCCCTTTAGAGACTATTGCCTTGATGGTGGAGCCACTCACAGCACATCTATGGTGGGGAGCACAACTGCTTGGGAGCAGCCACTGGTGCTTGTGTGAGGCCATGGTGGTGTGGAGCAGCTCTGGAGAAGCAAACACCCACAGGAATGTGTAGGGGGGAGTGGATCCTCAGAGGCTGCAGGGATGCTCCAGGCTCCAGGATGCCTCCCAGGCTGTGCTGGGATGCTGCTGCCTTCCTGGTGAGGGGGAAAGGGCTGCCACAGCCACCCTGAAAGGAGAAGAGGTGCTGGTGCTGGGAAGGTGCAGCCCTACCTCCCCACTGGAGGAGCAGAGCAGATGAAATGACCTGCTGCTCTCTCCTTATTAAAAGAAAATAGTGTTTCCTGGCAGCACTACAGACCTGACACCTTGATCCATTGAAACGTTCTCAAAATATAAATCAGGAGGAAGTGCTCAAAGCCCCTGGTGCAGGGAAAGTTTCTCCTCCTGCTGCTGCCCTCCCCCAGGGTGGGAGAGCCCCGGTACCCTGTGGCAGGTGGATGTGGACAAGGTGGTTGTGAATGGGGGCTCCCACCACAGCACCAGTTTGTGGGGAGGTCTGACTGGGTGATGCATCACTGAGCCCATCACTTCTGGCTCAGCCCGAGCAGTTCTGGAAGGAGAAACTGATCGTGATTTAAAGGTGTCGGAATCAGGAAATCCATCATGTCCCTCGCTAATCTGCTGCTGTGATTGATTACCCTCACCATTAACTGCCCGTTACAGATACACACCTTATTTCCAGCCTAAATGAGTCCCTGGGCATGGCAGCATCGCACAGTCATGCATGGAGGAGTGTGCAGGGGCTGAGGGGCCCTGGGCCAGCGCAGGCTGAAGGCACAGATACCCACTGCCAGCACCCACAGGCCAGGAACAGGGGATGGGGGTCCCCACCATGGATACCCCAGAGCAGCTGGCATTGGGACCCCGCTGAAGGGCTTGGGAACATTGCAAAGGTGGTGGGATGAGGGATGGCACCCTGCCCTGGCATCCTCAGGACCAGCTCATGGCACAGTACATCATGTACTGGTCCCCTTGCCATGCAGAAGGTTCTTCCAGCAAAGGAGTAGGAAGAGTCTCACTCTAGCTCTGAGCTAAACTGTGCAGTAAATTAAGCCTGATCTGCATGAAATTTCCTCTGCATGTGTGTTCCAGGATGAACCTGGGAACAGGTTTTATCCAAATTCTCCTGTCTTTTGTCTTTCTTTTAAAAAGTTAGAATCTCCTGTAATTGCCTCTGTGCTCGTGGAGAATTGGGTAATACTAAGAAACCCTCTGGTGGCTAATTGAATGCCTTATAAATGTTCTGACTGTAAGCAAAGTTCTCTGTCTTACATTATAAAGATACTTAGGTCCCATTCTGTGCTAGGGTGATAATTTTATGAGGGATTTTCATATCTTTTGGATGCAATATGGGATGGATCATTACCTTTTTTTACACTTAATTGCTTTTATCATCCAGAAATACTCAGTGCTTAATGATAATAAAGAGCCTCTGCTGAAGAGGCCAAACACCACAAGTATGTTATTGCCTCGTGGTGCTCCAAAGCACAGCTCCTCGGTGTGGCACTTCGTGTGTCACCCACCCCCTGGGCAGAGGGGATGCTGAGGTCAGGTGAGAAGCAGCTCACCCCAAATCCCCCAGGAGGGAAGAGCACAAGTGCAAGGCCAGAGCCCCACAAAATGGGACTTGTCTTGTTTTCCCAAGCATCCATGTCCCCTGCCTTTCCGGAACCTTGCCCATGGCAGCCAGAGCACGGAGGATGTTTCTGTAGCAGCTGGAGATGAGGTGGACGAGCTCCCTGGTGCAGGATCCAGGCTCAAAGAGGGGATCAGGAGCAGCCCATACTTCTCTGGAATCAGCTGGATTGCCTTGAACGAAGGAAATTTGCTGCACTTCAGGCAGCCGGGCTGCCTGCTGGGCCGGGCTGGCACCTCTCTGCCAGCTTTGCTCCTCAGAGGCAGGGATACAAAACCAGCTCCAGATGTTTGCTTGCTGTGTTGCCCGTGGCTTTCCAAGAATGCATTTTTCAATGGCCTTCTACGGCTTTTAATTAAAAGAGCACCGCATCTTTTATTAATTATTTATTAACCCTTTATAGATGCTACAAGCCCATCACAGACATCCGTGGTGTCCTGCTGATGCTTATAAGCTCATCAGCAGCCATTGTAATGGATGGATATAAGCAATCTGCTGACCTGTTTGGCCCGGCAACAATTGATTAACTATTCATTAAAACATCCAGAAATTATTTATGAACCTTTAATAAACTATTTATAAGTGAGCAGGGACAGATTTATTCATTACTGTGTATGGGCTTGCAGTGGAGGCATGGAAGGAGCTCCAAGCTGAGATTCCAGCAGCCCAGCTCCAGGCAGCAGGGAAGAAAGCCTTCGTCACTCCACACATTTTTCCAAATTACACTGGCTTCCTGCAGGCCCCGTGGGGGGTCAAGTTCCCTGATAGATGTGGGTCGTTCTCCCAAGGATCAGAAATAGCACAGAATGGAGAATTTTCTGCTATTCTGCAGAGTCAGGTAGTTTAGCTAAGTAGGGACTGGCGAGAATCCAGTAGCAGCTTTTTAATACACTGTTGGGCTAAACTTAGAGGAGAGGATGAGCAGGCTTGTGTGATGCTTTGCTTCTAGTGGCATAGGATTAAATTACCATCCCATTTTACTTCATATTAGTATGCAGGGATATAGAGAGCCAAAGGCAGCAGCTGCCAGCAAAACCCTGTTGGCTGCTGGGTGCTCTCAGGCAATGAGCTGGTTCCTGGGTAAATTGGGGGTGCAGTGCAAGAGTCAGGTATAGGGCCCACAGCTGAACAGGACCCTAGCATGGATTGTTTAGTTTTGGAGACTTTTTTTCCATCTAGATAATGGAAAAAAAAAATCTGTTTTCTATTACTTTCACTGCAGTAGAGGAAGGGAAGGTGGAGTGGCCTTGCTCAGCTTAGACTTCATGAATCATTTCCATGTTCCTGATACGTAGTGTTTGTACCAAAAATGGAGACTTATTCCAAAATGAGTAATGCTGTTTCTTGCTGCAGGATCCCAAAACACTCCCTGCTGCTGTGGGTTATCTCCAGCCCACAGAAAACGTGTATTGCTTGACACCGAGGAGCCTCCCTGTCCCTGGAGCTCACCATCGGCAAACAGAAGCTGCAGATACAAGCTCTCCATGTGTTGACAGAAGAAATGACACCTGTAATGGGATCTCACCATCTACGATCCCTTCTCACAGGCCATCCATAATCTCGCCTGCAGCAGATGCTGTCCAGCAGGACACAGGGATAAATGATGACTTCCTAGGAGCTGGTGTTTGCTGTGGCATGTCTATCAGCTGGCAGGGAGGGGACAGATGTGCCCTGTGTTTGTGGTACAAGGTTCCTTCTCTCCCTCCTGCTCATCTGCATTGTTTTCTTGCTGCTGATGCTCAGCTGGCTGCTGTAGGCCGAGCCATGTACGATCTGGAGGGCTGGCTTGTTGCTCAGCAGAGAAGGGGAATCCCAGCACTAGCAGCAGTCTGAAGTGGCAGATTTGTGTGGTGATGAATGGTTAGTTGTGTTTCAAGACCTTGTTTGAATTTACAGAAGGGGTGTGTTTGTACACGTGTAATTCATTCAGCAGAAAGCTGTGTATAGTTATTATTTAGGCATAAACTGGAGTGATTCAACATTGCACTGTGTGTGTCCTAATCAGTTCAAAGCTGAACTGAGATCAAATTAGTGCAAGCCTGAATCTAGCTGTGTTCTCCCCATCCTGCCACAGCCCGGGGCTTACAGGGTATCCTGCAGGGATAGCTCACACAAACATCGTGCACAATGTCACTCATGTTCCAGCTCACAGGAAAGAAAAGCCAGCTCTCTGCAGTCTCTCCTACGAGTGTACTTGAGCTGTTTTGGAGTGCAGCACAAAGAAATCAGCTTTCCACAGGAAGAGAATACAAAGATGCACCCAAAAGGCCATATGTGGCTCAGTATTCTTGTAGGAACACTCACTCCTCGTCTGCCCAGGACCAGGGAGGTTTGGAGGGTCAGAGGAACCCCCACCCCAGCCACAAGGCAGGGCTGAGCACTGGAGGGGGGTTGTGCCCACCTCAGCTCACCCTGCAAGCTGGAGCTGCCCTCACTTCTTGTGGGCAAACAAGACCAGGAGGTGGAAAACATGTCCTGCCTGGGCCAGCTCACTCTGGCAGGACATCACTCTGTTTGTCCAGCAGGACGTCAGGGTGTAGTGACGTGGTTAGGAACACCCATCTGGCACTACAGGCAAGGTGGACAGCCACCAGCCCCTGCCATCACACAGGAGTAGGGTGATATCTGGGACACACAGAGGGGCCAGGAAGAGAGGTGTGGAAAGAAGGGAGTTCAGGGAAGTGCTCCCAAGGCAGGAAGAAACCCCCCAAAATTGAGCTGAAGCAGAATGCTGAGGGTGGCAGGCCAAAGAGCATCTCCCTGAAGCAGGGATACATCCCTGCTGGCCAAGATCTCCTCTGAGTGATGTCCCATCCCTGAGCCAGCGCTTGTCAGGGAGAGCAGCAGAGTGGGACAGAGCTAATGGCTGACCCTGGGGAAGGAGGCACAAGTGCTGTGGTGTCAGCCAAAAAGCAGCCCAGGGGCTGTGAGGATCTCCCCCTCAGTTGCACAATTCCTTCTGCATCCCTCAGACCACAGAAATTCATGATTTTCTGTCCCATATTTGGCCTCTGTGCTCATACCCAGCCCCCCTGGGCTACACAGGACATGGGGACATCCCTACAGGGAGGAGCTGAGCGTGGTGGTGGCTACAAGGTGCAGGCTTGATGTGGCACTGTGGCAGATACTGGCTGCCTAATTACACAGGAATTAACCACCCAGAGGGGGCCATCCTCACTTCATGCAAGTGTGTAAATACAGGGAATAGCTGTAATGCACAGGGACACAGAGCAGACAAGCACCCCTGGAGCTGTGCTAGTGGAGGATCCCCTGGGTCTCCCAGGGGGATGTGGGCTTCCAAGAATCCCAATGAGAAATGGTTGCCTAATGAGGTCATGGTGGATCCCTTGGGAGAGCATTGGTGGTCCCAGCCAGAGGGTGGAAAAGGATAAGGCTGAGCAAGGGTGGGAGAGGGAAAATGGTGGTGGGGCAAAAGTCAGTGCAACATGTTGGTGTAGTGCTTAGGGAGGGCTTCCAGAAGCAGTTTCAGAATGCAGATTAAAATAGCAGCTGATTGTGGGTGCACTCACTGTGCCTCTGCAGCCAGGTGGGTTTTCTGCCTGCCCAGCAGTGGCCCTGGCTGCCACAGCCCCCAGCCTCCCCAAATCTCATCCTTAGCAGGGTTTCATCATTGCCTGTTTTGCACTGGAGGGATGCTCTGCAAACACCAATTTTCCCGTGCCTCATACAGTTGAAAATTCAGTGAGAAACACCTGCCATTTACCACATTTCACATGTTTTCTCTGGAAAACTGGGAAATGTTTGCTCTGTTCCACACTTTATCCCCACTTTCCCAGGCATGAGCTTCCCTCCCAGTGAGGGAGAATGTGAGTGATGACTTTGTGGCTATTAGTGGATAGAAAGGGGTTTTATTGCTCTTCCCTTTGTCTGGCATCTGTTGGGAGTGAGGTTTGAATCCTCTTCCCCCAGATCTATGTTTTCTAGCAAACCACATTCATTGTTCCTGAAAACTCCAAACCATTTGCTGCCTTAAACTCAATCTGAAGTTATCAGCAGAGGGGAGGGAAGGAGGAGGGCAAAATGACCCCAGAAAGAAAGGACATATTTCTGAGGCTGAACAAAACATCCCAGGATTGCTCCTAGCCATTCTTTGTAGTATTTTTATTTTGCTCAAAACCCTGAGTGGAAATAATTAAATGACTGCCAAACAGAAATAATTTATATTGGATTTTCAGCCTGTCTGCCAGACCAAAAGTAACTTGTCATTCTGACACCCCTAACAGAGACCAGCCCCAGGGTGGAGAGATGCTTTCCCTGCCCTGTCCTGCCCTGGGGATACCCCAAATCCCACTTGTGCTTCCCTGTCTCCATCCTTGCCATGATTTTTGGGTGCCTGGGGACCCTCACCTGGAGAGCTGCCCAGCTGGGCATGGCCAGCCTGGAAGTGATGCACACTCGTAACTCCGTGGCTGTGACTGTGCAAAGTCAATGCTGTGACACGGAGCTGGTTAATGCAGTCACTGGGATGGGCTGGTGGGGTTGTTCCCAAGCCCTGTGATGAGGCTTGGCATTAGCCATGGCATGTTGGCTTGGCTGGGATCAGCAGCAAGAGAGCTTTCCGTTCACGTTTCCATTCAAAATGAAGGAAAACAGAATGAAAAATAAGTCTGTTCTGAGCACGTTTAGAAAGGAATGACTTCAAAAGTTAACAATTCAGGGCAAGTCTCCCTTTTTTAAAAGATGTTTCTAAATTAGCCATTTTGGGTCAGTCTCCATCTCTCATCCTCTGAATATCCCTTGTCCCTCCCATTCTATGGAGGGGAGAAAAACAGTTAGCAGTTCCTCACTCTTAAATAGCATCTTTCAGCAGCTGGCTAAGCTGCAAAATGGATTAGCTTTGCCTTACAGCTCTGTACACAGCAATTTCAGGCTTGCACAGAAGTTGCATAGCCTTCCCAAGCAAAACATTTCCCGTGAAGCCCCTTCTGGGGATACCAGGAGATAGAAATGAGACTCTGGGGCAGCAGCATGCTGGGGAGCAGGGAGTGGAGAACACCAGGAGGTGGGAGATCTGCTCCCACATGCAAAGCTGGCACTGAATGTGGGCAGGGCATGTTTTTCTGTCATCAGGAATGAAGAGGGAAGGAGTCAAGCCGAAGCCTGGCAGGGACTCTGGTGCTGGGAGCCTGGATCCAGGGCTGAGGAGGTGGGCAGAGTCCTTGGGCGAGCATCTCCTCCATCCCCGGGCACCTGCAGTGGTGGGTACAGGGTGTTGGAGGGGCTGGTGGCAGGTCCTGGCCAGCTGGCCCATGGGACAGCAGTGACACCCTCACAGGGGGGTTGTTCAAGCCCCAGCAATGGGTAAGGGCAAGGCAAGTGCTGCCTCCAGGGGTGCTGTGTCTGAGGACTTCATCCTGCTTTCTTCCTTGTCCAAGCACCAGCTTTTAAGCTTGCCAGCCTCCCCTTCTGCAGGGGACCTCACCCTGCCACATCCTGCTGGCAGGAGCTAAATTGCTCTTTTTATGGTAGGAATTAACTCCTGTCACCTGCTCTGGCTGCACTGTCCCACACATAGCGTGGCTGGAACAGGAGCCCTGGGGATGTGCTGGCCAGGAGAAAGTCTTGGAGAGACTGGGAGGCAGCCTCTGCCCTCCAGGGCCAGCCAGGGAGTCCATGTGTCAGCAGCAGGGATAACCTCAGCCCGGGTTAATGCCAGTGCAGATGTCAGCCAGTGATTTCATGGCCAAAGCACATTCATCATGCGCCCTCTCCCCACCTCCCCTCCTCCCTCCCTCCACAGAGAGCCCCGAATAGCAAGAGCCTGCTTTTGAGGTTGGAAGTCAGGTTTAGAATTTTAATGATATCCTGTATCCCACAGCCTTTCATTTGGGGAGAAACCGCTGTAAATGACCCATTTTTCTTCATATAATGATAATCATTACCAAGAGGAAAATGAGCACTGAGGCCAGGCACAAATGCAGTCACATAGTAGATGGGGCGGCTGATTCTGACTGGCAAAATGCTACATGGAGAAATATACCTTTTATACTTAGAAGGAACATAAAGATGTCTTTAAACATGCATGTAAATTTGTAACAAATAAGTCACCGTGGCTGGAAATGGGAAGCTAGAGAGAGCAGCCATAAATATTTTATCTCTTTGGCAGTAAGCTCCAGCACAGCAAATTGTCACATCCTCCTGGGGGAGAGGATGCCTGCTTGTGCTGTCAGATGGGAAAGCCATCTCCCAATTTCCGTGCTGCCTCCATGCTGAGCTCCCTCCTCGCCTGGGACCTGGCAGTGAGGAAGCTGGGAGCTTCCCACACCACAGGCATGGCCCCTGCTCCTATTTTTTTTTTTGAAGGAGGGAAAGAATTTCATTAGCAAGGAAAGCCTGAAGAACCAACAGTTGGTGCAAACAAACTGCTTAGTCCCAAGAAGCAGCACACACCCCTGCACCTTGGGGTGCTCTCTAACCAGGAGCAGGGGAACCTGCAGGTATTCTGAGCTGCATGGGATGTGTGGAAGTATCCCCACCTGGCTGGGGACGGATGCAAAGGAGAGGGAATACTGGAATACACAAATTATTACTTCAAATCCCCTGGGTCATGCTCATCTCAGCCACCCCAACCCCTTCCTGCTGCATGCTGGCTGGCACATGCACACGGGGCTATGGCACTTCCCAGCACCACTCCGGTCTGGCTCCTAAACAGCTTGGAGCATCCCTGTGTGGCTGCCTGGAAGGTGGATGGAGGACCTTTGGGAAGGCCGTGCTGTGGAAACCCAAATCCCTCCTCTGGGAATTCTGCCGTGGTTCCTGAGCCGCTTGTGACACAGCATGGGAGATCCTCCTGGTGATGGTGCCAGAAGCCTTCGTCTGACACACTCCTTGAAGCTCAGATCGAGGCATTTGCAGCCCTGACTCTGTGACTGAGGTCAGCAACCAGAAAATGCGCCATGGAGCAGAGCCACCATCCTGTCCTGGTGCTTCCAGGTGCTCTAGCAGATACGGGAACCTTGGAAGTCATTTCCCTTTAGAGCAGGGATCAAAGGCCAGCTGCTCCCTGAAGACAGCATTAGGCTGAACACACTGCAGGTTGCTGATCTGTGTGAGGGTGTGAACAGGAGGTGCTGTGGTGACTTGTCTTTGAGGTGATACCCAGGGCACCTCATTTAGTTCCAAGACTTCAGCCTAGAAATCATCAGCTGCCTCTGATCACGGTGTTCAAGCACCTAAAAATTCAATTAGGTGTGACCTGAGGAAAACCTATGAACATATAATTGGTTGGGAGAGTGAGTCCTGATCCCAGGTAATTGCCCTCCTCTGGAGTAGCCTGCAGCAGCCCCTTGGCCTGGCTCATGTGCCAAGGATGGAGCTGGTTAGGTTTGTGAGTGATATAAGGAGCCTGGTCTCTGGGTGCTGGAATTGAATTAGACATCAACAAGACAGATTTTATTAGATTTATTAGATGGCTGGTAGAGACAAGGCTAGAAACCAGAGGAAGAGAAGTGTCTCCCCAGCGACCTCTGGGCTGGCATTATTTTTCTTGCACTGTGTCAGATGGGTGCAGCGTTCATCTCCCAGGTGATTCCAGAGCAGCAGATGCCAGCGCTGCCCCCATCCCAGAGGCTGAGGCTGTGCAAGATGAGGAGGGTGACCTTGAGATTAGTGCCCCAGAGCTGTTCCAGAAGGAACTGGCAGTGGCATGGACTTGGATGATGGAGAGCAAGTGTAGAGCAGAATCCACTGAGGGCCATCTCCAGCCTGTGGCACCACCAGCCCCTACCATGACTCAACTGTGATTTCAGACAAGTTAACCACTGTCAGCTGGGGGGTGCACCACCAGGAGTTCTCACCCTGCTAAGGGTTCATGACAACCAGCATCGAGCTACTGTCACCGATAATTAACGTTGGACCAGCCTTGCCAAAATACATTCAGCAGTTGTATGGCAAGGCAAAGGTCCCTTGATTTTACAAGTTACCTGTCACTTCCATCTCGTGCATTACAGAGGTTTGAGGCGAGCTTTCTACTCAGAAAAATGGCGTGATGTTCTTGGTGGAGCTTCTACTGGGATACACCCTGCTGCCTGCTCAAGAGTCACTGCCCTGCAAAGCGGAAGCAGCTGAGATGCCTTCTCCTCTCCTGGGGAGCTGGCTCAGCTGTCAGTACAACAGGCTGAGCAGCAGCATGCCTGCTCCCAGGGCAGATGGCTGCCTTAAACCTGGGGGAGCAGCAGCGTGCCAGATGTCACCAGATGAGACCTGTTGTCACAGGAGAGGCTCTGCCTCAGGAAGGTCTCCGAGGAGCAGACTGGGAAATAAACCCTGTGGGAACCAGTCAGGCATCGCCAGCAGTACCACCTTAGGGTGGCTTGGGAGAACAGAGAGCAGCAAAATCACCCCAGGGGTTATCTGGATCCCCCACATCTGCTGCTGGTTCGTGCAGAGGCTGAACCCTGGCAGTGCTGGTGGGGCTGAGTCCCCCTCTCTGGGCTCAGGGTCCCCAGTGACATGGCCCACAGCCTGACTGTATGGCTGGGCAGAGGTGGCCTTGCCAGGCTCAGTGGGAACCAGCAGACACAACCTCCTTTTATCACAGCCACTGGGCTCTGCTGCTCCATTCCACCAGAACAGCCAGCAGCTGGCTCCTGTTAATTAAGAGCAGAACAATCACTCTTAATCAAAGGCCAGACTGATAGCAGCAGTAGCAGCCTGCTGAGCTCATCCCACCTCTACTAACCCTGTGCTCGGGGCAGAGGGAATAACAGGGGCATAAATGTTTCTGTGCAATTGCTGCCTGGCAGCAGGGACAAGCTGGATGCAGCTCCTAGGGAGGGCAGAGATGCCACTTGCTTTGTGTAGGAGCTGATTGGCCTCCAGAGGCATCTCCCTAGCCATGTGATGCTGAAGCCAACTCCTCTCCTCGAGGACCCAGGCCCTCTGCTCGCTTGGGGAGTCAAGGGGAATAAGTGTTCTTGTGACAGCAGGACACACAGGGTCGTTCTTGCTGTCCTGCCACCCCAACACAGGGCTGGTGCAACACCTCCCAAAAGCTACTGGAGTGCAGAAAGTGCTCAATACCTTCACCATCAAGTAGAGCAGAGGTCACCAGGATTGTAGTTTGAGATTCAGACCCCTTTAGTCCTCCCAACTCTTCCCTTTGCCACTTGCCCTGCTCTGCTTGCATCAGGCACTTGCTGCCCACAGCCTTTCCGAGAAGAGAAGAGAAGAGAAGAGAAGAGAAGAGAAGAGAAGAGAAGAGAAGAGAAGAGGTCCCTCACCTGCTGCCTGAAGTCTGACAGCCAACCTGGCCCCAGCTCAGAGGAACCAGCAGGTGACTCTCTCCCGGGTCTCTACAAGAGCCTGCAAGCCAGCCCCTCATCCTTCCAGCCAGTACTGCAGAGTCATCCCTGCCTGAACACCCTCCCACAGGCAGGAGGTGCCTGCAGATCTCAGATGAATCTTCCCTGGTAGATCTCCAGAGTTCTGCCCCAGAGGTTCCAGCATCTCCTTTCCCACAAGCATGTTTTCAGCACCAGGAAACTCCCAGCACTCTCCTATTTATAGCCTCACACTCCAGTTTTCATTTTATTTTAATTAGCTGATTCCCTCTCCCACCTGGCTCTCAGGCACCTAGTGAATTGGATGAGGATGCTGGGAGCAGCACTCAGGAAAGTTTGTGCCTCTCTGCCAGCACCCAGGAGAGTGAGGGCGAGGATGAGCGAGAGCAGGGAGCTTTCCTTCCTCCATCTGTAGGGATTTCCAGCAGGCAGTAGGGGAAAGCATCTGTGTGAGGACTCTGCTCTGGCTCCATGATTTCCTTTCCCCCAGTGCTGACAGTGTGAGGTTATTTGAGGACATGGTTGTGAGTCACACACAAAAGTACATCCTCAGGCTACTGAAATCAGATCCAAGTTTTATGCTCCTGGCCTGGCTTGCTCCTGGTGTTTGCATTCATGCCTGTTGACGGCACAGGAAAAATCCAAGCTGTGGCCTTTGTGTGCAGGTGAAACTTGTTGGCCACTTGAGTGAGGCCTTCCTCTCCAGGAAGGACCAGCAGAGGTCAGAGCCGGTGGTGTGCTGCTGTATCTGAGTGAGATGACTTGTTCAACTGCGAGCTGCAGGTGCACTGTCAGCCCTGCCATGCCTGGGGCAGGAAGCACTTTTGTTCCCAGCACAAGGATGGCACAGCTCCTTCAGATGAAAGCAAAACAGTTTCCTAGGCAGCAGACAGGACCTGTGAGGGTGTTGGTTATACCTACTGACAGCACCTTGTGGGCTGGGAGCATGCTGGAGGAAACACATAATATCCAGCAGCATCTCCAAAAAAATGGGGGAAAAGCCTGGAAAACAAAACAAAACAAAATGAACAAAAAAACCCAACAAAAAAACCAAACTAACAAACAAAAAGGAGAGTATAGCTGGGTAAATTCCCCCAGCAGGGGCAGGTCCCGACACAGCTGTGAGAGCCTGTGCTGAGCCCAGCACTTGCAGGATGCAAGGGGAGGGCGGGGAAATAGGGAAAACACTGACGATCTGGCAGAGGAGCAGCAGGCCCAGGAGGACCCCCGAGGTAGCAGAGAGGGAAATGCCCCAGGACCAGTGGGGAAAGCTCTGCTGAAGAGTGATAAGGGGTGCAAGGAGCCTGCAGTAGTGAGAGGAGGGTGGGGATAGCTCTGTGAGCAGAACGTGCATTCCACTGAGCTCCACGTGCATCTCCCACCGTGGCAAACATGCATTCAGACAGATGTTTGCCAAATGTGCCGGTTTTGGCAACAAACCAACAAACTGTGAGAGATTTTGATGCTTTTGTATGTGGGGTTTGGTCCAGATTAGATCAAAATCTTGAAAATGCACCCGACTTGGAAACGCTGAGAAATTCCTGTGCAGAAATGCTTTGCTGGGGAAATGGTAAATTGTTTTGGTAGAGTCAAAATGTAGTATTATAATTTCATGTTTTATGTACAAGTCAAAATGAATCATTTACCTTCTTTAACTATTTTTAAACACCCAAAACATCTGAAAAGGCTTTTTTTTTTTCTTTTTGACACGTCTGTCAAATATCACCAAACTCAGTGTGTTTGTGAATGGGGAGCTGTTCCCAGCAGCTGCAGCTGCCTGTGTCAGCAGGAAAGCCCTGACCAGGATGGCTGTGGGGGACAGGACTGGGAACAAAAAGGTCAGCCAGCCAGCCAGCCAGCCTATGTCGGACTCTGCTTTGGGCAAGCAGCGTTTCCCCACCCCATCACCAAAGTGATGTAATTGAGAGGGTAGTTTGATTTTTTTTTCCTATTCAGGCAACAGTTCTGATACCTTCTGCTTGTGTTTGTTTTTGGGAAAGGGGGCTGAAATGAACCCCAGAGGGGACTGAGGGGGTTTGCAGCATGTGAGCACAGTTGATGCACTCACTGGTGTAAGCAAGAGCTGGTTTCATCTGATATTGCATTGTTTATTTTGAGCAGGTTCTAGGAAGAGTTTGCAGCTCTTTCCCCCTTTCTTGATGTGCCTACACAGTAAATTATCTGTAATCATTAGCAAGTGGGCTGCTTCCTCCTTCAGACACAATTAGTGGGCAGGGTCCGGAAAAATCTTCCTCAATCTCATTTCCTTCACAGGATGCACTTGAGAGCCCGGTACTGCCTTGGAGGAGGCAGGGCACAGCCGCTGCCCAGAGCCACCTTCCCTATTCCTCGGGGTAGGAGCATCCTCCCTCCCTCCCTCCTTAGTCCCCAGGGACTACCCCGGGCGGGGAAGCTGAAACCTCAGCCTGCAGGTCAGCGAGGCTGAGCCGGACACAGGAACATGCAATGGCTCGGGCGCGACCAGATTTAGAGTTTTTCTCGGTCAAAGCAGAGTTTGCCCTGCCTGTAAGCCCCATCCTTATGTGGTGCCCAGAGTCACAGGTAATTCAGGGAGTCGCGAATCGTGTAAGCAATGAACAGCCGCTGCCTGTGGCCGGCCTCTGCCGAGAGCAGGTCACTTGGCTGCGCTTCGGTGGCTCCCTGGAGCACCGCCAGCTGCCAGGGAGTGATGCCATCGCCTGGGTGGCTCTGCCCTGACGTCCCCAGCAAAGGCGGTTGTGCCCATCGCCTCCTCTTGGCCCACGCTGGAGACAGGGTGGGCACTGCCAGGCGGGATAAGGGCTCGGTGGAGCAGCAGCTCTTGAGGGGCTGAAGGACTAAGTGAGGGGGAGCTTTGGATTTACACTCAGGAAAACTGGAATAAATCAAAGCAATTAAAGTGCAAATGAAGCTTTAAACAATGAGGCATCCTAATTACCTGGGAAGCGCGTTGTGTACACTTCTGCCTCACTCCCTTTTTTTAAAATAGACAGAATTCAAATTACATAAATAATTTAAATTAATTTGCCAGGTAGAGCTGGGCTTTGGGACGCGCCTGCTGGCGTTAATGAGGCTGTGTTTTGCCAATGGCTCCACGAGCCCTCCAGGCTTGTCTGCAGCCGCTGGGTCCCCAGGCGTGGGCGATGGGGTTTGTGTGGGGGTACCGGCAGCTCCTGCATCCGCACGGCTCCTGGGTGTGGTGCCGGCTGCTGTGCCAGAAGGTGCCGGGCACAGGCGCTGAGCAGAGGCAGGGGAGGGTGCAGGAGGGCACTGTGATGGGTGGCTGCGGGCTGCAGGCGCCGGAAAGGGCAGAGCTAGCGGTAATTAATCACGGCAATGAGCCACCGGCATCGCTGGGAAAAGCGCAGTTTAATTTTCTTCCAAACCGCCTGGGCTGGTGGTGGAGCAAAGCTGTGACCGCACATCCTTGGGTAACCACAAGTGCTTTATAGCACCCGGGAGGACCAGGAAAAAGAGGTGCAAGACCAAGAAATAACTTCTCAGACAGAGAAGAGGCACCAGAGGAATAGGGCGAGGGCTGGCTGCACCAGTGCTGCTCCCTTTCCCTCGGTGCCAGAGGAAGCAGGGCAGAGGTGAGTGCAAACTCTGCCCTTCAGTTGGTTTTGGATTCATCTGCAGGACCCCTGAGGCTCTCCAGAAAATCAGCAGCCCCCTCCATTCCCACTGAAGCCTCTCCCATCCTGCAGGGAAGCTGGGAAAGGGCAGGCTGGGCTGGGTATCCCCAAGCACACGCCGGAGATGCAGGGGGGACATGCTGCCGTGGGCGTTACCGAGGGCATTCACTCACTCCAGTGCAAAGGAGCTGCTTGTGTAGGGTAGAAGTAGAGGAGAATAAGCAATTAGGGATTGCATTTTGTCCTGGTAAGGAGGCCCAGAGTTGCCAAGACTGAAGCATTGCTTCAGTACTTGCTTGTGGGAGTCCTGGCACCAAAAGGGATGCAAAAGCTGTTAGATCCCTTCCCATAGGAAGCTGCCAGCCTGGCTCACTGACATCCATAACGCTCCAAGCTCATTATGTTCAGGTGGGCTGCCTTTTATTTACAAGAATTCCTGCAGGAAGAAAGTTTTGTGAATACTTGTCTAAACAAATATTTGCCTCAGATGTGCGCTTGTGGCTCTCTAACATGCTTATTGTCTTGTTTACTCAGCACAGTTCTCAGGCAGTTTCTGAGAGTACTGTCAGATGCGGGTCATTTAAAAGTTACGAAGTAATGATTGTTTAAAAACTACTGCTTTTCTCTAATAGTCCTCCAAGGAGAGTTTTCTGTGCCCCCTCCCTGACAGGATGGTCAGGCATCACTCAAATTGGCAAGCTCTGCTCTGTGGATCAGCAAAGAACTCCTTATTTCCATATAGCACCGGGGCTGCAAGGGGCGGGGAAAGCACCAGCTCTTGGAAAATGAGGAGAAGGAGCTTGAACTGCAGCAAGTGCTTGGAAACAATTTCCAAAAGGCAAGAGAGGTGCTCACCGTGGGTAATGCGTGGTTTGACCCGGGAGGAAGCAGCGCTCGAGCCCTGTGATTCAGCCTGGCCCCGCAGTCCCCTTCCTCCACTCTGAAAGGTCACCACAGCAAATGAACGTGTTTGTCAAACCCAGCCCGGGCTGCCGGGAGCCCTTCAGGGGCAGACGCCAGGGAAGGATCTGCCATTTGAGCATATTTCTTCTGCTGAAAACGATCTGCTCAGCACGGGTGGTTAAAGACTTGTTAGCTGCTGTTGTAAACACCGTGAGTTAACACCTTTCGGTGCCCTGGGTGCTCACCAGGAGGCAGGAAAGGGTTTTCTGTCTGGTTTCATGCAGGCATGAGGAGAGTTTGGGCTGGGAGCTGTGCCTTCCCCCAGCTCCCCTGACCACACGAGTAACTCACAGGGCAGGGGGGCAGGATTTATAAGCAAGCTGCTTCCTAACCTTACCGTGCTGTGATGCAACCCACTGCCCTTTAAATAACCACTGTCTTTTGAAGACATAAATACTTACAGGGTGAAAGAAAAAAAGCCACCGTTCCCTCCTGAAAGACCTAATTTATCTGGAATTATCTATCCTTGGCTATAAATCCCCAGTAAAACTTGGCACGAGTTTTAAGGCAGTTACAGCAATGACTGTATATTTTTATCCAAAACCTCAAGAAAGAACAAATTGAAGCCCCAAACGGCAGCTCTGAGTTGCTGCAGAGAGCCACGCTGGTGAGAGCAGGGCTGCAGGGACTGCCTTGCCTGGGAAGCACCACATAGCAGTTCTCATGAGTTCCCACCACAGCTTTTTGGTTTCTTTCTGAGCAATTCCTGCTTGGGAAATTATTTTAACGCACCAGTTTTCCTTGCTGGCAGCAGACTCAGAAGAGCATCCTGAGGGTCCTGGGTGGGGCAGCAGCTTTAAGTCCCATGCTAACGTTTGCTGAGCACCACATCCTTGCCTGCCACATCCTTTGGAAACCAGGGCACAGGTACATGCATCCCTGCTGTCCACCTACTCAGGCACAAGGCAGGGCTGGCTCTGACTCATCTGGCTTCCCACTTTCTCTTTTGTTCTTCTTGTCTCCCTGAAGCAGGAGAGAATCCAGCTTTTATTTAAATGAGGCCCTATAAACAAACAGCTGCAAAGTAGGGCAGGTTTTTAATGGCTTACACCTCTTTGGGCTTGGCTTCTTCCCTTCAGCCTCTGTGGCTGCGATCATGGTCTGTCTCCATGTAGGCAGTTCAATGACGTTTTTGAGTGCACTGGGACCTACCTGTTCATTTCTGGGAGTGCATTCCCTGCACAGAAAAGATTAACTCATTAAGTAGGCAAGCACAGCATGGTGAGGAGGAGCTGTGGCAATGAGCAGCTGAACCAGTCCAGAAAGCTGCTGGGATCTCATGACACCCTGGGGAAAGCTGTGCCAGCCCTAACCTCACCCCTACTCGAAGAGGGACATACCCCACAGCCTGTGAGCTGCTCTGTAACTGGTGAAATCCCATGGCCGTAGTTAAGCACAACCATCCCCAGGCTGGGACCTCTGCAGAGCACATGGGTCTGTCTCCCTGCTGGAGCTGAGACACAGCTAGGCTGGGATACCTGGAGCTGGGAATGCTGTGAACTGTGTGTCCCCCCGGGGCTGTGGTTTTGTGTCTGTGCTGCAGAAACTGCAGAAGCACCCAGGGCATGAGCTTGCTGAGGAGCTCTGGACAGGGAGTGCCCATGTAAGGGCAGCAGGCTGTGTTTCCGTGCAGGACACCCCGTGCTGTGTTTGTACTCCGTATAAAGCTCTTCTGCATCGTCATGCACAGGGCGTGGTGGTGGGTGCCCCAGGGGTGGGATGGCACCTGCTGGGAGCCCAGCTCATGTGTGCTGGGAGCTGAGGGAGCTGTCACTGCCACCATTCCATCCATGGTCAGCACACAGAGGGACCCTAACGCTTGTTCTCTGCTATCTGTTCCAGGAATGGAGGGATGCATGTACAGCTGGGAGCAGCAGGAGACCAGCACAGCCCTGTGGGGATAGGCGTGAAGCTGATTCCCTGTGAGGACACAGCAGCAGCCCCCCAGTCCCTGGAGGAACGTGGGGTCTCACTGGGCAGAGGGAGAGCTCCCCTGCTGCCCTGTCACCTGCCGTGTTTCCAGGAATCTACACCAGGATTTGGGACTTGGGGCCTGGAGGCGTATTAGTGCCATAGGATCGCTGGAGAGCCTGGCAGCGATGGGGGACCCGCCACAGAGGAGGGACATTCCTGCAGGAGGCCCTGCACACCCGTGAGCCCTGGCTGCTGGTGGCGGAGGGTGCCTGGGGCTGGGCTGCTCAGCCAGCCCTGGGCTGGGGGCAGAGCCGCGGTGCTTGCAGGGCACAGCCCCTGAGGGGCGAAGGGCTGGGGCGGGGGCTGCAGGGGCAGCCCCGAGCCCTGGGACAGCGGGGCTGCCAGCTGAGCCACTGCTCCTCCAGGCACCTCTTCCTGGGGTGGCAGTGGGGGACAGAGCGGCCCTCGGTCCCTGGGCTCGCCGCGGATGTGCCCCCGCGCAGCGCCGGCGGGACCGCTCCCCTAGTGCCGGCGCCGAGGGACGGAGGGCCGCCCGCCTCGCCATGGTGCTGCCGCCGCCCGACAAGCGCCACGTCTGCCTGACCACCATCGTCATCATGACCAGCATGGCCTTCATGGATGCCTACCTGGTGGAGCAGAACCAGGGGCCCCGCAAGATCGGCGTCTGCATCATCGTGCTGGTGGGAGACATCTGCTTCCTCATCGTGCTGCGCTACGTGGCCGTGTGGGTGGGGGCCGAGGTGAAGACGGCCAAGCGGGGCTACGCCATGATCCTGTGGTTCCTCTACATCTTCGTGCTGGAGATCAAGCTGTATTTCATCTTTCAGAATTACAAAGCAGACAAGAAGAACCTGGAGACGGTGGCCAGGAAAGCTCTGACCCTCCTGCTCTCCATCTGCGTGCCGGGGCTCTACCTGGTGCTGGTGGCCTTGGACAGCATGGAGTACATACGGACCTTTCGGAAGAAAGAGGACTTGCGGGGACGCCTCTTCTGGGTGGCCCTCGACCTGCTGGATATCTTGGACATCCAGGCCAACCTGTGGGAGCCACACAGGACCGGCCTGCCCATCTGGGCAGAGGGGCTCATGTTCTTCTACTGCTACATACTCCTCCTGATCCTGCCTTGCGTGTCCCTCAGTGAGATCAGCATGCAAGGGGAGCACATCGCCCCGCAAAAAATGATGCTCTACCCCGTCCTCAGCCTGGTCACCATTAACATCGTCACCATCTTCATCCGGGCCATCAACATGATCTTGTTCCAGGACAGCAGGGTCTCCACCATCTTTATTGGCAAGAACATCATCGCGATCGCCACCAAGGCGTGCACCTTCCTGGAGTACAAGCGGCAGGTGAAGGAGTTCCCGCAGAACGCCATCGCCCTGGAGCTCCAGCAGAACTCCCTCTCGCACAACCAGACTATCCACAGCGCACAGGGCATCCCCCACGAGCCGTCGCCCACCAGCGAGATCCTGGACACATGAGGGATCCCCCAGCCAAGCGTTGGTTCAGACGGCCCCGTGCTGAGCGGAAGAGGGATGATGCCGCTTTCTTGCTGCCTGGTGCAAGCGCGACAGACAAATCCCGGCAGTGAGGGCTCTTCTAGGCACAAAAACACCAACCGCGTTTTAATTGAGCTATGGAGTGTCCTCTAGACGTCTTCATCTCAGGTATAGCCCTAGGAGTCCTCCAGACAAACCAAATGGACTTGCAAAGGACCTGAACCAGCTGACCCTCTCTCCCCCTCCTGCCACCATCTCCCCTCCCGAGCAAAGACCGCTAAGGTTGCAACGTCCCTTTTTACTCCCCGAGCACCTCACCTTTACTCCAAGCCTGGATCGAAGATTTTGTTACTGGAGACCTTTTTACGGAGCGGGGA
>VZRS01000717.1:29998-114888 GCA_013398055.1 Ifrita kowaldi
CTGTGATCGTAGATGTCTCTTATCCCCCATGGTTGTGTTTACAGTTTCCTATTTATATCGGTTCCGGGGACTCTCAGGCTGCCCTGGGGACCGGTGTCCTTGTGGCGAGCAAGAGCAGGGAGTCCTGCAGTGGGGAGCGGGGCCGGGGGATGGCGTGGCTGCCCTGTCCCGGGCCGAGGGGGACTGAGCCTCCACCAGCGCACTGCGCCGACTCTGCCGGGAGCAATATTTGACGAGCTAAAGCTAATCTAATGCTGGTGTTTTACGTCTTTCATTCACTCCAAACGACTCAGCACAATATTTCTATTTTTAGAAGGGTCCCTCTCTCTCTCTCTCTCTCTCTCCCTGAAATCGAGAGCCTCCCTGCCTGCAGCAGCCGGAGCAGCCTCCCCAGCCCTCGGCACTGCTGCTGGCAGGCACGGGCACCCGGGAGGGATTAGGAACAAGGATGGCGATGATGCATTTCACTCTGGCATCGAGCGTTTATAAAGAGGGCTGCTTTCCACAGCTACTATATTTTTAAAATAAATATTAAAAAAAAAAGAAAAAAAAACCAACAAAACAAAAAACGAAAAAATCCCAACCCAACTCCCAAAAAGAGCCCGGAAGGATGTGCTGCCCCGGGTAGGCAGCTGGGCTTGGGGCTGGGCTGGGATCTCCTCTGCAGGCGTGGGTGGTGGTGAGGGGCTCAGCCACGGACAGCAGGGTGGGAGGCGAGGACCAGCCGGACAATAAAAGCCCCGTGAGAGCAATGGCTTCTGGTGGTCTCTTTTCTGCCAGCGTGGGGAGGGAGGGGATCAGCTCTCATACAGCCCAAATCACTTGTCTCCTCTTCTGTCCACCTCCCCCGGACTCATAAGTGCCGTCTCCCGAGGTTCTGCGCCCTGCACTCAATGAGCAGTGGGCGCATAAAGGAAATAAATCATTGTTCCAGCTGAAATGCTGCCCCCGGGCTGGGTGCGCCTCCGCTGCCTGACCCTGGGCGGAGGCGCAAGGAGACACGCAGGAAACCTGCATCTCGAACATGCTGAAACTGGATATTTTTGCTTTTTTTGAACAAAATGCTTCATTTTGAGGAGACGGAATAAAATGCCTGGTGCTGTTTACATTTCTCTTCCACATTTCCCCTAGCTCTGCTCACCGAATTTGACCTAAATCCACAAATCATTTCAGTTTTCATCTTCTCAGCCCATCACAATCTGTCCAAAACATTTCAGCCTTCCCTGATCCAGACTTCCAATTTTAGGACCAGGCAATCGCAGTCTTGCTTGGCCACCCTGTCACCCAGGGATCACTCTAATGTTAATTAAATCCACCGAGAAATAAAACAGTATCTTTGCCAACAAAAGTGAGTTTGCAACAGATTTAGCCAACTGGAGAAGTTTCTTCCCCCTTCCCCTCAGGGAACATGAGAGGAAGTGGGCAGGTGATTTAAAAGGCATTAGTAGAAATTAATTAAATTGCTAAACTATTCTGGAATACCTATGGAATTACATATTACATCTCTGCTGGTGCCTTTAAAATACATGCGATTAGCATCAGTGCAATTAACTCCCAAGTATCTAATAACATTCTGCTGCTCTTTTAGGTAATTAATTTATGAGCCTTTGTTTTATAGTTCTTCCCCAGGACTGAGCAGAGGAAAACCTTCAGGAAAACTTTCAGGAAAACCTCTGGCATGGTGCTGTGAACCCTGGGGGCTGGGACGTGCCAGCTGAGGCAGTGCCCAGCATCAGGCTGAACGCTTATGCAGAGATCTTTTATCCTGGGGATAAAATCAGTGATCTGGTGGGTTACCCTGACAGGCTGGGTGTGTTTTTGTTCTGTCTCACCCTGATAGCTAGCTCTGCATCCTTGCCTTATATTGGAATAAGTTCATTTTCCCTTGAGCCAGATCTGTTGCTAAGGTTGCTTGGGGGGATGTCTGGCTGTGCTCCCTGAACACAGCCTGCATGGGAAGGGAATATTGCTTTATCCTCCTGCTCCCATAACTTCCAAGAAGGTTTAGGAGTCCCCACAAGTTTTTCTTGAGGTTGCAAGACCCTGCTTTCCACTGCTGACATGAGGTTTTTGTCTCTGTGGAGTGGGGTGTCCCTGTGGAAGGGCTGCATTAGGAGCTGGAGCAGGAGCAGAGGTCCTGGAGGTGATGCTCACCTGGGATGCAGTGCACTACATCATTCCCAAAAAGCCACAGGTGCTCAAAGCCCACTCTGGTGAAGGGAGGGAGAAGAGGCTTTTCTCATCTTCTGCTGTTCATCATCCCCAGGGCTCAGTGTGCACCATGTTCTGCCTCAGCAACACAACCCTTTCTCTTCAAAGCCACCTTGGAAGCAAGAATTACGAGCTGGCCCCTCCCCAGCAGCTGCCAGAGGAAGGCTGGGAAGCAGGGGAGAGCTGAGCTAGCTGGGAAAGGCGGGTGTCTGCAAGCAGAGGGGAGAGCCAGAGCAGCCAGCAAAGACCTTGGGGCCGTGGGGACAGCACAGCAGTGGCAGCACTGCAGCTGCTCCCTGCCCGCTGCCTGCTGAGGGTGATGCCTCTGCCCCGAAATCCCGCCCTGCCAGCAGAGACAAGACCCCTGGGGGCCATGGGAGCAGCAAGAGGGATGGCACAGTGGCTGGGCAGGGTGACTGGCTCCCAGCCTGCCTGGTTGTTAGGGGAAGGTGATATTTTGCTGTGGGCAATGAGAACTAAAGGAAACAATTAAAACTAAATAGGCTGGAACCGAGCAATTTTTCAGCTTTCTGCTGAGAAGAAAAAGAGCTCCTTTGTGAACAGTGAAATCCTCCTGGCAAGCTGTAGAATCCCACCTGATGAAGCAAAAGCTGCACAATTAAAATGCAGAAGGGATGCAAATTCTCTGTGCTCCAGTGGAAAATCCATGGGGGTGATATCCCTTGCTGCCATTCGGAACCAGGCCACGAGCACAAGGGAGCCCGTGCCCTTGGCAGGGGAAGGCTGGTGGTGCTTCAGGGACCCAACTGGAGCTGTCCTACCTCTTACTAACCCACTGGGCAGTGCTGAAGCTACGCCTCCTTCCAAGTCACCACCCCTGGAGGAGCCAGCTCCACCCTGGAGCTTGCAGGGAACATCAGAGTCATGGCACCCTCTGGAGCTGCAAGACCCGAGCCCCTCTGAGCCCTTCTGTCAGGCTGGTCCCGAGGGTCAGCAAATTGCCCCAGTCCTGCACGGGCACAGAAGATCTCTGATTGCTTGCTGGGCAGCAGCAAAGGGCTGGGCCGTACCCACTTGTGTGCCAGGCATTGTGGAACTGCAGAACAGGAGCTCACAAGTGGAGCAAAGTAAGCCATGCAGGCTGCTAGAATGCATCAAGCCCAGACAAATCCATCTGGGTCCTGTCCCCCGTCAAAAATTTGGACGAAGAGGCAGCAATGGGCTTGAACTGCTGCGTGCCTGACACCGTCTGTGAGAAGAGCCTGGACCCAGCTCTTGTGCCCCAAGAGCCTCGTGGTACCTGCAGTACCTCCTCGCTGCCTTGGGCTGAATCACAGATATTTTACCCTCCTGGGAGCTCACATCCAGCCCACAGCAGCCCAAGCCTCTTGCTGCTGCATTCATCTGTGTGCTGGCCTGCTCCACAGCCAAGGGCGCTGAGTGGGGCTCGAGCTGTAGCTTTTCTTTCCCAAGGTCCTGGCAGCTCCCACGTGTCTTGCTTGTCCTCACCTCCTTTCGGCAGGTGAAAGTGTCTGGTGCTGCAGCCTCTGTATAGGAATGGAGGAGGGTGGCAGTCACTGAGCTGAAAGTGCCAGATTCTCCGTGTGAGCATGGCACTGGTGGCTCTGCAGGGCCCAGAAGTGCTCGGGAGGATTTGGGAGAAGAAATACACCCAGCAGGGCAATGGAGCACAAGGATGGCCATGCAAGACCCTTTGCAGTGCCACCCGCTGCAGCTCCATGCACTGTCACCAGGAGCCATAAATAAATAAGGGATTTTCTTTCCTTTTAATCAGTCTGGGTTAATTTGATGAGCAGGGACAGACTGAACTTTCATGCCAATAACTGTTTTCCTCTCACCTGCCCCAGATTTCCTGCACTTTTTTAGCTCAGGCCAGTGCTGCAACAGAAAACGAAGGGCAGGTGTCCAGACCACCTTGACAGCAATTCCCATCCTCCTAAATTCCTCCTGCCCAGGAACTGTGGCAAAAGTTTGAGTTTCACACCAATTTAATCCTAACTGAATGCCCTGAATTCTTCAGTTGTGTCTGGTTTTTAGGTCTGGCATCCTTGAAGAATAATATCCATTTAAATTACTGATTTGGGCTTGCTCATTTAATTTCATCTTAATAAAGATTTTATGTGGTTTTGACATATTCAGTGTCTTGAGTGTATTGACACGGCAGCCTGAAGAAGCATTATGACCATAACGGCTCAAAAAGCATTAAAAAGACCCTGGCAAGGTTTATTGATTGCCCTCTTTTATAGCTGCTCATAGACAAAGACCAGCCATAGGGAAGAGCGAATACTGTATTTTGTTTTTATGTGAGCTTCCCTGATGTTACAACAAAAGGCATTTGCAAACACATCTCTGCAAGCTCTTCATCAGGACATGAAGAAGCAGCAGTCATGTTGCTGGGTTGTTGCCAGGAGGGTGATTTTAAAGGAAAAATTCTGCAGATAGCAGAGAAGTCACCTCCAAGGAAGGGATGTCAGAGTGTAAATAAATAAATAAACAAATGATGAAGATGCCCAGGTCCTCCCCACTGGTGTATCCCAGAGGAAAAGCCCTCATGCCTCACTGTAACATGTTGAAGGAAAGGGTAAATCATCTGCCAAAATCTGTCCTCAGAGCTGTGGGTTTCCCCATGGACAGCTAATGTACCCCAGTGTCAGTGTGAAAACACAAACGCACTGTGGGCGTGTTATGCTAAGTGCAACAGAGATAAAAATCAGTCGAATGATCCATTGGTGAGGTAGAAATGTTCTTGAGATGGGAGAGCAGCATAATTATCTCCTCATGGCCAACATTTGCATAGAGAGATGCCCCCAGGAGACCCCTGCACAGCCACCTGCCCGACAGCTGATGGGAGGATTTTTATTAGACACTAATTGCACCCATTTCCTCCAGCCCGGGCAGGGGTGCCTTCTGCTTAAAGGAGCCATGCACCAAGGAAGAAAACCAGCTGCAGCAAAGCAGCAGCACCTCTACCTGCATGGCCACGAGATGTGCTGCTGGCTGATGCACCAGCCCAGAGGGCAGGGGCACAAGCCAGCACTGGGCCCCTGCTTGGCTTTTGGGTAGGGCAGAGGGAAGGACCAAGAAGCTTCCTGGTGTCCCAAGGAGCAAGTCAACAAAACACATCCAACGGGGTGACCAGCACCAACTGAGCTCCAAGGAAGGACCTTCTTTCTCCACCCTTGAAGAGATATTGCCATGACACCAAATTGATTTTGTGCCATAAAGCCAGCAGACACGAGGTCTGCAGGGTTCTGCACCCACAAATGCATTTCCTAGTGCCTTTACATGGCTGTAGGTGAGTGATCACCCTTGCCTTGCTCTCCGGGGCTCCCCTGCTTCTCCAAATCTGCTGTGAAAATAGCAACTCATCGCTCACGAGGCTGAGGATGCTGACAACCAGAGTGCAGCACCTTGAGCATGCCAGGCACATCCTCCTGCACCCCAGGTGGGCCAGGCCAGCAGGCAGATAATAACCCAGCATCCCAGCTCCCAGGGCTCTGCACGTGAAGCTGCCTCTGCCCAGCAGAGTAAGTACCTCGAGCAGAAAAAGGCACTGTTTCCCTTTTCTGTGCTGGTGCCAGGGAGAACTTAGTATTCAAAAACTGTTTTCAGATGTTTCACTTCACAGCTGGTGAATGAACTCGGAGAGCTCAATAAACCTCTTTGTAAGACATTATCTCTCATTAATCTCTCAAGTGAGGCTGGCACCTGGAATTGCATAAATCTTTACCTGCACATAGTAGGAAACAGGGGGATGGGCCATCACCAGAAAGCATGTTATAATGGGAGAGTCACAAACAGCAAATAAAGAAAAATCCTTGTAAGATTATCCTCCTGATTTCCTCCTGGCAAGAGGACATCAACTTTTGGAGGAGATGGACCCTTGGTGGAAGAGGTTTCAGCAGGAGATGGGGCAGCACAAGGGTCTTCAGCAGTCTTCAGGCATTATGGGGGAACCGCCTTTCCATCGGACAGCTCAGGAAATGTCCAAAAACTTTAAATGGTGCTGCCTGCTCAGGAGCAAACTGCTTCACAAGAACTGGCAGCTTGCAGTTCCCTGCCTGATCCCAACCAGCTGCTTTGGACACGGTGTGGTTTCTGTCTCACTCTTCTCCTGGTAGAAGGCTGGACTGGCTGTGCCAGAGCACCATGAACCTCCAGCATGCACCATCACACTCCTATGAGTGGGACACAGCCACCAAAGCCACCTCCCTGAGGCAGGACAGCTCTGAAAAATGTTTGGAAAGAAGGATGATTTAGCAAGTCTTGAACAGCTTGATGTAGAAATAGCATCCAGAGTGTTCTCCCTGGCAGGGGATTTTGAAATTTATTTGGGCATTCTTTGCTTTGGTGCAGCAGATGGTAGGGAGGCATGGTGGCCTGGAATATTAATGCTTCCTCCAGCATCCATGTCCTCAGAGCAACTGGCAGCTCCATGTTTCTGCTGAGCATCATGCAGCCTCATCTTCTGTCTCAGGCCTGTGCTCTTCCCACATCAGCTAGGAATTAGAATCTGTGGCTCAGCCCACAGCGGCCCCCTCAGGGGTGGGGCATTTTGCATCAGGAAAGCTGAAGGGCAGAGGCTGAGGCTGGGAAGAAGGGACGCGGTTATGGCAGGGATACCACCCACTTTGCCCAAATGGGAAAGTAAGGAAAAAATAAAAATGCAGTGAAGCAAATTTGTTCTGTGACTGTAACCACCACCCTCCGCTGGAAAGGCTATTCAGCCCGGATTTCAAGAGTTGTCTTTTATTGATGCCTAATGTTCCATAACCAGTGTCCAAGGAGGAGCAATTAAGCGTTCCCTTAGAAAAAATGTTTGTCTTCGGGCTATAACCAGCAAAGGATCTTCTACTAGGATGTCAAGAGATGACTTTGTACCGTGGAACTGTGTGATAAAACCCCCTCTGCTGCCCTGCCATGGCTGCTTTCTCCCCGTTCCTGGCAGGTCACAGCAGCTCTGGGCATGCTGGAGCTGGGGAGCATTGCATGACTCCACTTCCCATTCCCAGCTGGTTGGTAACCAGTGCTGAGCTCATCCTGCCGTGGTCCTTCAGACGCCTCCACCTGACAGGCTGTGAGCCCTTCAGAAAGGATAAAATGATACAGCTCCAAAGTTTAATAACACAAGCCCCAGCGATCACACAGATAAATTTAATGGTGACCACGTAGAGAGCTGCTGGCTGAGCTGTAATGTTCGACAAGGCTGCTGAATAGTCCAGCAGTCTTCCTCAGACCCAGGGAGGCCCATAAAAGCCAGCAGGATGGAGATCAGCATTTCAGCCCTCTCTGGTCTGTGTAGGGAGGAGCTGGCATGATGCTGCCATGAGTCTTACCCCTCCCAAGCACGATGCTGTCAACAGGCCAGGTGTTTTCTGCTGGGAAGACAATGTCATCAGTCTGCTGGCTCGAGCCATCCCTGCTTGGGGCTGCAGGGACTGCTGAGCATTGCTTCCCTGGCTGGCTCTGTCTGGCACACTCTTCTCTCTTCTACCTCACACCTCTGTCAGGCACTTCCCAGGGGCTCTGCCTGATGGAGTCCTTCCTTTATCTTTCTTACAAGTGGAAAATTACATCCATATTATTAAGTGCAGAGAACATGAGTGCTGTGGGGTTTGGGGTTTAAAAGGCAGCGTGTGCTCATGGCAGCTGTGCCCGTGACATGCTAACGCTCACTCCTCCATTCTTTTGTGTCAACAAGGGCAGCACCAGGCTCAGGGCACACCAACTTGCAAGGGAAGGGACGTGCTTTAATGGCTGGCTCTGCTCTTCTTCCATGGGTTCACGTGGGATCCTGGAAACATTGCCAATGCCCAAATCTGGAGCCTTGAGGAGCAGTCAGCAGCGGTGCTGGGAATGCCCTGGCTGCAGCAGCTCTCCTTGCTTCCCAAACCCAACCTTTCCAAAGGACATACCCTGGGGATTTGCTTTTGTCGGGATCAAGCTTACAACAGGTTTCTGCTTCTTTTTCTTTTTCTTTTTCCCAGACACCCCACTGAACACCACCCAGTGACCCTTACCACATTTCCAGTCTGTCCCAGGAAGAAATCCTGCCCTTCTCCTGCTTAAGCCTTGCCATAATAACCATTTAATCTCTCCTTTCCTGGGCTGAGCAGCTTGCCATGCCCATCTCCTTCAGCCCCAGCTTTTGCAGACACATGCCCAGGAGCACAACAGCCCCAGGAGGGGTGGGATGGACCCAGCACAGTTTTCAGGAGCACAGGAACAAGCTTGGCATTTAATCTGCTGTAGCCCCAAGTAGGATTTAGCAAAGGATCTACCTCTAATTGTCAGTGCCTAAAGGACTATTAAATATGTCCTTTAGCTGGTTTCTGAAGGACTTGTACTATTTTAATAAGCATCTCAAGAAAGAAAAGCTCTCTGTGAAGCATTAGCTTTGAGATCCAAAAGCAATCTTACTAACATACAATATCAAGTTTGATTGACAAGGCCAATACCCATAAACCGTGCTGATTGACACTAATTAGCCTGCCAGCCTTTAATTGCTTCTGATCGTGTTCTACATCACTCTGATTAAAAAATTAGTCCCATGCAAAAAAAATCAATGCAGCAGGGGGTGGTTTGAGATCTCAGCTGGGCCCCGAGACTTCACGCTGCCTTTGTTCACAGAGCATGGGCACATCTTTTCAAAGGGACATCACAGAGCAGGGGCAGGCAGGCAGGGCAGAAGCCCTTCAGCCTAACTCATAGAATGAACCCCTCCTGCTCAGGGTAGGTTTTCTTTGGAGGATCCCAAATCCTGGAAGAAGGGGAGAGCAGCTAGCCAGGCAAGGTGAGGCCAAGCCAGCAGTCTGAGCTGCAGTGTTATGGGCAGCAGGAGCAGGGGTGCAGGCAGGACTGAGCTGAGGAGCTGATGGGATGCTGGCCAGGCTGTCCCTTGTCCCCTGGGTCACTCACAGCCATGATTGCCCACAACCCCTGCTTTGAGACTGGACCTGGATCTCTTGCCACAGAAAGACAGGAACACACTTGGCAGAGAAGCCTTCTTTCCACGAAGTCCCCCCGATCCCCATGGATCCCATGTCCCTGCTGCTGCCCCTCACGCCCATGAGGGTGCACAGCCACTGTGCCATCTTCTGCTCCTTAGAAAGCCTGACCTGGGCCCTGCAACCTCCTGTCAGGCTTGGAACACTAACCACGGCCTGGACCAAGTCATGTTGTTCTCTTGTGTCTCTTCTTCCTTTTCATGTGACTGCATTTGCAAGTACATCCTACACAGCTCCTTCCCTGCTGCTCACAGGGTGGATGATGGGGCGGCAGGCTCCAGCCTCCGTTCTCCCTCCTGCTGCTGCCCACCTCACCACCTGGCATTTCGGGAGTGTGGCAGCTGCAAGACCCAGGGAATGCCTCCCTGTCCTCCTGCTCTCACTCCCCTCGGGTAACTTTCAGGAAGCCTCCGTTTTTCACATGCCCCAGAGGTATATGGCAGGGATGACATCCTTTGGGCTGCACAGCTGGGGACAGGGGATTTGTCCTGGGGACAGCCCTGCATGGGGCAAATGCTGCTCCATCCCACACTCACATGCAGGCTGGGAGTGTCCTCCCTTTTCTCTCTGCTTTCCTTCTCTGCCACTTGTGGTTTTGCCCAGCCTGGATGCAGCAAGGGGGTCAATGAGCAGCAGGACAGAAGAGTGGAGGGCAGCAGTGGGCCAGGAGATGGACACCAATGCTGAAGAGCAGCCTTGACCAGGAAAGAGGGGATGAACACATCCCAGTGGATGAGTCATTGAGGGGAACCACTCCACGGTTCTTCGCAAAGCCAAGGACATCCCGGGGGTTCATCACCTCTCCCCTGACCTCCTTTTGATGCCTACAAGCCAGAGCTGAGGAGCTATGTGAAAAACACCGTTCCCATGGCAGCCAGCAGCAGCTCCCAGACCAATAACAGCCAAGATACGATCACACTCTATTAGTTTGATAATATCATTTATAGTTGACTTAGAGCTGCATCCCATCTAATTAAAAGGGAGCCGCTTGCGAAAAGCGCAAGAGCAGAAAAAGGCAGAGAGGATCCTTGCCCTGAGCTCTGTGCCTGTGCAGATGTCTTGTTGGTGAATGGCTTTTTATTTCCCGTTTCACATTGGAGCTAATTTCATCCATCACCAGAACCAATGTGACTCATGCCCCCAGCAAGAGACAGATGCAATAAGTGAGCAGGGAGAGGGCGGGGAAAGCACTGCTCTCTAGAGCCAGTGTCATCTGGAGCTCCTCTTTTCCTTAATTACGCTCCTCTTGTCTCCTGGGTTTTTCAGGGGCTCGTGTTTCTGCAAGGCCAGGGAAAAGCAGGCAGCAAAACCACAGAATCCAGCCCAAATCCTCCTCCTCTTCCTCCCTGCAAGCAGGCAAGAGAAGGGAAGCAGGGATGGCACAGGGCTGGCTCAGCACTCTGCTTAGAAGTGTTCAGCTGGAGGCATAGGAGAGGGCATGGATTGCTCAGAGAGACACATCTTGGCAAACTACCAATTTCTGTGGAAAACAAAATGCTGCATTTTCTCTTACAGCCATAATGTCAGAATTCCCCAGAATGCCCCCAAATTAGGAGAGGAAAAGGAGCGCTTGTGTATGCAAAGAAGTAAGGGCTGACCATGCCCTATTTTCCACCTGTGGCCTGCATTTTTGAGGCAGTTCTCAGCTGCTGGAGCAGTCTGGATGCTGTGTTTGCTGCCTGAACTGTGATGAACAGAGCCCAGGCCAGTGTGTGGGCCGGAAAATAACCACCCACTCCCCCAGGCTGTGGTTGGTCTCCTCTGCTGGAGCTGGCAAGGAGCTAAAACACATCTGGGAGCTGCCTGGAACTCACCTTAGCTGGGAAGACAGATGAGGATCTCCTGAATTTCACAGCAGGACTCTGCACAGCTTTCTCAGTGTGGAGCAGTCCAGCTGCCCTACTACAAAAGTCATCCTGGGCACGAGCTTTGCTTCTTTCACAGGCAACAGATTGCCAGAGCTGGAGAGGCACTGGAAAACATTTGGAGGAGGATGTAGGTCATGCTGATGGAGGAAATGCAGAGAGAAAAGCCCCTGGCATTTCATGGCCCTACGGAGCTGCTGCAGCCGCAGTGGCCATGGCCTTGCCTTCCTCACAAGGGGAAGGAGGGACAGAAGGATCTGGAGCCTGCTCGGGTCCCACCACCTGTCACTGGTGCTGAGGGGTGTTCGTAAGACTGGGGACATCACAAACTCCTGAGATATTTAGGTGCTCTTGAAGGATTTGCCCTCTGTCCCTGGGCAAAGACACTGAAAGAACTTCCAGCCAGAAGGATCCGGAGCCACCGCTGCTGGCTGAGATCCCTCTCACGTCCTAGAGCATCCCCGGGGAATTCCTGATGCTGTGCAGCACCAGCAAGGAGCTCCTGCCCATGCCCCCACTGCCAGCCGAGGAAAACCCCTCTGGCCAGCAGTATTCACAGCACAAGCCGCTTTCCCAGCCTGCCCCTGAGGGCTGGCAAAGGACTTGGCAGCACTAATCACAGCTATCCAACAACTCCAAGGGAATACGAGCTGTTGCTTTCCTTCAAGAGGTGTTTGCTGGAGCACTTTCCAAGGAGAAAGCCGTGCAGAATGCTGAGGGCAGCGGGGCAGCTTGCACAGGGCTCACACAGGAGAGAGGAGACAGCAAAAGCCCTCGAAGCCCTCATCTGGTGTCCCCTGTGCAGGGACCCACGCAGGCCACAGTCCCTGCAGACTGGGCACGAGCTCTTCCTTGTTCACTCCCGGGGAAGGGGGATTTCCTCTGAGCAGGGCTTCCCCCAGGTGAATTATGGAGTGCAGCATCCTGCTGTCTGTCCTTCAAGGTGATCACCAGCGTCTCACGGCATCATCACCCAGCTGCTCCTGCTGCACCTACCCTTACAGGTGAGATTTTCTGGGCCATCGAAGCATGCAGGGCTGGCCAGGAGTCCTCATTTGGAGAGCGGAGACCTGTTTGCCTTTCAGAGCGTGATAATAGAGCTGTGAAATTTCATCTGCTTTATTCCGCAGGCAGCACGCTGGTGTTCCCACAGACTGCCAACTTGTCTGTTCTCACACCACATTAGCTGTGCTCATTGCAGGCTCTCACCTCTCCTTGTGAGCACCAGCATCTCCCTGATGGATGCAGGATCTGTTCCTCAAAAGACAAGCTGCAAGGCCGCAGCGCTCACACAAAATGCAGTTTTTCTAGGTGCTGAATCTTAATCTTGTGAGCTTTGCCTGAAATTCACGTCCCAGTGAGCCTTTCCCTGTTGGAAAGATGCTACTGGCAGCCTCTGGCTTGTCCCCCACTGAGGAGCCTGGGGACCAGCCCCCAGCAGAGCTGCACAGCCCTTGGCTCAGGGACACTGCCATGGGACCCTTCCCCACTACCTGGGCTGGAGCTTCTCACCCTAAACTCGTAACTTCGATGTTGCACTAAGATTCTCCTTCATTTAACACTCCATCTTGTCCATGAAGGATCTCTTATGGAGACCCAGGGCCACCTTTCCATTTCATTTGAGGCCATCACCAGACCTCATCCTACAGTTTCCAAAGGCAGCCATTTATTCCCTCTGCAACACACCGCCTTCCGTGGCTTTCAGCATGGTGTTGCTGGGAAGCAGAGGCACCTCGCCTCCCAGGAAAGCTGTCTGTGCCCAGCTGCTGGACTGGCTGTCACTCGCACCTTGGACAGGCTGCAATTAGTGGGGGGGTTGTGCTCTCCAAGCCTGCTGCTTTGGCACGCCGCCTCTGCTGGCTTCATCCCGACACTTTCAGGGGACACACCGAGATCCTGACTCATACCAGGGAACAAACCGTGTGAGTTATTTCAGCTCTGTCCCTACCAGTTGCTTTCCCTGGAGCCTGGTGGCAGCTCTGCCGACGGGGCAGAGACCACACATGGGATTTTGCAGTTTGTGGCTGGTCTCTGCTGCTACGTCCCCCTGTCAAACACTGACACGAGGAGCATAGACAGTAATTGGAGCTGATGAACTGCTTAAAGCAGAGACACTTACTCCATGTTAACACACACCACCAGGATGCAGGAAAATTAAGCAAACTCACGAAGCAGAAGCCAAATTATCTCCAAATGGGTTTTCTTTCCAGAGGTGTCAGTCACTTTTCAAATTATTTTCCCTAGCTGGGGATGATGAGGGAAGACTTCTGGGATAAAGGTGCCTTCTGCTGCCGTCACGCAGAGCGGCTGTGTGACAGCCTCTCCACCTGACAGGCCTGAAGAATCAGATCATTCCTCTGTAAAATCAGCTTTCACAGCGATGTTCCTGGGAGCCGAGGGTGGCAGGCTGGGAAGAGCGAGTAGCCATGGTAGGATGAACACCAGCAATGGGCAGAGCAGCTTGAAAAGCATGAAGGAGCATCCTGGCCAGCAGTCCATGTGCTTTAATGGAAAATGAATTCCAGTCAGTACATTTAAACAAAAAATGAATCCTGTCAAACCCTGCACGTTGGGGTTTTTTCCACATAGTTACAAGGTTGATTGATAAAAGTGAATGTGTTGGCATTACACATAGGCACCTGTCGTGGCACCACCCATCAGCCTGATTAATACACAAGGTATGGATGTGAGCAGTGTGAAAATGGGCTCACAGAGGGATATCACAGTACCTGGGAATGGAAAACCTTCACCCAGCGGTGGTAATTCTGTGGCACCCCGCAGACAGCAGTCTTCTGTTGCGTCATTTTCTTATTGAGATGATTCAAAGTGAGCAGGAATGGATTTCTTTAAATAATAAGCACGCAGGGCTGGGAGATGCTCTGCAAAGATCCACACGTATTTCCCCCTCGAGCTGCTGCCTGCAGCATCCATTGCTCAGCCAGCAGGGTGCTGCAGAAGGACAGAGAGCAGGTCAGGCTGTGCTGCAGGGCAATGCTCTTCCCCTGAAGTCTTCCTCCAGCCTGGAGGGCTCTGATACAGCCTCTGAAGTGCAAATCAAAGCAACAGCATCAAAGGAGACAACAGTGGGGGAGAAAGGAGCCTTCAAAGGCCGCTGGGCACGGGGCCAAAGAGAATCTATTTTTTATCACTTCCTCCTGCCCATTGCACTGGGCTCTCGCTGCCCAGGGCATGACGTGAGTGAGGGCAGTGTCTGCTGCCACTGGAGCCAGCAGAGTAGGAGAGCAAGAGGTGTTTCCCAGGGCCAGGGACACGGGAGGAGTTAAGCCCATAAAAATAAGAGATCCCGAGCTTCCCTGCAGAGCGAAGGTGCTGGGCAGCATCCTGCTCCTGCCTCCTCCAGCCGCACCTCGGGGCAGAGGCTCCTGCCACGGTGGGATGATCCCTACAGCAGATGCCCAGAGCACCGCCCAGCCCTTACAAAGCAGAGGCAGCAGAGGCTTTCACCAGTCACATCAGGAAGCGTTTTCCCTTGGGAATTACTCCTGCCAGGCAGCTTGCTTCCTTCCGATGCTCATGGGCTGCTGCTGTTCTTCCTCCTGCCACCCTGGCTGTGGTCTGCACCTGTTCTGAATTCGCTCACATTTATGGGCTCCTTCTGAGATTGGTCCCCCTCTGGCATAAAATTCCTCTGAAAATCCCACTCAGGACCAAACTCAGGTGTGAGACCAAAAGCATCCAAGCCAGAAGTCAAGATGCTCTTGAGCCAACCTGTCTCAAGGAGCCTTTACCCTCATCGAAAGGGGTGAATAAAATGATTGCATCTGCAAAACTGTTGCAGAAGAACACAGCTGCTTTGCCTTTTCAGTATTTATGACCCTTTTTATTTGTGAATGCTCAAAAATATCAGCTTATGCTCATGTTGGTGGAAAGGAAATGCATCACGTCTGTTTAAGAGCAGAAAATAAGGAAGGAATCTTCCTGCCATATGGAAAAGCTCCTTTTATTATCTGTGTAATAATTGCACAGACTTCCAGTCTGCAGATAATTTGCAGAGGACAAGGTGCTCTCAGTAAGGATAAAAACTCATCAAAAATAAACCTCTTTTGCCAGAAAAATATTTAATTTGGATTTGGGTCAGAGTTTCAAGCTCATGCTAAGTGCCTTTGCAAATCGCCCCCCACGCACACGGTCCCACCTTTCTGATGAGCACAATGAGTGAGCTGTGAATGTCTGTATCTCCAGGGTTCAAAGGAATTCACAGTTTTCAACATCAAAACATTTCCTGACAATTTTTCAGCTGTAACACACAGGTTCTTTGTAGAAGTTTGATCTCTTGGAGTGCAGGGGCATTTTGCTAAGCTCCATGATTTCTTTCTGGATGTCCACCATGCATCCATGGGCCCACACCTGGAAACACACCTGGGGATGATAATTAGCAGTGCATTTATGGAGAAGGCAGCTTCAAGTGCTCCAGAAGATGGAGACCATGCAGTCTGGCCATGTCCACCTTGGGCCAAAGGCAGCTGGAAGCCGGTCTGTGTGCCAGGACCTTGCTGGGCCAGCCTGGACAATCCCATACCCCCGTCCTGCATGTGGACAGTGCTGGAGCGTGTGGTCCTCAAAACCCCTGGGCTGGCAGAAGGTCCCTTGGATGCAGGGCTGGTGTCCCCTAGCTCAGAGAGACAAGCCAATGGAAAAGTCACCCCTGGAGCCAGGAAGGACCTGCACTGCATCAGCTGGAATGCGATAGCAACATGCAGGGTCACTTCTTCACCGCTTTGTTTCATACATAGATTTTTTTAAGGAATGAGCAGGCCTTCATACAGCATCCTGGCACCACAACATGCAGCATCCTGGCACCAGGGCATGTACCAGGGTGAGCCTGAGCAGGGAAGGGGTCCTGCTGTGGGCAGGCTGTTCCCCATGTGTGCTGCTGGCCTTGCATCCTCCACTGCTCAGCTTCCACCCACCAACACCATCCCTGATTTCCCCAAGGACCCCACCAGCCAACGGCTGTTTCCTTCCTCTTCTGCTCCCAAACCAGCGTGAAGCGGAAAGCAGCAGGAAAGATTTCCATTTGAACGCTTCGAGGCTGATTACACTGGAAAAGCAACTGGGAATAGGGCAAACATAATCACAGGTAGTGGCATGAGCATCATCAAATCAGGCACTGAAAAAGCAGCCTCTTCCAAAAAACTTCATTTCCTCTAATCCCTGCCTTTTGCCATGCTGGTGAGGTATTTATAGCACCTTGTTTGGTATTAAAATCCCTGCTTGGTGCAAGCAGGTGCTGTCCATGGAGCAGCACTGGGATTTGGCACCTGATTGCTCACAGATTAATGGCAACCTGTCACAGGTGTCACCCCTCCAGCCCTGACAGACAGGGCTCAGCCCCCGCTGCTCTGCAGAGGGACAGCACCTCAGAGCTTCTCCCCAGAGCTGTTGGGCTGTTTATGTGTTCCCAACCACATGACAGGGGCGGGAAATTCTGGGGAAGCAATAAGATTTCAGGAGAACAAAGCAAAGACTTTCTTCATCATGGCAAGGAAAAGCCCTTACATACCAAAGCTGTCAAAATTATGGCCTGAATTATTCAGGGAGAGCTCTGTGATGCCTTCACGGAGTGCAGGAAACTGCTGTATCTACAAGGCGTGTGGGAAGCAGCTGCTCTGGCATCTGACACCGAACATCAGGAGAGGGCCCAGACTGGAAGTGTTGTTTTTACAGCATTAATTACGGATGCTGCTCCAAGCATCCCCCGGCAGGTACCCTCTGCTTGGAGCTTTGCTGCTCTGTGGGCTACACTACAACATCAGCTTGTTCCTGGGAAAGACAAACCCCAGGAGCAGGTGGAAGGGTGCAGGGGCAGCACGAGGAGCCCTTGGATAAGGCTGGTGGACTCAGCAGTTACATGCATTTATTTTTCAGAGGTGTCCTTTTGCAGGGATGCACCAGCACGGCCAGGTTACAGGAATGCCTCTGCTCCTGGGTTTGGGTGGGTTCAGTTCACTTGAGTATTTCAGACCTTTCCTTTCTTTTCTAAATGTATGCTAAGCCCTCAGCAGATAGGATCTCTCCTACTTCAGCATTTTCATGTAAGCTTAATTCTTGATTTTACTAGAAACTGGTGTTCTCCCAGAGTTGCCATAGTTACTGATGCATGCATTTCTGATTTCACACGCTAATGACTGTCCCAACCCCTTGTTTGTGGAATAAACTATGTAACCCTGAAAGCAACATAAAATGAAATATTAAAGCACTTATGGTTCAGAAAGCAGACATCGTGAATCAGCAATTGGAATTAATTGCATTATCAAGCCTGGATTAAAATATTCCAAGCCTCTAGGCCAACCAAGAGACCAGGACAGCCCCCAAACCAGATTTTTTGGGAATGCTCCAAGTCTGAGAGGCAGTGTGGTATTGTGGGGAGTGTCACCCTGTCCCTGCACACCAAGATTATCCAGGCAGTGGTTCCAGCTTTGCTGCTCCATGAAATGATGGAGAGATTTTGCAGCCTGGCACCAGAGGGACAGGGGCAGAAGCCATGCCCTGGAGCAGCCTATCCTCAAGAACAACATGTCAGGTACAACCCCCACCTCCAATGCTTTTCTCCTGACCCAAGGAAAGAGAAGAAGTGGATGTTCTGGATAGCACAGGACAGCACCCAGAGTGGCACGGGGATGAGTGAAGCAATGGCCGTGCAGCAGAGCCCAACACTGCAGCCTGGCTCTCGGGTGTCCTGGTGGCTTCTGTAGCTCTGACTCCCACCTGGAAGGCTCCTACCACCCCAAAGCTGCTGACTCTGCCTGTTCCCACACCACAGCCATGCTCTGGGGACTGCCAGGAGTTCTCATACATCCCTGTGCTCGCCCTGCTAGCCCCAAGCCTGATAGTGGCTCTATCCTTAGAGAGGTCACAGGGCAGCAAGGTGCCCCTGCTAAGGGGGTTTTCATCACCTGAAGACACACGGGGTAGATGAGCATCTGGTGACAGGCAAGAACTGCCTTTCCTTATGCCAGTGCTGATACAACTCATTACACACTTGACTGGTTTGAGACTAAATTATAATAAATGCGTAATAAAATATTTAAATTTCCAGCAGTGGGGCGGACGTGCAGCATTGCTTCCCCTGCCAGCGCCAAGCCCTGCTAACAGCTGCCCTTTCCCCCTGGCACTGGGGGGCCTATTGCCTGGTCCTGCAGCATCCCCGTGTCCCTGGCAGCTCCCAGGGATCACATTCCCCCAGGAACGGCAGCTCACGCTGGGAGCCCACTGTGGTGTGCTGACCTTGGCTGGCTGGCAATTGAAATAGATTTGGATAGTCAAAATTAAAACAAACACCAATTAAAGCCGAGGCAGGCTGGGGGAGCAGCAGCAGCAGCGGTGTCCTGCCCTTGACGCTCGTGCTGGGTCTCTCTGCATGTGCCACCCAGGGAGCTGGGCTAGCACTGCCTGCTCCTTTTGCCAGACAAGCACCCACATCCCACGGCAGGACAGAGCCTGCCAGCCTTGGGACGAAATCTTGAGCCAGAGACCAAATTCAGGTAAGCCTTCCAAAGCCTGGCCTGTCCTCTGGCACACCCTTCCACTGCTCGGGAGCACAGCCGTGCTTTGCCCAGGAGCAGTTTCCAGCCTCAGTCCTGTGGATGCAGGGTTATTTTTAACCCGCTCTCAGCTCTGGCAGACGCCAGCTTTGGCAGGGGATCTTTGCCATGTCACAGTGCCAGGCTAAGCTGGGATCCATCCCTCGGGGAGGCACTGCTGCAGGGTGGGATAATCAGCGGCGAGGCTCTCTCCGGCTGCAGCTGCACGTGGGCTGTGTCAGGCGGGCGCAGGGCAGGCCCCCTCCGGGAGAGCCCCAGCTCTGAGCCAGGCCATTCCCCTCACCACCTTGGCCGCTGTGGGCTGGGCAGCACACAGGGAAAGCAGCAGGAAGGTTCCCTCCAAAGCCTTCCTCACACAGCAACAGGCTGGAGGCCAAAGGGAGATGACAGACGCCGGACCATGGGGACTTTGGTGCACCAGGGCAAGGGAAGGGCCCTGTCCCCCATGGATGTGGTTGTCTGGAGCACCCAATCCTGGTCTTGGGCCAAAGCAGCAGGGAAATCAGGGGTCCTTCTGCTGGGGCTGAGACCCTGGTGGGTGCAATGAGGTGCAGTGGGGAGGAGGTTCATCCTGGAGCCATTCTCTGCTGCTCCTGCAGCGGGGAGTCCCCAGGGGAATCTGAGGAGGGTTCATCCTTCTGTCAAGGAGCTCTCTGTAGCCAGGCCAGCAGCTCGTCATGCTCCACTGTGTGCTCACCTCAGGCTAGCTGCCATCACTTCCCAATCCGTGCCTCCCTCCATGGGCTGTCACACTGTGAGGGGCACACAATGAACCCATGGCCCCCCCCACTACCCCTAGGGGGTTACAACTGCCAGGTCCCTGCGTCCAGGAGGTTTCCAGCTTGCTTTTCCCTGGTGCTGAGTCCCTCTGACAAACAGGATTGCAATAGGTTGAGATGAGGAGAAGAGGATAGGATGAGAATCACAGACAGACAGACAGACAGACAGACAGACACACAAGCAGTAGACACACAGTGCATTGAGTGCTGTTTTCCACAGGAAGCCAGGATAAAATCACTTCTGCCAAGCTGTGATCCTCTGTGTCCCAAATCCTGACTCCGAGGTAATTAGCCCTTCAACCACCTTTACACCCAAGAGTGACTTAAGGAGCTCAATCTGTTTGGCTTATTAAAGAGCTGGATAAAGAAGAAGCACGTCCAGAGTCTTTAAGCACCTGTCCATGGAGACAATGTATGATAATAAATAGGTCCTTGCAGTAGATTATGAGGACAGTACAGTGCCCAGCACTGAAAACACAGCAAATACCAAGCAGGAAAATGCAATGACCGCTTTGCTTGTGGGAGCAGCTGACTGCCCAGGAGATTACCAAGACCTTAAGGGCTCAGCACCACTCGTAGTCAGGTTACCCACAAATTGTTGTCATCCTCTGGATGAGCAGGGAAACACCCTCACTCAGACTTATGCAGGTGCCCAAACGAGAAAACTTACACAAATCCTGCTAGCCCCAAATCTGCATGTGAGCACGGAAGGGCTGCCCTGAGCAGGGAATGAGGGATGGACAGACCTTGGGAGAAAGCAAGCACTGCATGGAGCAGGAGGTCAACCTGTGAGTGAAGACAATAGATATAAGAACCAAAACTAGAGCAAGAAGCTGAGCAGGAGTCCTTTAGAAAAGGCCCAGGAGAGAGTGTATTCCAGGCAGGGTTTCACCGTGTGCTCTGTAATGGGTGTATTCCCTACGAACACACTGAAACAATGGCTTTCCTCATCCCTGCTGTGGGCAGTGGTGTATGCTTTGAGTTGTCCCATCACTCATTGTCACTTCCAGTTCTTCAGCTCCCCTCTGAATTGCAGATTTACCTTATCTCTGTAAGCACAATAGAGGAAAGAAATTGTGAAAGGAGGAAAGCAACTAATAATGTTAAATTTTTTTTTTTTTTGTTAAGTTGTCGAAAAGCCAAAACTGTCACAATTCCTTAGTACAGCATGTGCTCAGAAAAGACACAGAGCAAGCATGTGGAAATATGTGATGGCCACATCACCCGCACGTGATGGCATGGAGCTGGCCACATCCCACAGCTCCTGGCTCCTGGCTCCTATCTTTGTGGAAACCCAGAGATCCACAACAGCAAAGGACCCTGAAGGAGATGTAAAGCAGCATATAGAATCATAGAAAGGCTTGGGTTGGGAAGCACCTTAAAGATCATCTAATTCAAACTCCCCTGGCCTGGGCAGGGACACCTCGCACTATCCCAGGTTGCTCAGAACCCCGTACAACCTGGCCTTGAACACTTCCAGGGATGGGCAATCCATAGCTTCCCTGAGCAACCTATGCCAGGGCCTCACTACCTCCACAAGGAAGAATTCCTTCCCAACATCTGATCTGAATCTCTCCTCTCTTGGAGGCGATGCATTTTGTGAGACAGCCCAAGATGCACCAGGTACTCGGTGCTTCCGCCAGCCACAGCTGTGGGGCTTTGCAGATCCTGGGGAGTTTGCAGGTGTCTGAGCTGGTCTCACAGGGCCCTGGGGATGGTGGTGAGCACCAAAAGCATTCAGACACCTTTTCTGCTCCAGACCCTGGGAGCCTGCACTCCTGGCTACCCGCCTGGAGCAGCAACTCAGTCCAGAGATTCCTCAGTAATTCTTGGAGGTGTTTACTTTACTGTTTCATATTATGTATTTGCATACATCCAATTTACAGTTCCCATCATCGAGCTGCCTCAGTAATTGGGCAGCTGGTCTCAGAAATGCTGATTTACTGCACTGCTGATGACATAATATGTGTTTGTGCTCGCAAGAGGCAGCCGCGAAATCCCTCTCTCCTGAGCTGAATTCCACTATTGATTTTTTCTATTGGATTAATATTACCATGACCTGCTGTTTTAGTCAGCACATTCAATACACTGGCAAGGATGTGCCCGTGCAGCTCTTCTGTCACAAACTGCATTTCCTGCATGGGGCACGTGCATCTCCCCTGTCCTGGCTCTCTTGCAAAGGAACAATAATCCCTGATCATTGGGAACGGGAACAAGACTGCAGAGAGTGCAAACAGGGAATGTCACCTTGAAATGTTTATGGTTGGGTTGGGTTTTGCTCTGCCAAAACCTGCCTGGGCTGGGAACAAATTCCTGCTGCCTCTGCAAAACTCATGGAATGGTTTGGGTTGGAAGGGACCTTAAAGATCATCTTGTTCCAACCCTCCTGCCATGGGCAGGAACACCTTCCACTAGGCTAGGTTGCCCAGAGCTCCATCCAACTGGCCTTGAACACTTCCAGGCATGGGTCATCTCCCCCTGCCCATCACCAAGTCTGGCTTGGTAGCCAAGCAAAGGGTTTTGCATCCCTGCTGAGCTGTGTGCATCCAATGTCACCAGCGCTGGCAGCACCGGACATGCCCGAGCTGCCCATCCCACATCAGCATGGCTGACTCAAGGAGGACGATGTGCAGGACAAACGAAAATGGCAACAAAGTGTTCCCATCGCAGAGCAAGAGCGCTCCAAGCCAGCTTCCCACACAGCCAAGTGTCTCCTGTGCTTTTTAAGTTTGGTTTCTGTCCAACCTGAAATAAGAGCAGTCTCTGGAGGGAGGCATTTGTCACTGCCCAAAAGGACTTGCAAGCAAGGTCAGCCTGGACTGCTGCTGCAGCGAGGCTTGTTGCTGCCTTGCTCTGGAGAAGGGCATGAACACGCTGTCCCCAAACCTCCATCCACATTCCCCCTCAGCCTCCGGATGCACTGCAAAAGAATCAGCTGCAGTACAGACTCGACACAAATAAAAAGAGCAAGAAAGCAATTTTCCTTACAGACATCCTCATTCTTACAGCCTGACTGACTATTTTTTTCCCGTACCTGGTAATTCCTGTATTTTCTTATTTCCTACAGGAAAGCTTTCTCTCCGAGAGCAGAAATGACAAGTGCTGGTGTTAGGCTCATGCAGTGCTTCAGAGCCTGGCACAGCGGAGAGCTCCTACCTGGGGGACACGGTGTCACTTTGCATCACCCACTGGCTCGGGACATCCAGCAGCACAGGGCAAGGAGCTTCGAAAATTTCTGTGCAGTCCTTATGCACTGTGACTTACGAGACCCTTTTCCCAACAACACAATTGATTCATACGTTCCCCTTCATGCGCCTTTTTGGGTAGCAGAAAACAGGCACCAGAAGGATAAATGCAAGTGAGCCAACGATGAGGAGAACATCACAAAAATGAAAGGCACTGGGAGAAAATACTTGCAAACAGCAAGCTGAGGCTGCCTGGAGGGAACTGGGGAGCAGATCTCCACCTCTCTGATGAGAGCAGCCCCACACCAATGAGTCCCAATCCCCAACTCCACGCAGCAGGTGGGCTTGAGCATATTAAAATGCCAGTCTCCCCACTTTGCCCGTGCTAATTTTCTCTTGTCTCTTAGTAACTGGTTGGTACAGGTTATGTTAATATGGATTTAAATTCTCCAAAGAGCAGAAAATTAAAGGAAATTATGAATCAATTTACATTTCATCTGATTCATAAACCTACACACTCCACAAAATGAGTTGATTTGAAATAATTAAGGTTACGAATGTCCTCATCACCTCTTCAATACTCCTACTAGATGCACTGCATCTTCTCTGTCTGCTCTTGCTCTCTTTAGCATTTCAAATTACACATCCTCCTTTGTTTTCTTCCAAGATACTGCAAATTTACCAGGCAATTAAATAGTGATATGTAATAATATTAGCAACAGCAAAACCAATAACGATGGCTCTAGGCTGTGTTTGCAGCAGGAGGAGTAGAATGCTGAAGGGAGGGAGATGAACGGGGAATTCCTGCTTAGATGTAGTCCTGGCAGAGCAACCCCAGCACATGCAGCTTGTCAAGCTGTGGGAATCAGGTTCTTTATCAGCCCTTTCACGTGTGAAAGCAGGGCATAGCAGTGGGACGACTCCTGTGCTGGCAGGCTCTGCCTGAAGTTTCAAACCCTCCCCAGTCAGCAGCCCCTGACTTCAGCAAACATCTTCCCCAGAGAGGTGGTGGAGGCCCCATCCTGGAAACATTCAAGACCAGGCTGGACAGAGTTCCCAGCAACCTGCTGTAGTTGAAGATGTCTCTTCTCATTGCAAGGGGTTTGGACTAGACGGCTTTTAGAGGTCCCTTCCAACACAAGCCACCCTAGGATTCTATGATCTGCCATCCATGCTCTGCTGTGAGAATTCCTTCTGCAGAGCTGGGAGGACAGCCACTCCAACCCTTCTGAGGATTTCTCATTAAGGTAGTTTTTTTCCCAGCAGGTTTTACTGTCAGGATGATACATTTAAATCAGCTCCACCACAGCTGACTCACATGTGAATAGCCCCCAGTGAGAAGCAGAACCCACTCACCACGCAGAAATTTTAAGGGGAAATAGAGAAGGGACTTTTCCATCGCCTCAGACCTGCCGGCCATCTGTATGGTAGGGTGACCCAGCTGCGTCTGAGACCCCACAGCACAAAGATGTGGCAATTTTCTCTACCTATTGAAGGTAAAAGAGGGAGAATGGCAGTTCTTGTGGGTGCGTTTTTCAGCAATGGGATGACTTGCTCCAGTACGTGCTTGCTTCCATAGCTGCGTTTTATTGGCAATTATAGATTTGTCAGTGATTACAGTAATTCTCCTCATTGGGAAATAAACATCAGCTACATGCAGCTCTGTGGTGGCAGCAGTATTTCACTTCAACATACAAGTCCTTTCTGTCCAGATTGTTCCAGCCATAAAGCAGAAGGAAAATGTCATGCACCTCCAATACTGCTTCCAAAGGTCTCCAGGGAGCAACAATGTGTCTTTCTCCACCTGACCTCAGAAAAGCATTATGGCAGGGATTTGCAGGCAGGAAATTCCACAGTTCCCTGCTTGGAGTCAGGATGCAGCAGGCAGAAGGGTTCCCAAGGAGCAGGGCCCGTTGCCACGAGGAGGCAGTGCCTGATGCCAGCTGAAGGGCTCTGCAGTGTTTCCGAGGGAGCAGAAGGGCTCTGCAGGCACTGACGTGTGACATTAAATAGAAGTGAATCCTGTCTTTCCTCGGCTTGGCTTGCTGAACCCTTCCGTGCCGTGCTTTGCAAGGGGCAGGGTGCTTGATTTGATTGGAGTGACGCAGAAGCTCAGCTTCCTCCTTTGTGCATTGATCCAGCCCCATCCACCACGAGCCAGTGCGTTTGCTCCACGGCGGATGCCCCTGTGGCTGCTGGCCAGCTCTCTGCCGTCTCCAGGAGGACATGGATTTGTGTCTTCCTCCTCAGAAACAGGCCCAGGGGCATGGCAGGACAAGGCAGCCACATCCCGGCCTACTTCAGGAGGAACAAGGCTGGGAGATGAAGGGGGCTCATCCCTCCTCTGCTTGGTGCTGGCAAGGCTGCATGTGAAACAGAGCCAGTTTGGGTCCCTGCCCCCAGGTCAGGAGAGACCTGGAGAAACCAAAGGCAACTGAAATGGTCAGGGCCAGATCCAGTGCTGGTGATAGCCCAGTCCTGAGCCAGGGGCTGGACTAGGGACCAAACAGCCAACGTTGGTGATTCTGGGGTTCAACATGTAAAGCCTTCCCTGTAAGGGAAGGACTGTGATGTCTTTGGGGAGACAAGCACATCACTTCTTGTCATGCTGCAGAAACTAGTGGAAGATACCAAACCCCTGTGAGCAGGAGTCTGAATTTCAGCCCTGCCAAACAGACTCAGCCACGTTTGAATGGCGAGACAAATGTCCAGGGGCGATGTCAGACCCTGGGAAATGCAGAGCAATTACAGCAACCCTGCTGACGAGGCAAGCCTGGGGCTGGGGAGAGCAGCTACGCTTTTCTCTTCCAGCCTTCCAGTTCGTATTGTGCCTTGGGAACTATTCCTGATATTCCTCCTCTTCCTCCCTGTGGTGTGGAGCGGCAGCCCTGGATCCCACTTGTTGACACAGCTGTAAATCACTCTTGACAAGTTTAACAATGACTCAAGGGCAGCAAAGAACCAGCAAAGAATGGATGTTGTTCCTGCCAAAAAACGAGTGCGTGGCCAGGTGCTTCCCCCCCCGGCCAGCTGTGCCCGCCTCCGTGGGGTTGGGAACACGTGCCCACTGCAGCCAGAAAGGTCACCCACCCCACTTAGAGATAAAATGCCAAATCACAGCTGACATTTAACTCAGACTCCTCTTACTGAGTGCACTGTAACAGGCACTGGAGCCTGCTCCAGGCGGGCTGTGCCGACTGAGGCACGGGGAACCCCCGGCACTTCTGCAGGTGGGCTCTCCTCCGTGGATGCTGGAGGCTGGGAGTGCTGCCATCCCCAGGAGCTAATGGCCACAGGCAGCACAACTCCTGGTTGAACCTCCCCTGCAAGCTGCAGCCCCTTCACAGTGAGACATCATCCCCCGGATGCTGCTGTCTGGCAGGGGCCTCTAACCAGGCATCCTGCAGAACAGCCTGTCTCCCATTTCATGCTGCTAGCAAGGCAAGGGGCTGAGGTTTCTCCTGGCAAAGGGGCTGGAAGTGGAGCCACAGCTCACTGTGCCAGTAAGTAATTCCCTTGGGGGGCTGCAGGCCACTTCTCTCCTAAATAAAACCATGGGGCACAGTCACAAGACCAGCTCCGCAGCCCAGTAGCCAGGATGGCACGCGGCCTTCTGCTCCGTGCTCCAGTCCTCACTGGCACATCCAGAGAGCACAATGAGCACAGTGAGAACTCCAGAGTGGGTCCTGGGGACCTACGACCAGCAGGGTCTCTGACATCCCCCTCCAGCAGCACCAAAGCTGGCACTTGTCTACCAGGACGCCTGGCTCTTATTGCCTGTGCCCTGAAGCCACCCGTCCCCACTTGCCCCAGGGCAGGGATTTTCAGGCACTGCATGAGGTTGTGGAGGGCTCCTGTCACCAACATGTTCTGCCTTGATTTGCACGTTCTGCTCTGCAGGCCCCTGGGGCTTGGGTGCTGTGTGTGCTCCCGGCAGGACTGCGTCAGCTGGAGAGGCAGGCAGGGCTGGGAGAGTCTGACGGGCTGTTTGCACTGATAGCAGGAGATATGATGGGAGTGAATATCAAGCTGTCATCTCCGTCATCTTGTGGCCAAGGTAACGGTGGGAAGTGGGTTTGCCTTGTTGAATCCCTCTTCAGATGAAAAATAGCGAGCATCAAGCTGCTCTTGTTCACAGATTCCTCCTGTTCAGTTTCTAATATAACGATCCAATTTGCTCAACACAGCTGCAGTTTTTGGGCTCCTTCCAGCTTCCGTGTCTGATACAGAAATCCTGCCTGCTGCACAGAAACGAGCTGTCCATCCGCACGCTGGATCCGTCCCCTTCCCCTTGCAGTGCTCCCCAAACACGCCGCCCCCGTGCCCCAGGAACTGGCACACAGAGGAATCTTCCCTGTACTTCTAAAGATTTATTGCGCATTGCAAAGAATTTGAAGAGTGCAGACCAGAGAGGGGATGCCCAAACTGACACTGTGCACTCACATCATCCCCTTTTTTACCCACAGCTCTTTCCCAAAGCACTGGGACCTGTCTCTTTTAACAGAGGTAGTTTGCTCCCTGAATTCTTTTGCTGGAGGATTAAGGTGTGTGGCAAAGAAGCAGAGCTGTCCAAACGGCGTGGCTCTGGGACCTGCTTGCCCAGGTGCAGAGGCAGCAGAGGCCCCTATTTCTCATCTGGATGGGGGAAGCAAACACTCCCTGGCCTGCTCCACTTCTCTGAATCACCCTAATCCTGCAGGAGAGGACGCTAACACGGAAGGAGATGCCCCCATGCTCCTTACAGGGCTCTGTGCAGATAGGTCAGAGCTTATTCTTCTTAATTGTAGCTCATTCTTGCCCTGAGCAGCAGGGTGGGTCAGCAGAGCCCCTCCCCATGTCACACAGCCTGCGGGTAGGATTCCTTTTCCATCCCCTGCTTAGAGCCATAGTCCGTCACGGCTTCCAGGGGGAATGCCTGTGTACCCACCCACCTTCCTTCCCTCAGCTCCAACAACAACCCTCCTAAACACACCCTTGCCCTGGGCAATGGCTTGCCAAGCTTCCCAGGTGCTGCAGGAGCTCTGCGGCTGTGAAAGCCGCGGGAGGGTTGCCAGAGCCTGGCCCTGCCTCCGGGGCTCAGCACCCACAGCTGGGCACTTGCTGCATCAGCTCTGGGGGCTGCTCTGACAGACAGACCCCTCTGACTGTCCCCGTCCTGCTGAGCAGCCCTGGAGGAGGATTTATCCCCCCTCAGCATCTTCCCACAGAAGGACAGCAACCTCTGCATCTTGTCCTGTCTGTGCCAGGCACCCGGAGCAGAGCTCAGGGAGCTCTGACCTGTGCAAAGGGGGCACGCAGGGGGCAAACCCTGCATCTGTGCTGGCAGGGCCGGGCAGGCACAGGGCCCTGCCACTGCCCAGGGTGGCCGATGCCATCCGAGGGTCATTTCTGCTGTGCTGGTGAGAGCAGGAGAGCGGGGCAGGAATCGGAGCAGGCACGGGCACTGCACAGTGCTGGGCAGGCACTGCGCTCATGCAGCTCCAAGTCAGCTTCTTGAAAGTGTTGTCCTACTTATTTAATCTTTGGGAAAGATGCCTGATGGGTTTTATAAAGTGTCTGAGTGCGGTTTACGCTCTTGGGTTGCAGGAAATTAAATGCCTTTCGGTTGTCTCCGAGGGTAGTAAAGAAAGAGTTCAGGAGCCTTATTAGACTTCATTTCCATTTCTCTCCATGTTGAAGGAATACTAAATAACTCCATCTTGGTGGATTTTAAGTATTTGTCATTTGCTTATCTGCAGGACAAGCCACATTATAGAGTATTACATGTTCAAAAAGGAAAAATAATCTTACTCATTTTCTCATTTACTTTATTTTTCACTTTTTTCCCCCCATACCTATAATCTTGCAATTGTAAACAGCTTGGGCAGCTGAACTACTGCTTCTCTCCAGTTTCACTGCCCTGAAGCCAGTCCCTGAGACTCTCTGTGGAAATCCAGACATGAAATGGCTCCCGCAAGTTCTTCTGCTAGGCTCACATTTCTCAGTTTTCAGTCTCCAGGGAAAAGTGCATCATATTTCATCTTCATTCAGGGCTCAGAAGGGTTTTCCTCCCATGTGTTTTGGATCTTTTTCTCTGAACAGAGCAGCCCGAGGAGGGCCAAGCACAGAGCAAGTGCAGGATGAGGCCTCCCAGTGACTGAACCTGCCTTTAAATTGGCACTTAACTCCTCCAGTGAGTTGTTGCACCCAGGAAAAGCCCTCAGGACTCCAGGAACTGGACACAAAGGGAATAACTGACCTCCAGTGAGGAAAGGCAGCTTTCCCTTGGGTTGCTACCTGACTCTATACCCCTGCTTGTACCATGGCCTCTCAGGGCTACTGAGCAGGTAGTAGGGGTTAGTGAGAGGTGGATGGAATTCAGGTCAGGGAACAACACTCCTGGGAAGCAGGAGGGGGCTGTTTCTCATTTTCCTAAAAACAGCACAAAAAGCCACTTGCTGGCTTGCTGCAAGAAATGGAATTGATGCTTTTTTGACATTTTTGTTTCCATGGGACATTTCTCTTTTATATTCTGTGTATTAAAATATATTTTAAGTGATTGTTATGTCACAGGGAAATGGCATAGCTATTTTAGTAATGATCTGATTTATAGATTCATAAGCTTTAGGGCCAGAAGGGACTATTATGATCTGCAGAGCCGTGGCCAGAGTCACTTGCCTGATGATTCCCTGCTTCAAGCCCAGTGCTTCTGGCCAAGTGACAATCCATCTTCACAGAGAGAAACCCTGTCAGGACCAGAAAGCACCAAATGCTGGAGAATTCACATCACCTGCAGACCCCCATACCCGTGTGGGGTGCTTGGCAGTTCCCCCCAGCTGTCCCCAAAGCTTCACTGTGGCCAGCTCCCAGCTCACTCCCTTTAAAACAGAGCTCTGTTCATACCAGGAAAAAAAATCCTGCTTCAACCGTTTCCTTGCAAATGTCTGGAGCAATTTCAGAGGCAGGCTGGGCCGAGGCTTGGCTGTGGCACTGGCTCAGTTGGCTGCTACCATCGGGGCAGGAGCACACACAGGCACCCTCCTCCTCGCCCTGTCCATCACCTGCCTTGTCCTTGCAGGCCAGAGTCTGTCACATCCAGGGCAGCACAGCCAGACACCACAGACTCTGCCAGAGTCCCTGAGCATTTCATTTATATTCCTTTCCTCTCAGCAGAAATGCCTGGAGGTGGGACCCGGGGTCTTTGCAGAGATTGCTGTGCAGCCCCCGGGGTGTGAGGACCAGTGAATCGCTCTGATGTGAGGTGTCCATCTGTTATCTCCAATCCTCTGTGGAGTTTTACAGGTGAAGTGGGCAAAGAACGACTCATTCCCCATGTCCTGGGGCTGCAAGGGAGCTTCCAGCCCCAGCCCCAGGTGCCTCAGGCTCACTGTGAAGCAGCTGCAGGGCGTTGTGGCACCATGAGCGGTTTCACCTGCACGCACAGCAGGGGACTAGGAATTAAGTGGACTCCAATTTTATCGTCAGGGTTCATTAGGTTAATTAATACTGTGGACGCACTCTGTTAATCAGCTTTGCAATGGGAGAGTGGTTTCAGCAGGAGATGAGGAGCTGCACAGAAGCTGCTCTGCTAATGGTGCTAAATCCAATTTCATGCAATGGCACAGCACAGGGAGATGATTAATGGGTTTCATGTCTCCCCATCTGTGGGGACTGTCCCCAGCTCCCCTGAAGTCAGAGGGAGCGGGTCGCTGCTGGCCATCAGTGTGGCAGAGCCTGGCAGAGCCCCCTTTGCTCCTTGAAACAATCTTAGGACCTGGGCAAGGGAGAGGAAAAGTTTTTCAGTGCTGGTGTCAGCATCCCAATGCCTGGCAGGGCCAGCCCAGCTGCTCAGGTGAGCCCACCCAGGCACCTGGCCGTGCCCTGTCCCCATTCCCACCGTGGTTCCTGCCAGCAGGGAGAGGCTGATTCTGACAGCAGAGAGCAGTCCAGCGCTGCACTGAGGCCAGACAAGGGTTTCAGGAACTGATGACAAATTTGCCACACAAATATATTGCTGGATTCAATGATCTAATGCCATTTGGAAAGGATTTGCATTTTCATATGTCTGAGAGGAAGATTAGAGACACCACCTTCAAAAAAGCTCTCATGGGCTATTCCCTCCTCTCTCCCCAGAACACAAAAAGTGACTTTGAAATATGAAACAGCATTGACTGCAAATAAGTTGAAATAAAAGTACTCGTTATGTGACCCGAAGGATTTCTTGGAGGGGAAAGCTATCACCTGAACAAGTGGGAGGATGTGAGCAGTGCTGGCTTGAAGCCTGGGCTGCTGACAGAGCAGTGACACAGCTGCCCCTGTGACAAGGGATGGCCCCGGGCTGCTGAGCTCAGGCAGGAGGTGGGAGGGTGATGGGAAGGAAACAAGTGTATTTTCCCACATGGCATGAGAAGGAGGAGAGAAGAGATGGGCATCAGCTCGTGCTGCAGCTAGGCAGGTTGATGGAAGGGCCATAAAGGTGCTGGTGAAGGGCTGGTGCTGGGGATAGCAACCCTCAACACTTCATCCCAGCAAATAAGGGGCATGTTTAGTGGGATTGAGTGGTTTTAGAGTGGGAGATAGGGAGAAAATTCATCCCCATCCTCTGACTTTTGTGGGGACTCTGTGCACATCAGATAATTCAGATTTTGCTCTTTGATGAGATTATGTCTTTGGCTGGTAAAGGTAACAGCACAGATACAGGGAAATACTTTGGCTGTGCTGGCATTTCAGCTGGGACAGCCCGGCAATCTGATTTTAAAAGTTATCAGGAAAAGACACATTATGTGAATTAAAATCTGTCTGACAGGCTCACTTTTAGAAGGCAGCTGAGCCAGAAGCCCTCAGCTGACAGCATTGGTGGGACCTGGCGGGTCAGGGCTTGGCATTTCTGGCAGTAACATCACTGCTGGCAGCATTTGTTCCTTGACCAGGACAGGCTGAGTGGACAGGGTTGAGCTTTGCAGCCTGTGCCAAACACAGGGACCCGAGCACAGGCACAGAGGCTTTTTGGATGCTCCCATTCCCCGGGCTCAGCCAACATCCCTCTCATCTTCTCTATGTACAGCCTGTGCTCCTGGGCTGGCCAGCGTGGTGGCACCAGTGGGGTCCCTCCAGGATGTTCCTGTCCTCGTGCCAGCGAGTCCAAGCAGCTGCAAAGAGCCTTTTTCCCCCCATCATCACAGAAACTCGGGTGATGCTGCTATTTCAGACGCACAAACACATCCGTGTGCGCTTTTCTTACGGACAGTAATTTCAGCATCTGTGTGGGCTGCAGAAGCACCTTGTAGCACTGGAATCGTGTGCTCCAGTATTTGTTAGAGTGCAGGATTATTTTCCATTGATTTCGGGCTAATCACACAAAGAAAAGCAACATCTGCTGAGTGAATGGGCTCCCAAGGAGAATTAACCGCTCTCACACACAAAAGAATGGGAAAGAGTTGAACCAGCAAGATTCTCTTTAGCAAGAAGAACATTTATTTTTAGCGCCTCGTGTGGCCCAATCCCTCCCTCCCTCCTTTCTGCCAGCACCAGTTGGAGGCAGGAAAATACCGCTGGCACTGGCTTTTCTCCTTCCTCCCCATCATCCCCATCCTCACATCTTGACCCCCTCACTGACTGAGTCACTCAGGAAAAAATGCAATTTCTGGCAGGTCATCCATCTGCAGAGCACATAAACTTATCTGCCAGTAAAATGAGTGCAACAGAGATGATTTGAATCCATGCTAGGGTTCCCCATAACACACAAGTCAGCTGCACAAAGGTGGAGTGGGGAGCCCGGGTAATAAGATGGAAGCAGTAGAGAAATGCATCCTAACAAGAGTGTGGTAATTAGGATTGGGCTGTTTGTTTCCCTTCCCATGAAGAGGCAAGCCATAAATCAGGGAGGCATCTGCCGTGCAGGATCCAAGGGCTCTCAAAGCAGTAGGAAAAAGCCATCCATCACTGTTAGCAGAAGGAGGATTCGAGTTTAAATTACAGATACTCAAACTACGCATTTGCAATTGTTTGGAAACAAAGTTTTCTTTAATTTCTCCCCTGACTCTGAGAGGGGGGGCTGAGCCAGCTACAGCAGGGTTCAGCTGATGCCTAATCAGGCCCCAAAAGCAGCAGAAAGAGAAAATTAAGTGGGGACCCCAGGGCTCTGGGGTGTAGCTGCTGCCCTCCCCCTGAGCACCGGCACCCACTCTCTCACCCTCCTTGCCTCCTTCCCTTTGCGGGCATTTTTCCACAGTATGTTTCCAAAATAACCTGGTCCTTGAAACGGAGATAAGGCAAGAGAGGGACAATCTCAAGAGCTTTCTTCCTGCTGAACACTCCCACTGGCACGTGTCCCATCCCACTGACCTCTCCATGCTTCTGCCAGCAGCACGGCCGCTGCAGGGAAGCAGCTCCTGCGTGCCCAAGGAATGCAGGCTCGTTCCCCCACACCGGCCTCTGTGAAACCCCAGGCACCTGTTCACAGCCCAGGGCAAATCCCTGGCCCCCTATTTTTGGACAGATGATATTCCCTGGGTGCTATCTTCAGCTAAGGCTGTGAAAACAGTTCCCATCGGATCCCAGCTCCCAGCTCCTCTTGGGAGGCTTGGTCATCCCCCTGTGCCCACTCCGCAGCCTGCTGCCACATCCCCGTTTCCCACTCTTACCCCATCAGCATGCCCAGCACATTTCTANCTGCCAGTAAAATGAGTGCAACAAAGATGGCTTGAATCCATGCCAGGGTTCCCCATAACACACAAGTCAGCTGCACAAAGGTGGAGTGGGGAGCCCGGGTAATAAGATGGAAGCAGTAGAGAAATGCATCCTAACAAGAGTGTGGTAATTAGGATTGGGCTGTTTGTTTCCCTTCCCATGAAGAGGCAAGCCATAAATCAGGGAGGCATCTGCCGTGCAGGATCCAAGGGCTCTCAAAGCAGTAGGAAAAAGCCATCCATCACTGTTAGCAGAAGGAGGATTCAAGTTTAAATTACAGATACTCAAACTACACATTTGCAATTGTTTGGAAACAAAGTTTTCTTTAATTTCTCCCCTGACTCTGAGAGGGGGCTGAGCCAGCTACAGCAGGGTTCAGCTGATGCCTAATCAGGCCCCAAAAGCAGCAGAAAGGGAAAATTAAGTGGGGACCCCAGGGCTCTGGGGTGTAGCTGCTGCCCTCCCCCTGAGCACCGGCACCCACTCTCTCACCCTCCTTGCCTCCTTCCCTTTGCGGGCATTTTTCCACAGTATGTTTCCAAAATAACCTGGTCCTTGAAACGGAGATAAGGCAAGAGAGGGACAATCTCAAGAGCTTTCTTCCTGCTGAACACTCCCACTGGCACGTGTCCCATCCCACTGACCTCTCCATGCTTCTGCCAGCAGCACGGCCGCTGCAGGGAAGCAGCTCCTGCGTGCCCAAGGAATGCAGGCTCGTTCCCCCACACCGGCCTCTGTGAAACCCCAGGCACCTGCTCACAGCCCAGGGCAAATCCCTGGCCCCCTATTTTTGGACAGATGACATTCCCTGGGTGCTATCTTCAGCTAAGGCTGTGAAAACAGTTCCCATCGGATCCCAGCTCCCAGCTCCTCTTGGGAGGCTTGGTCATCCCCCTGTGCCCACTCCGCAGCCTGCTGCCACATCCCCGTTTCCCACTCTTACCCCATCAGCATGCCCAGCACATTTCTACATCTCTTCCCATACCTCCTTCCATCGGTGTGTCCATCTGTCCTGGCAGCAGCAAGCACCTGAGCCCTCAGGCACCCACCTGAGCTGCTCATCCCTCCTTTCCCCAGTGTCCAGGCACAACAGAATTATGTAAATTCCATACTGATGGAAGCCAGGACTATTAACTGCGCTGCTTTAATTCTCCCCTGGTATTTACAGTCACTGGGATTTGGGAGCTGATATATATTATTGTTTCATCTGAATATATCTCCAGGCAAGAAAGTTGAGCTGCAAGCACAGAAATGTTCATTGCCCAGATACGAGAGGTCCCTTAGGAGAATATATCAGAGCTACGGCGTTAGCATGTAAAATATGTGGGAGTGAGAGTGAAATACTGCCTTTGCTGGCCAGCACCTATCAACAGGCTGTGGGAAGGGCTGTGGGAGAAAGGCAGAGCTGGGGGGGATTTCCCAGGTCGGGGCGGGGATTGGCACACGTCCCCAAGGGCGCATGTGAGCACCGAGGTAGGGGTTTGCTGTGGACTGGGCACGGGGAGTGCTCCTGGCAATTGTTGGTACCCAAGGTGCAGGAGATATTGTCCTGCCAGTTTTGAAGGATTTATCCCCCCTGGACGGCACTTATTTTGACCTCTGTCCATGGAAAAAATTGCCAACACTTTGGGAAGAGTTTGAATCTAGAAAGGTTTGAACCAGATGATAGAATAGTTTGTAGTGGTGTCACAAGGTGAAGAATTTAGAGGTTTTGGGGTTGTTTATGTAGTAAATAGATAAAAGCTAAAAATGCCAAGATGGAGGACAGTTGTTGTTCTCCAGGGCTTCTTGTTCTTCTTCTACACCTCCATGTCTTGCGGCAGAAGTGATTTGGAATGATTGGATGAAAAATTCCGCAGTTCCTGTCCACGCAGGAGCTGGGTTTGTTGGGCATTGGCAGAAAAGTGAAAATATGTTTCGTTTCAAACTTCTATTGGGTCATTCACCTTCAAAAGGGCCAAGAATTTGCGATAAGCTCTCTTTCGGCGCCCATCTTTTGAACTCTCTGCAGGGTGCTGCGCTCCAGCACTCTGTTTCTCTGATAACGCTAATTAAAACAACTATCTGAAGCAAGCAACAAGAGGCCTCCTCTCGTCTTTTCAAAGTCCTGGCCAGGACTCTCGGGTCTCCCTCCCTGTGTGGGAGTCCCACAGCAATGCTGCACCCATCGGCAGGCACCTGCCTGTACTGCACAGGCAGCGCTGTGTCTTGTGCCCCTGTGGGATTTTCAGGTCCCCTTGCCCTGGGAAAGGTGTGCAACCACTCCCACCGAGCCAAAGAGATCCTCCCCCAGCCTGGTGGGCTCAACAGGGGCATCCCAGCCCTTGCCTCATCACCCCCATAAGTCACCACATGTCAGTCCTCAGACAAATGCAGGCTTGTGGGAGAATTAATCATTTTGGCAGTTTACAAGGCAATTAAAGGAAGGGGCCATGTGTCTGATTATACAGCAAATAAGCCTTGGCGAATTACAAACGTATCAAAGGTAGCTCCAATTAACCGCAGTGATCCACGGGAGAGAGCACCCAGGATAACGCCTCCTCCTCCGGCTGCTGTCCTGCACTCGGGAGCTGAGCAATAACACGTGTGAAGATCATAAACTGCATTCCCACATGAAGAATGCCAAGTATTGTATTTATTTATCAGCCAAAAGTGGGGGATTGCTACCAGAAGCCTGAACAGCTAGGCACTGCAATTATCATATTATTTGAATATGGCTACATGCTTGCCACACAAATGAAGAAGATGTTCTTCTTGTTCCTTGGTTTAGAAGCTGAGAAAAACCACATTCCTTCTTGTCTCTGCTGCAACACAAAAGCTATGGCCAACATCACATCCTCTGGACTGGGATCCTAGAGACAAGGTTAGCCTGGCGTCCCTGGTGCCTTGAGCACTTCCTGCAGAGATGGGTGGGGGTGCCGTACAAGTTCCCCCACAGAGAAACAAAAACAACCTCAAGACCTTTCTTTCTGCAGTGATTCCACCTTCAGAATAGCACTGTGATAAACTGAGAATGAATTTCAGATGATGTTGCGCCCCTGGAGCAGCTACGTGAGGCTCCCTGCCAGCCTCTCACTACAATGAGCATCTGTTAATACAGTTATTGATTAGTTCACTGACAATTAGTACAGCTGATCAAGCTGAGAATGGCCAAGAGTGATGTTTATGCAGAGTGTGTTTCTCATAACACCATTTGGGGGTGTTTAATGGGCCAGTGAGACAAGAGCAAGAGGAATATTGCATATTGTATGGAGAGCTCCCCTACGGCTGTGAGATGCTCAGGGGATGTGGACATTGCTCCAGCCTGCTGCTGGAGTACTCCTGCTCCATACGTGGAGCCCTGTGAGAGGTTCCCAGGGATGGCCTCCCGCTGCCACCAGCTCCCTGCCATGGCAATGGGACTCTGGGTGCCCCAAACCTTCCAGGCTCTCACGGCTGCCTTGCAGGCTGTGGTGGGGCTGGCTGAGGCTGGCAGAGAGCAATGTTAATTTTAGCCGGCACCTGCTCCGCTCCAGGGAGTGTATTTATTTCAGAAGCACCATGTGTTTGTTTTTTCTGAAACAAAAATGTTTCAAGACTTGGGGTTTGTGGAGAACTTCCAAAATCTTGGGATAATTTCAAATTGAAAGGAAACTGCGGTGCAAAGATTCAAAATGTCTAAAAAAACAAAATCTGAGTTTCAGGTGGTTTAATTAGCAGTCTGCCTGCACCCCACTGGATATCAAAGATGTGCCTGTGTTCTTAAAAACAGCTCTGAAGCTGTTTCCAGGCCCACCTCTAAAATAAATAAATGCATACATAAGTGTGTGCCTGATGAGAATGAGCTCTGCCAGCTCATCAGAATAAAATGTCAGCAAATGCCAGCAAGTTCCTGACCTTAATTCCGACAGACTTGCCTTCCTCCCCTTTCTGAAGTTATTTGCTTCCTTCCCAGGCCTTGCTATTTAGATGTTCATCACCAGGTTTTATTGGGCAGAAAAAGCATCTGCTGGCAGTGCTGACCCTCATGCCTTGCTTGGTGCTTCTGCCACCTGGGGCTGTGCAGGTGACTGGAGGGACAAGGTGACTCCCAGCCTGAGCCCACCATGGGGATGCCCTGATGTCACACAGGTGGCTCTAGTGCACTCTCCAACTGCAGGGCCACAACCCTAAAAGAATTTGCTGCCATAGGATTTTGTGGAAGGACATCAAAGCCACGGGGAGCACCGGCCTGTGAGCTGGATCCTACCTTTCCTGTGTGGATGCCCGCCTAAGGGCCAATTTGCTTTACAAATTACTGTGCAGAGCTGCAAAGTCGGCCATCTGCTCACTTCTTCTCACAGCCATGCCCTGTGATGTTTCCCATTCCCACCTGCATCCAGCACAGTAAAAAATATTTGCATTCCTGGCCAAAAGCCCTTTTATTACTGCTCTGGGAGGAGGAGCCTCCTGAGCACAAGCAGTGCACGGGGTATTTCCCCCAAACCCACTGTGCTGTGCTGCACAAGCAGCATGAGCAATGGCAGGACATTAAATCCCTTGTTTTGAGAGCACAGGCAGCAAGAGAAGGGGGGTACCAGCCTCCTGGGGCTGGGGTACGTGCTCACCATTCCCACTTTTGAGAGTAGCTGTCCCTCCTCCCACAGTGCTGCGGCACTGGAGTTGTGGGGAAAGTTTTGGGGAAGGTTGCAGCTTCGCCGTGCTGGCACCAACAGTGTTTGAGGTACAAAGTGCTCTGAAAACATTACATTTTAAGTTAGATAAAGGAATGAAGGTGGCTCCTGCTATAGACTGTGGATGTCACAGTAACATATAGGCCTTCCTAGTGGAAAAAGTGTGGTATTTTCACTGTGGTTTTTTGTCAGGGTGAGACTAGGTGGTGCAGGCTGACACTCACAGGCCAGGTTGCATTTATAACGTGTTTGCACAATATGATCTCTTTTGTAGCTCTGAAACCTGCCAAGACTTTGGGATGCTTTTGGGCAAACTTAAACCACCCTGACAAACTCTTTTGGGTCCGTTGCTGTTGGGGTATGTGGCTCACTGCAGAGCGATGCACAGGCATGTTCCCCAGTGGGATGACAGTCATCTCTCCCTGCTGCACCCCATGACACCCCAGCTGCTGCTGCTGCTGCTGGGGGACTCCACAGCTGGGGACGGCCCCTCAGCGGGCACAATGACCAACCCATGACATGGTTTTTATCTTCCTATCGCATAAGCACCGCTAGAACATCCTCTCGACTTCACAGGATGCCAAAGGCAGTCTGAGAATGGCAGGTGGGGCTGTTTTCCCTGGGGCTCTGGTGCAGAGCAAGGGCAGAACAACCTACACCCACACACCCACACACCCCCCGAAAGCTGCGGAGAGGTTGAGGAAGGCGATCGCAGACCCTCCGTCCAGTTTGAGGTTTCCGTGCCGCATTTCTCGGCCTTCCCAGGAGATGGCAGGCCAGCCTTACAAATCCACATCCCGCAGATCCCGGGAGAGGCGGGACCGGGACCGGGACCGAGCCGCCGTCCCCGCCCGCTGCCCGCGGGGCTGCTCGGAGGGGACACGGGCGAGTCCTTCGGAATGTCCCAGCGGTGGCTCAGGGTCGCAGAGCCGTGTCCCTGCCATCCGAAGCTCGGCCCTGGTGGGGTCCCCTCGGGCTCGGGGGACACCTCAGCACCTGAGGGCGAGCCCCGGTCCCGCCACCGGGTGGGGACGGACAGGGCTGCGACAACGAGCAAACCGGTTACACAACTTCGACGGGTTATTCCAGGGCTCCTAATTATTGATTTTGAATGGGAGGAGACAGGTTCTGCACTTGTAGGACAAACACGAGTGTGAGAGTTAATTTCCCTCCCTGTCCTTCCCGGATCTCCTGTACCTTGCGGTGCTGGTGAGCTTGGCTCGACACCCTGGGATCGGCAGCCCGGAAAGGCTCTCCCAGGAAGAGGCGGTGGTTTGGCAGGGAGGTGCAAGGGCAGGGAGGTGTAAGGTCACTGATCCCAGGGGGAAAAAAAAAAAAAAAATACACCGCTGATTTTTGTAACACAACAGGAAGGTGGAATCGTGTGAAGTGCCACAGGTATCCTAAGCTGCCTGTGTGAATGGCTGGAGCACTGCCTGATGCAGTGAGTACCCCCCAGTCACACTTGGGGCGTCAGGCAGGTGGAATTGGGACAAACCGGTTGCAGCAGAGCTGCTGTCCCCCACTCCCTCACGCTGCTGTTTCCCGTGCCCGTGGTGCAAAAGACCCACGAGTAACTGCAGAGGGAGGCTTGTCCCTTAGTTCAACCCCAATATTTAAGAGCTGGCTCCAGGCTGGCTCCAGGCACTGCAGCAGACAGTGAGAACAGCCACTACACTGAGGGAGAAGCCAGAGGAGCAGGCTATGGACTGCCCCGGACATCTGTTAGAAACCCCAGTGCTGCCAGGCAAATCTACCGGGACTGCCTGGAAGGAGCTGGTTTGTTCCTCAGGCTCTGAAGGCTTTCTGTCAAACACCCATGCCTGCACCTGGGGGAACACCTCCCCGAGGGTGCCATTCACTGGAGAGATGCTTGCAAGCCCTCCCACATGGGATTCAGTTCTTCCCCAAATCCACGGGGCTTCGCTGGCTGTGGAAATTCTGCAGTCTGCAAGAATGTGTGTCTTCAATCAAATTTAGCACAGGAACAGGGCTCCAGAGAGGCTGTGGGATCTCTGTCCCTGGGGACACTTGCAATATGCCTAGACACAGCCCTGAGCTGCTGCTCTTGTCTCGAAGCTGAAACTTACCCTGCTTGGAGCAGGTGTTGGTCGACAGACTCTCAGGGGACTTCTCCGGTGTCTGTATCATTCCCAGCACCTGGGACTTCCATGCTGTCAGCCAAACCTTTGCTAGACATAAACAGAAACCTTCAGCAAGAACCACGGAGCAGATCCAGGCTCAAGACTGTCCCACCACCAGCTTCAGGCTGTCCCAGGCTGAAGTGAGTTCGAGCAGGTGTTCAGTTTGCTGCCCCGTTTTCCCCCAGGGATCTCTGCAGGTGCAGTCACAACTGCAACACGCAGCACTGATCCCCTGCCCTCTCCCAAAACCAGGAGTAAAAGTTTTCAAGAGCCATGGGCTTGCTGGTGTCTTGCCTCCAGTGGGAAATCATCCCTCGATTCACTTGTCCCAGTGCTGACAGCTCTGTGAAATCCCACCCTGGGCCTGGCACAGGGAAACTGGCAGCACAACAGCTGTTCCTGCACACCTCTCATGGGCCCAACGGAGCACAGGGATTTCTCAGCTTGTCATGGAATTGTCTGTGCCCAGACTGTTAGCTGTGCCTCTGGGGATGGTGGGAAGCCCGCTCTGTTTTGAGTGGAACAATACATTTTTCAGATGTGGCTGAAGTGCTGTGGCTGGCACTGAACTGTGTAACAAACTCAAAGGAAGTTTCACCACATTGATTCAGGCTGAAAAATCAATGGCCCTGGATCTGTTCTGCCCAGGGAAGGATCAACAGTCAGTGCTGCTCTTTGCACTACAGTCATTTGGAACTCGGAGGGAAGAGGGCTCTGGCTGTAGGAACATGCAAGCAGAGCAAGGCAAGGGCTTTGGGAATTGTGGGTCTCCTATGGAGACGAGTGCCTCTGAGGCCAGTGTTGGCTCTTCAGGCACACTGCAGGGACATGAGCTCTACAACAACTGTGGATATCCAAACACAGAAGGATGGAGCCCTACCTGAGGGTGCACTGTGCATGTGCGGGTAAGGGATGCAACAGCCTGGACTTGAGGTCAGATCTATGTGAGTGGCTCCCTGAACACCTGGAAAGCAGCTCTGGGCTGCTCTCAGGGCGGGGGGAAGCACATCCGCAGCTTTCAGGACTTTTGTAAGGTAGGGCCGGGGGTCTGGTCGCAAGAGCTGGCCTTTCTTTAAGCGCAAGATGGAGATTTTCCACTTCCAGCTTGCTTGGTTCCCACCGTGTCCGGTGTCGGGACAAAGATTTGCGTGCAGAGTTCCTCGGCCCGGCTCCCCAGCCCGCAGGGATGCGGGTCCCGCTCCCAGCAGTGCCTTGCCCTGTGCTCCCCGGGGGGGCGGCCGGCGCTGCCCACCCTCCCCCAAACCGTTCCCGAGGCGTGGTTTTCCATTTATCCCTTTTTCGGTTGGGCTGTTTATTTGAAGTTTGGCGGCGGGGAGCAAGCCCGGCCCCGCGCACTAGGTGTCAGCGCTGCCCGCCCCGCGGTGCTGCCGGGCCGGGGCCGCCGGGGAGGGGGCGCGGAGCCCCCCGNCCAAGTACAACCTGGTGGACGACCGGCACGACCTCCGCATCCCCCTGCACAACGAGGACGCCTTCCAGCACGGCATCTGCTTCGAGGCCAAGGTGGGCGGCGGGCGCGGGGGTGCCGCGGGGGTCGCCGCCCGGCGCTGCACCCCGGCGCTCCGGGATGCACAGTTTTCCAGCTCTCTTTTCGCGTAGCTGTGGGGTTTTTCTGCTTTCCCCGGAGCCGTTCCCCGTGGCGTTGCCTGGTCTCCCCCAAACTCGGCTGCAGAGTTGGGCGAGGCTTCCCACCTATCCCAGAGGGATGCCCAGGCTGGTGGGAAGGGTCAGGCTGGAGTGGGGTCACCCTCCCGCTTCACCCCAGCATCCCTCCCTGGCCCTGCATCCCTCCAGGGCTCTGCGTGGTGTTGCCTGGGAACGGTGGCCCCAAGAGCGGGATCTGTGTGCATCTTCCCAGGAAAGAGCAGAGGGCTCGGGCTTTTTCTGCGGCTCCAGCTCTGTGGGTAGTGCCGGGGCGCCGCTGGGATGGGAGACGGGTGGTTGAGGTCTGCAGGGTGCCTTGTACCCTGGTGCTCCTCTAACGTGGGCAGCCCGATGAGCTGCGTGCCATTTGCGGTGCAGCGGTCAGGGACACGCACCCGAAATAAAAGCTTGCTATTTCTCTTTACGTATATAAACCATCCTTGCTAGTGGATTTGGCACGAAGTGCTCCTCTCTTTTTATCTTTTCTTTTCCGTTGAGACTTTTCATTCTCTCGCTCCACGTCGGCTGTGGCTTCCCGCAGGCTGGCGCTGGCCATCTCGCAGCAGGCTGGGAAAAGCCAAGCTATCGAGCAAGGAACGCTGGCCAGCAGTAAATTGGGAAGGAGCTAGCCAGAAGATTTGGAAAGGGGAAACATAAAATCCTGCCCCGTTTGCTTCTCCTGGGGGATACGGTTATCATGCTGACGGAGATACTCAAGTGAGGTTGACTTGGGAGAAAAGCCTGGCGTAAAAGCGTTCTGAGCGGCAGGAAGGCAGGCGTCTGTCACACATTGTTGTCTTCGGAGAACATGTGCTGTCAGGGGAATAAAATTTGGCATCTAATTGCGTGCAATGCCCTCGGGGCAAGGCTGCGGCTCATCGGAGGGTGTCAAAGTGTTATTTTCCCCATTTTCTCGGGGCCGGGAGGGTTCATCTGCAGAGGCCATCACCTGCCCGGTGGCAGGCACTGTGCTGCAGAGAGCAAAACAGCCGAGGAGTTGTTTATGGAGCAAACTTAAACCTGCTTTGCAACTATTTGCTGGAAAAGGCTGTTCAAGCTCAACTTTGCAGCCTTTCGCTCCTGGGTGATTGGAGCCGATTGCTGTTTTACTGCCAGCACCTGCTCACCCCTCACCTGCGGGGAGGCTGCAAAGCAGCCACGTGCCTCTTCCATGCCAGGTTTGGGTGACCCGGCTTGGGGGCTGAGGAGTGGGATAAAGCGTCAGCAGCCCCCGGGTCTGCTCAGGCTCATCTCTGCTCCACACTGCCGGCCTGGCTGCATTTATGCAGTGCTGCGTATTAGCCTTTGTTAGCTCCTCTTTCTCTTATTTGGTATCTGGTGGCACGCGCTAATGCCAAGCACAATCCGTACGAAACCCAGCTTCCGAATTCGTGGGTTTCTCCAGCAGCCCTCGATGCCAGATACAGAATGCAGATGGCTGAGGCAATTACTCTATCCTTTTATTAGATTGCTGGAGATTAATTAAATGCTTACGCTCCTTTACTTCCTTTTATCCCCAAGAATCCCAAGCGCTTGCACCCGGACAGCTCTCGTTGCAGCCAGGCACCTGGCGCGAGTCACAAAAATGTGGAACTCTGATTTAGAGCGGAAGTTTGGGGAAGGTTAAACCAGAAAAATGCTCGTCTGGGGTGTCAGGACTCGCATGGCTGTCTCCTAAAATCCTCCTGGGATAGCTGATAGTGCGGGCGGTGGGGATCCCGGTGTTACAGCTCAGCAGCTGGATCTTTGCTGCTGCTCTTTGCTCCAGCAGCCTGAGATTCCTGACAAGCTTGCTTGGGGCTCACTGCAGGGGGGTAATATGGGCCTGAGTCAGTATGTGCTGATTTATTGCTTTAATTTTTAATTGTGTTTTTACACTCAAACCTGCTGCTGTCTTTATGTGGCACATGTGGTGGATGTGTAGCGCATGTTTTAGTCCATCAGTAGCAACTGGCATCCGTGCTCTTGTCCCTCTTATCTCTCTCCTGAGGGAGTCGTGGCATCCCGGGTGACTGGGTGGCCGCCGGCAGTCAGAATTTGAACCTTTGTCAAGCAGAGGGTGATGGACTTGATGTGAGGCAAGCGGTGCTGTCACTTGAGATGTGATGCCATCAGGAGGCTTGTGCCTCTTGTCTCCACTGGAGCCACTTGCAGCCATATGTGCTGGCACAGGGTCACCGAGTCAGAGCAAAGTGTCCCCTAAGGATTATGTTAATCCATTTTCTGGAGGTAAATCCAAGAGTTGGAAAATCCCACTCCATCTTCTTAGGAACAGTAATACATTTCACACTTTTGGATCTGTTTTCATTGGCCACTTCTCTTGGCACCAAACCCCACTGTATACCAAAGATGCCTTGGTCAGGCTGCAGGGAATCAGAGGAGCTGGCTCTGAGGGGAAGCAGGACGTTTGTTTTCTTCTGTGTCTTGCAGTCTGAATTGTTGAGTAAAATCCAAAGCCTGGCCTCTTGGGTTAGCTGAAACGTTTGGATGAAAGGACTGAGAGCTGCAGCATGGTGCAGGGGAATGGACAGAAATTCCCACTTGTGCAGTGGTTTTGTGGTTAAATAAATGGGGATGTAGAAAGGAGAGACACCTCCTGTTCTTCTCCACCTCCATGAAGAGAGGGATGTGAGCTTACTCCTTATCTTCCCAAAGCCTTGGTGCTGCAGGACAAAACCCAGGGGCCACCTTTTGCAACACCAGCAGTTCTGTGCATTCAGGAATTATGACTCAGGCTGCTCCAATGCCTCCAGAGAGAGCAGCAGGCAGAGGGAATGGAGCGGGGTGGTGGAGCCTGGCACTGGACTGCCAGTCCCTCGTCTGTGGGAGTGCAGGGGAGCTGGGTGCTGCGGGGTTTGCTCAAGGACATCATTACTGTCCCTGTCCTGGGCTGGGGTTTCCTCCTGACCCAGAGGTCTTGTGGTCCAGAGCAAGGTCCCACCTACCAAATGCCTATTAGTTGGAAACATTAATCCCTTTGCAGTACCTTAATGTACATGGTTCCCAAAGAAGGGGCAGATAGGTGTAAGGACCCTCTCTGCTGCTTCCCCGTGTGCAGGCAAGGGGAGAAGAGGCTGCCCAAACACACCTCATACCTTGCTGGACCCGGTGCCTGTGATCCGGGACTGCCGTGGGCCTGGACATCACGTGCTGAAACCTGCTGTTCCTGATACCAGAGCTGCTTGCAGATAAATGTGGGACTCCAGGTTTGGGAGGGTTGCTGTTCTTCTGTGCAGCAGGTGGGGTTTTTGGGTTTGGCTGGTGGGGTGTTTTTTTCCCTTAAGTGGTCTTGGCAACCAGGCACTTTCTCTCATTTTTCTCAGTGCTTTTCTCTGCTTTTGTGCGTGGGAAACTGAAGTTGAACTGAGCATCTGCTGCTGTCTATGTTTGGAGATGGGACATGGAGGAGACTTAAGTCTGATCCATTCTGTCCCTTCCTCTGAACCTCTCCAGCCCACCTGCCTGCCACCGTCCAGAGGCTGCGAGCACCGGCAGGCACTGCCAGTTGCTCCAAAGAGAAACCATTTGTCAGGAAAATGATTGCAACCTCAGGTGAACACTAAGCAGGGAGTACATGTGTGTTTCCACTCCCGTGTATATTTTTATGTACGTAGGGGCTGCAAATAACAGCGTTGGAAGTGAGTTGAATGGCAGGCAGCCCTGATCGGGGTGTTCAGTTCCCCTCCACTGCTTCAGGCACCCTTCCCAGCAAGGGTCCTTTTCCTGGAGGGCTGGGAAGCAGGAGACAGGTTGTGTGAAGCTCTGCACCAGTTTGGCTGGCTGGGAGAGAGTTGGCAGCTCTGTTTGGGGGCTGTTTGTACTGGCAGCTCTGGTGTGCTCTGTCGGGGCTGCTCAGCCCAGAGCAAAGCTGCAGTGTGCCTGAGCCCGGGATTGCTCGCTTCAGGCTATAAATAACCTTCCCAAGTCTACAAAGGTTCTCGTCTGAAACAGTGGCATATTTCTGCCATACTTGTTAAGTCAGTTCATAGGCTGCTTAGTGAAGCTCTTAGCAAAGAAAACTCAGTCTGGTTTTGGCAAAGCCGTGTGTGCCCAGACTGTGGGTCCCAGACGGGCGGCACGTGGGCTCTGCAGATGCCAGAAGGTCCCGAGGGAGCAGCAGCGGGGGTGGGATGCTCCCAGCCCTGCTTTCTGCAGTGCTCTGCTCTTGCACATCCCTGTCGAGGCCGTAGCTGGGTGTAGGTGCAGGAAGCACAGGCCCTGCGTGGGGGCAGCTGTGGGCGGCGTGCCTGGGTGGGGAACGGAAACACGGCCAGTGGACAGTCCTGCTCCACTGGCATGGAAAAGCTCCATCCCTCCTCGGCACCTGCTGGCTCTGTGCCCTGCTGTCCCCGCTGCACAGCCTCCTGCAGCAAAGGTGTCTCCCCTTTTCACGTGAGCCCTGTTTTGGCTGGTGGGAGGGGAGGGTGGGTGTGGTGCTCACGGCTCTCTTGAGTGTCCTGGAGCCCCCAGAGCTCTGTGTTTTTGGCAATTGAGCCCTGGTGCAGCTCCTGAGCAGGGCAAGTGCTGCTGGGAGCAGCAGACACATAAGCACTGCTGTCCTTAGGGGTTCTCCCTGGCCAGTGCTGCCTGGTGCAGGGATCCCTGGTGTGTTAATGCCCAGGTGCACAGCTATGGATGGGTCTGACGCCCTGCCTCAGGCCACCTGCCTGCCAGGGCTGGGTGTGCTGTCCTCGGGGTGCAGAGCCCTGCTGAGGGAGGAACTGGGCAAGGCTGAGGTGCCCAGCTCAGTAGAGCACCCGTCTGCTGGACTTGGAATAGAAGGCCAGGGCCTTTTTCCGTTCAAGTCAGCTGGCATCGCGAACTTTCCATCCCTTTTGGCCTCTGAGCCTGCACCACCACAGCCTGAGTAAACTTCCCCCTTTCCACCCAGCAAGGCTGGGTGTTCCTGAGGTGCAGGGCAGAGCTGGGGCCATGCCAGCCCAGACCCTTGGCTCTGCGGGCTGAGGCCATGCATGGGCAGCTGGAGAGCAGAAACAGTGGGACAGCAAAAGTCCTGGGAATGGATTTCTCCTTGCTTTCCCTGACAGCAGCAGCCTGGGGAGAAACCCTTATCAGCCAGACTGCAGACAGACTGGGTGTTCCCCGGGTGCTGGGCAAATGAAGAGGTTTCAGACTGGTGCCCGAGCACTTTGTCCCTCACTTCGTGGCACAGCCACGTGTGGCAGGGTCAATGTCCCAGTACCTGGTGCAGCCTCACACCACCCTGGACTCTGTAGAAATCTGGGGACCCTTGTGCCCCGTATCTGATGGCTCCCATCTGGCTGCTGGTACCTCTGGTAACCCCTCCCGAACTCGGGGGCAGGATCCCCTGCTCAGGCAGTGCTCTCCTGGCCCTGAAGACGGCCTGGGGCTGGTGCCAGCATGTCCCCCCGCCCTGCTGCCTGCCTGCAGCTCCCGTATAGAAGCCGTGGCTCCTCATCTGTGGCAGGGTCTCTGGCTCAGGGTGGCTCTGGAAGCTGGAAACCGGCAGCCAGCCAATCCAGGCTCCCCTGTAAGCTGGGGATGATTCAGCCCTGACCTTTGCACGCGGTATTGGGCTGTCGGAGCAGCAGGAAGGCGGCAGCTCCTCCCCAGGAAGGCTTTGGCTGCCCACCTCTGCCCACCACCGATCTCATCAACACCCCTTCCAAGGTGTCCCCCGGCAGTGATGCGATTGGCCTTCAGTTTTCCGAAAATATCTGCCACCTGCTGTCGCAGAAAAAGCAACTTCTCAAGAAAATTCGTTTCTGACAGAGCAGAAAACGAGCAGTATTAAACAGCCTCGAGGAAAAATGAGAAACTGAGTGACTTGTGCAAACAGTCCTTTGGCAAAGTGCTCCCCTTTGTTTTCTGTTCAAAAAACAAATTTATTTTTTTCCCCTGGCATTTCCCAGAACTGGGCAGATCTTCAGTAAGCCATGGGCAGAGGGTGGATGGTGTAGGCTGTGTGCAGAGGCCCCTTCCCACCGTGCCTGGGACAGAGAGGAGAGCCTGTTTGCATGGGGAGGGGACAGCAAGCAGAGTCCTTTTGGGTGCGGAGAAGCCCAGTGGGTGACGGCCACCTGTGCCATGGCAGAGGGAGGGAGGGACTGCCCTTTCTGGGGGCCCTGGAGGGATGGATGGAAGGCTGGATCCCACACATGGGAATGAGGGGCAGCAGGGCACATGAAGGACTGAAAGCACCCTACAAAAGAGGTGCTTTGTGCTGGCATCACAGCCTCCAGCAGCTCTGGCCATTGGCAGTGTGAGGGCTGCCTTTGTGGGGCTGCCAGGGCGCCTGCTACACGAGGGACCCCCTTGGCTGCTCATTCACCGAGCGGGTGGCCTTTCTTCTCCTAATTGGGCTGGGGAGGAGGAGGCTGCCCAGGACTGCCCTCCCCACCTTCAGAGCTTGGGGATCGGTGACCCCCTAATCCCACTTGGCTCTTGGGTGCGGGTGTGGGACTCCAGTTCTGTCCCCCATCCCTTGGCAGGGTGGTGGGGCTGTGGATCTGGAGGTGATTATTTGGAAAAGCTACATCCTGCATGTGTACGTATGTTCTCCCCCTTGGTTCACAGGGGCTTGGGGAGGGTGAGCTCTTTCATGGGTTTATTTTCTTTGTCAGCTCTTTTGCACAGCTTTATTTTCTTCCCTTTTGTCTCGGGCACCTTCCTTTCTCCTTCCTGCCTCCCTTTCCCATGGGGTCAGCTGGCTGGCACGGATGCTGGCCCGAGCCCTGGGAGCCAGGACAATGGCCCCTGCAGGGACCGGGACCACCGCCGTGTGCCTGGCACCTCGCTGGGGGCACATGTGTGTTAAAGGAAGGCAAGAATCTGTGCCTGGGAGTCCCCATGCTTGGGGGTCTCTGGAGCTCCTGCCCTGGCAGAGAGGGAGCTCAGTGGTGGGGTGGGGTGAGAGGGAAGTATTGCACTGTGGAGGCTCTGGCTGCTTTGCTTATCCTTGTCTTTACCTCACCTGCTTGTTCCCACACCTATTCCCATAATTAAAATTGGTGCTGTGAGTAGGAGGGCTGGAGAAGAATGGAGCAGGAGCAGCCCTCGGCATGCTCATTGCCTACAAATCACTACTAAATAGAGATGGTTTCTCAGACCATCCCCCCGTCTCACCTGGGAAGTGGTTTAGCTGAAAGACCAACCCCGAGGTCTCCCTTTTTGGGGGATACTCACCACATTGTGATGGGTTACTCTTCTGCAATGCACTTGTCACATGTGATTTCTGCCCTGAAGGCAAAAATAACCTGTGGAGACTTTGTCCATCTGCTGAGTTGTGTGAAATGTGTAAAAAATACCTGCCTCCAGAGTGCAGGGAGAGGGGGTTGTTTTTGGAGCTGTGAGCACAGTAATTGTGCGAAGTGAGCCCACGCTGGGGCTGGATGTGCCGTGGGCTCTGGTGGGAGCACCCACGGGCTGTGGGATACAGCAGGATGCCCTGGAGCCCAGGTTTGGGAGCAGAGGTGAATCCTGCAGGGTTTGTGACCTGTGCCCCTTGGTTTGGGTACATGTGAACATGAGCTGGAGGGGGGCACAGATGGGACAGCATCCAGACATCCCTACTGCTGGTGCTGTTTCTCAGGAGGCCTATCCAAGGAGGTGGTGCCTGGCCACGGGGGTGTCTGGTTTCTTGTCCATCACATGCTTACAGGGCACCCCAGCCCTGCTGGGCTCACACATGCAATTGAGGCCACGAGGTTGTGGTGGGCAGCCAGGAGCTTGGCACGGCTGGAATCCATGTGGCCGTGGGAGCCAGCAGTGGATGCAGCTGTGTCCTGCCCAGCTGGCACTGCTTGCCCTGTCCTTGGGCATGGCTGTGTTCTGCACCTGCCTGGGCAAGGAAAGCACGGGGGAAGGAAAGTGATTACCAGGCAGTGACCTCATGCAGCTGGGAATAGCTGAAAGAAGATAGGCTTCCTCTGGCTGCAGAAGTCTGTCCTTCTTGTCATGTGAGATAAGAATCCTGCTTCTTTCTCCAGGTGGTCCCTGGCAGAAAAGTGATGTGGGAAGGCTTGGTGGGGAAGTACAGCAGGGATGTTTGCCTGGCAGAGCAGGATGGGGAAAGGCTTCTTCCTCAGGTCCTGCATGGTGGCTGCAAGTTCAGGGCTCCAGCTGCCTCTGCCCTCCTCCTCAGCTCCTGCTTTTTGCTGATCGTTTCCAGACTTTACATCAGATACGGGGCTGTACTGATGTCCGAGATGCCTCTCGGGGATGGCCTGTCCCTTGGAAGGGGTGGCAGACTGTGTGTAGGGGATGTGCCAGGGAGCTCACCCCGAGCTGTGCGGTCTCAGCAGGGCAGCGAGGGGCTGGGGCTGGGCAGCTGGTGCCGCGTGTGCCGCGCGTCGTGGGCTGTAATTCCCGGTTACGTAAGGCTGCCCTGCACCGCGGCAGCCTGCACGGCACGTGACGGACATGCCAGCTGTTTGGGGGTTATTTTTATATCCTCTCTCTCCACATCTCCCCTCGGCACCGACGGCCCAGTGCTGGTCGCTGGACACCTGCCTCTGTGTGCCCCCAGGCAGGAGCTGCGCAGCTGGGGATGGCCTCGCCAAGCTGCTGGGCTCGTTGGGTTGGGGTGCGGGGGGTTAGCAAGGAGGGCTCTCAGAAACACAGGGCTCCTAGCTCACACACAAAGCCCAGGCGTAGTCATGCATCCCCTGCACCGTGCCCTCCCTCCTTAGAGGTGGCAATCCCGGTGGAGAGGAGCTGGGAGTCCCGCAGCGATGCTGGGAGAGAAATAACTCCTCTCAGCAGCCTCTGCCTGCGCAGGGACGCCTGAGCACGTGGTCAGACACTTAGGCACCCATGTCTGTGCTTCTGCTGGAAACCAGTGACCTGGGCTTTCATGGTGTCAGCAGAGGTTATGGCCATATTCACAGGAACACGTAGCCTGCTGGGTTTAGTGCCCATGCTGTGCTGCTGAGGGTTACGTCAGCCCTTGTGTCGACGTGAAGCGTGGGAGCACAGAGGGCCAGTAAATAGACTCAAAACGCTTTTCTTCTAACTACACGTTTTTAGTGCTCAGCATTGACTCTTCATCGCTTGTCTGTTTTCTGATCCTTCTTCAGAATCTGCCCTCTTCCATTTTATTTTTAAAAAGGTTTTTGTTCGGAGTCTCTCCGTGCTGGGTTGCAGTGGCGCTGCCTTTGGTCCCCTTTGAATAGCAAAGCGGCTCCTTTATTCTGGAAGCTTGGCCTGGAGGCTCAGCATCCCTGCAAAAACAGCCATGGGTTTGGCAGGGCTGTAATTGAATAATGCAGGGCCTGTCACAGGACAGGTTGGTCCAGCTATTTTAGGGATATTCCAATACCCAGGTCTGTAATAGATGACTCACTGCAGCCGAAAGGATATTTGCTTATACCTGTGTGCTTTGATCATGGCCTAGATGAGTGAGTCCTGCTGGCCTGCTGGCTGAAGTTATTTTATTGCTAGAAAAAGGGTTTTTGACTGCTTGAAATGTTGTGGTGAGGGAACAGCTTCATGGTGGGAGGCGTGCAAGGATTCAGGTGCAGCAGGCAAAATGCTGCTCGTTTCCCAGAAGTGACCCTAGGTTCCCTCTGTGGATACCACTGAGGCCGTGGTGGGACCATAGGGTTTCCAGTGCTGTAGGAACTCGACTAATCTCCTTTCTTTCCCTACAGTACATCGGGAGCCTGGATGTGCCGCGGCCGAACAGCCGGGTGGAGATCGTGACGGCCATGCGGCGCATCAGGGTGAGTGTGGCCAGGGTGCTCCTTCCCCTTCCACGCTGGGGTGCCTGGGGTTCTCCTCCACCTGCATGTGCAGCTTTGTCTTGCATAAATCCTGTCCTCCAGTGTGCTCATAACTCTGTGGTTTTCACTGTCCCTCTCTCCGCTGACATCTCCGTGTCACCCGGGCACGGTGCCTGCAGGCTCTGTGTGGCACAGCCCTGTTTGCAGCATGGCTGTCCCCATGGGCATCCTGTGTGCTGTGGCTGCAGCCCCAGCAGTAGCAGGGCTCTGTCAGTGCTCCCAGTGCTGCATCCTGTGCTCTGGAGGAGGGAATGGGGTGGAAGGTGGATGTGGGATGTCAGGCTGCTGGCACTGGCTGGTAACTGTAGCATGTCCACGATTCGGAGGATTTCCTCATTTCTCAGTCCCAATAACAAAGTAACAACAAGCTACTTGTGCAAGAGGTACTTTAGGGTTTTACTGCTTGTGTAAGAGTTTCAGCAGCACGAAAATTCGGGCGCTGCCTGGATGTGGCAGCAGCTTAGTGCTAAATGGCAATGTGCAAATTAAGGTGCAGAGTAATGAGCTCTGGGGCTGGCCAGCAGTGAGCTTGTTTAACGGTGAGTAGGTCAGGGGGTGTCATCTGGTAATGAAGTCATCTGGCTTCCCAAAATACTTACAGCCAGGATATGGGACACTCTTGCTGTATCATGCTTGGCCACTAGCCAGGAGAAGAGCTTTTCTTCTGCTCCCCAGCCTCTCACCAGCACAACTGGAAGGTGTTCAGAGGGGGCTGGCAGGGGAGCAAACCATGGACCCCGTAACTTGCTGCCCCCAGGCTTAAAACAGCAGGATCTTGACTGCTCTTCAACAAGGGACAGCCCTTTGGGCTGGTCTGGACCTTGGTGTGGTGTCTGTGGCCAGGCACGGGTAGTTTGGTCTGTCCTTGGGCCACAGCAAAGAGTCTGCCCTGTCCTCCAGGGATGGCTCTCTCCTGGAAATAACACTCTTCACTGGAAGGACCCGAAAGCACTTGCAGGGACGTTGGGTAATGGATGACCTGTCTTTCTGCTGGTCTCATGGGATCCCATAGGCCCCAAAGCTGCTGCTGTCACTGAGCAGCCATACCAGAGCTCTGCTCCTCTCAGCCCTTCGTGCAGACTCTTGCTATAATCTCATTTTCCCTTTCACCAGAGGAGGAGAGGAGTATCATATCCCAAGGTAAGGAGTGTCACACCCAAAGGACACAGATTTCAAAGCTCTTCTGTTTCAAACTTCCAGGATGTAAATAGTTTGTGGGCTTTCCTCAACAGCTTTCCTATCTTCTGTCCCGTCCTCTCTGTGGAGGTTGATGTTGTAACTGGTGCACAAGCTGGGAAGTCCTTCATGGCATGAGTTTTGTGTCCAGACGAGGTTTGGGACAGAACAACTGCTATGCCATCGAGAGCTCTTACAAGCAGCAGTTTCCTTCGCTGCCTTTCAAGATAAGACTTTTGAAAGGATGCAGCTCCAGCCCCAAAATCACAGAACTCCACCTCAGTATGGGAGGACTGGGACAAATTTGAGGGCTTAAGTAAACCCTGGGGGAAAAAGAAGAACACCAGAACATCTTTGTTGACCAATACCGATAAACTCAAGCACAGTCTAGAAAATTCATAGGTACAGCTCTGAATGGCAGGGAGAGGATGCAGATCAGCATAAAATAATCGTTTCTCATGGTGAATGATGTGTTTGAAGCGTGTGCTCAAGCTTTCCTCACCTAGTGTAAGACAGGAGAGATGCAAGTCATTGAAAGGCCGTGACTTTGCAGATCAGATCTGCCGGAGACACTTTGGATGTCTGTTTACTTGTCAGGGGCTGCTGTTTGTGAGGAGGATGGCAGGATGGTTGGTCTGATGGCTGTTTACGTGCAAAGCCCCCCCGTTTCCTGTGCTTTGCCCTGGCTGTGTGCCTGGCAGCAGGACACAGCATTGCTGGGCTGGGTGCCGGGGGCTCGTTTCAGTTTGGCTGGAGCTGAAGGAATGCATGTCCTCCTTAAAGAGCACAGCTACCCTTGTGCTTTAAGGAATAAAATAATCCCATCATATTGGCATGGGGAAACCAGAGGAAGAAAAAGTTTATTTAGGCACAGAAAGCAAGCAATGGGAGATCATCAAGTGCAAGCAACAGCAGTTCTGTGTGTAGGGTGTGAAGCAGCTGCTGACCCTGATGTTTGTGTGGTTTTTAATGCAGTCCCTGTTTTAGGGGGAAAAGTGCTCTGTCTCAGTTTGTTCCAAGTTAGTCAGTGCTGGTGAAGGAGGAGAACCCTCACCATCCCCTCTGCTGCTTCAACTCCCCTTTCTCAGTGCCTTTGCCATAGCTGCTTTCTGGGCTTTGCCTCTAAATGATTAAAGAAATGATTCTGCAAAAAGTGAGGGTGCTCTCTGCCCTAAAGTGAGGATCCCAGTGGGGAGAATGCCCTGGAAACCCCGTGACTGCCCGTGCTGGGCCGGGAGCAGGGAGGGACTGCGACACCAGCAGCAGCAGCACCTCCTGTAGCGCTGCCTCCCTCCTACTCCCCCACACGCGGGGCCTGGCAGATCCTGGCTTCCTGTTTCGATGGAGACCTGACCCTTTGGGGGCACAGAGGAGGACACTGCATAGCTGACATTGCTGGAATGCCTGCTGCAGGCAGGCTCGCTGCTGCCGCGATCCACTCTGCAGAGAAGAGCAGAGCAATGGCCGTGGGCAGGACAGCTCCACCTGAGCAAGAGGTGTAGGCTGAGCCCGAATCTGGTCCCTTTTGTGGATCAGGGGTGAGAGGGACTTTAAACAGGGTGTTGGTGTTGCAGGCCACGGATGCCATCCCCTTCCTCCCCACTGCTGAAGGGCTGGCGATGCCATGGCCATCCTCATGGTCCTGGCCAGAGGGAGTTTCTGCCCAGAAACAGGAGAATGTGGAGAATTCCCAGGATTCTCACAGCTCAGGGTGAGGAGGGAAGGGGAGGTGCTCAGCTGACTGTGTCTGCTTTTCCTTCCTGCATGGACTGGGCTTGCTGGGGATACAGCCCTCTCTGCACTGCACCTGGTGCAAATCCCTGGCCCTGAAATGACTCAGTGGAACAGGACATTAGCCATGCTGGAAATCCACTTGGAGAGCAATTTTGTGAGCATTTGCTGCAGCTTTCTTCCAAAACCTACATCTCTCCTGCAGACCACTGATGGCCGTGTATGTTATAAATACAACGGACCAGGGCTTGTTTTCCGGACAAGCAGTGGGGCTTCTGTGAGTACAACTGGCTCCCTTCTCCTCCTCATCCCAAAACAGGGTGACCCAATCCATGTTGCTTCATGCCCTGAACTGCTGGAGTAGGTTGCCTTTCAAAATGCTCCTTGGCTGCTCTGGAGGCAAGGTGTAAGGAACTGATCCGTAAGTCCAGGAAGTAACCTGTGGGCACCTGAACATCAAAAAGCCCCAAGCTGAGAGTGGTGTATCTTCCCAACCCTAAGGATTATGAGCTGTTGAAGATTTCAGCTGAAAGTGCCTGGGGACGGGGCAAGATAACTTTTTCCTTCCCCTCCCTTCCCGGTGAGCTCATGGGCCCTAAGTGACAATGCCAACTGTATATTTTTTATGTTGTCACGATGTAAATACACGCAGAGGCTTTCCTCTCCGTGCCCCTGGCATGTCTCCAGTGCAGCCAGTGCTGCCTGGCTGGGGCTTGGTGCCGTGGTTCTAGAGAATTTGGAATCAGCCCTTTTGGATTGCTGAGTGCAGCTTTAATCCAGGTTTTCTTTGGAGCCAGAAAGGATGAAATCCTATATAGGCACTTCTTAAAAGCTGCCTCTGTGGAAGTCTTCTGCAAGGCTGTTTCTGGGAAGTGTCCAGCTGAGTTTTGCAGGCTCAAAACAGGGAGGCATTCCAAGCACTTGAAAATCTTGCTCCTCTACACCTCCCACTCTGTCAGGTACATCTGATTTTGTGGGACTTCGGCTGCTTTGCATAGCTGAGCTCAATTTTAGCGAATTGGCAAAACTGCTGAATTTCAACAAGCTTGTGTAAAGCAAGATTCCGCATCCTCTGCAGGCCACAGGTGCAGTTGGACTGGTGTGAAAATTGATGTGTGTGGCCAGTTATTTGTGTGGAGCTCCTGGTGTAACTCGGAGCTCATTTAATTAGAGTATTTCTCAGATAGCCCTGCTCCTGCCATGGTGAGTTTTTAAAAGCATGAGGCCATTTACAGCAGTGCCTTCCTTTTTTTTTCTTCTTTTCTCTCACCACGTATGGCTCTCCCTGCTGTAGAACGGAGCAGGATTTGGGAGCAAGCTGGCCCTGTGTGCCTGGAGCAGCCCACCCCTGTCTGTCTGCGAGGATCAGCGCAGTGGGAAGTGGGCTGGCCAGGAGATGCTCAGGCTTTGGCCACCTGAAGGGAGCACAGCCTGCTTTGTGCCAAGTCACGGCGCTCGGCGCAAGGTGAATTATTGACAGGCTAATGACTCAGCGTGGTTATCCAAGATGAACAAGATTGTGTCGTATTAGATCTGGGAGGAACTGAAAGGATGTCTGTAATAATTTCAATTGCTCTTTCAGTGCTCTGACAGTCACAGTAAAGGGGTGAAGCCTTCTGGGCAAGCTCGTATTTCTCCTGGCATCACCGGTGCCACTTAATGTCATAATAAAATAACACCTAGTCTGGTATTGCTAAGCATGAAATAGGCCAGGATCTCATCCTGTGGTTAGCATTTAATCAATAAACTGGTTAAATTACTACCCAGATTGATTGGAGCAGCCTTTTGTCCAAGACTGCCCACAGGAGAGGGATGGTTTCCAGGAGAGCTGGCCAAAGCGTGGTGACCCTGGCTTTATTGTCCACCTTAATATCCTGGCCAGGTTGGGATGAGTGTTTTCCAGTGGAGCTGTGGGCTCCAGTGGGGTGCCTTCCAGTGGAGCAGTGAGTAGTGTGAGTTATAATGCACACATAGTAAAATGAGGAGTTTAGGGAGGTAAATTACTCCATGTGGCAGAAGACAGGCATCTGGACTGTTAAAGAGGTGTGAAGGGTGAGCCATTAACGCTGGAAAGCAAGGTCTGAGCCCTGGAGGAAGGCAGTGAGGAAGGGGCTTTGGGCACTGCTTGCCAGAGAGACTTTGGGAAGGCGCTGAGAGCGCTGAGACGTGAGCAAGTACTGCCTGTGCCGGCTGTCTCCTGAGCGTGCTGGGTCATGCAGTGGCAGGAATGACTGGGCTCAGCCAGACGTGTGACCTGGTGGGTGCTGAGGAGATGAGGAACAGGCACTCTCCTCGTCCCCTGCTAGCTGGCTTCATAAACAACTCATGATAAGCACATTGCCTTTCACCTTCCAGGAATGCCCTATCTAAGAGCTCTCTGCCAAACTTGGGACAGCAGCGTGTCCCTCATGGCCAGGCTCCAGAATGTAGTGGGATGGACAGCTCGGGGCAGGAAAGAGCAGGGAGTTCCCAGCTAGATGGAGAGCTCGGGTGTGGAAACCATAACCCAGGTGGGGGAGCGTGGTTTGGGAAAGCTCCTGAGCCAGGAGGTGCATGCCATGTGTGGTATTCCCCATACCTCCTGTGTCCCTGAGGAGCTCAGCACTCCTGCTCTGGGCGAGTGTCCCGCGGGCAGGCGATGCTCAGGGCTCTGGCAGGAACACATCGACTGGCGCTGGGCACGCCAGCACAGGCAGCAGTGTTCCTGGTGGGTGATGCTGGCCTGCAGCCAGCCCAGTGCCTTTGAGAGGGCTGGGAGCCAAGCAGGCACCAAGCCCAGGGCAGGACTGGAGCTGCTGGCAAAAAGCTGGGAGGCAGCAGTGCCTTCTGTCCTCTCCAGCCCCATCACACATCCTTGCCCTCCGTTTGCTTGGGTTGGACTTGCCTGGGTTGGACCCTGTTCCTTCTTTGGGAGCCTACGGTGTCTCCCTGTGATTCATCTCCCTCCCTGGCTGGGGGCTTTCCCCATCATGCTCACACTGAGTCACTTTACTGCCTTGTCAGTGCCACTGTCTGAGCCATCAGCAAATATCTGCGGGGAGCTCAAGGGAGAGGATGGGGAATAATGTCTGCCAGGCTCCCCGAATGTGGGGGGGAGGGCAGACCTTCCCTATCACTCCCTCCCAGCCAGAGGATGCTCTGCTGGCTCCCACTCCCTCTCTAAGTTCATGGCCAGCGTGTAAAGTCATTTCACAGATGTCCATCCCCTGTGTGCCCTTGTGCTTCCTCCTCTTCCTCCTGCTTCCTACTCGTTCTTCCTCAGAAATGGTTCTTCAAGCATGTTTAAGGGTTGCACTGGTGGGTTGCACTATCTGTGGGGCACAGCATGCTGCACAGGTGACCCTGGCTTTCCCTGGCTCCTTCCTGTGAGGCTCCTGTGTTGCACAGATGGTTTTGGTAGGGCAGCAGGCTCAGCCCACTGCCAGGGCTCAGCTGCACCAGCAGCAGGGGAATGTGGTGCTGCAAACCCTGCTCTCTGCAGGAGCACAGACACACGTGGAGTCTGTTGGACTGCAGATGCCACAAGAGCTGCTGGAGCTGCCAGCGGGGCTCTCCGGCTCTGGCTTTCCCTCCTGCCGAGAAAGGAGTGATTTGTTGCACACTCTGCCTCCCAGGCAGGAATGAATTGAGCCTGGCTGTCGAGGTGAGGAGGTCTGCAGCTTGTTCTGGGAGATTTGGGGTCGTGTTAGCACTGGTGATTGCTGTTTGTGAGGGTTTGAAGACTTCCTACAGGAGCCATCATCCTTTGATAGCCCTCTGCTTCTTCTGCAAGGCGACAGAGCTGCCTTTGATGGCCTGAGCCTCAGACTTGCATAAACCTCTGCAGAAGGCATTGTTACTGAGGTAAAGGGCTGTGGTCAGTGTCACCAGCTGTAACACACCCAGCCCAGTGCACACCAGCCCAAACACTGTCACCAAGAGGGGACAGTCTCTTCTGCGGCTAGAAGATTGCTATCTAGGGAAGATATCCATCAGCATTTGCCTTCCCATTTTAGAGTAAATTTCCAGCTGTGCCTAAGAATAAGCTTCTGGCTGCCTGAGAGGTTGTTGGTAAGAAAAAATAGGTTTGAGAGAGGTGTGCTGAGGTTTGGCTGATTTCAGGCTCCCCGACTCATCCTGGCATCTCTCAGCAGTATCTGGTCAGTGCAATGGACAACTGGACCTTCTTCCTGAGTTTGTGTCTCCTCACACCCATGGCATTGCTTTTATTTGGAGGTTTTCTCCCTTCTTATTTACTGCAACATGGAATTTTCACGTGTTTTTTAACAAATCAGTGCTTTCATCAGTTTTCTGCCAACATTTTACTCTTGGGATGGAGTGGAACCAAATGCTCCCTGGTGCTGAGTGCTGGTGCTGCATGGGCCCAAGCAGGAGAGATGCAGGCAGCCTTATTCTGGGCAGCCACAACTTCCTGCCAGGCTTGAGTGTGTCCAGAGACAATACCTGACTCTTGCTCCGTGCTTAAAGGGAGAAATAACCTAGGAAAAGGAGACCGAAGAGTTAATAAAACTCACAAGCAGGGGTCAAGCAATATTTAGTGTCCACTTTATGGGTGAGAAACTAAGACACAGGGAGACTGTGACTTGTCAGACTCCTTCCGAGGGAGACATCCCTGTGCAGGGAACTGGGCTGAATTAAAGTCAAACCAAACTGAAGTCAGCTTTAAATGCTACTCTTATGTATGATCCTTTCTGCTCTTGTGCTTCCCTGCTGGCCCTCAAAGGCCAAGGACCCTTTAATTTAATCTGTTGTGGTGTTCTCTGCTGCATCACCTCGGAAGAGAGACAAAAGCCCGGGGCTGCAGCCTTCCGAAAAAAATGCCACGTGCCCCAGTTTCTTCCCTGCTAAAATTAATTCTCGGTGGTTTTGGCTTGGTGCTGCAGGAAGATGTTCCAAGGGATGCTGTGCACCGAGTAGCTGCCGGGGAGGCGCAGAGTCAGAGCCTGCCTCGCTGCCTGCAGCAAGGTGAGAGGGATTTTGGGGCGCGGCTCTGCGGCTGCGAGGGCTCCGAGGATGTCATGGGGTGTTCCTGCCCTGTGCGGGAGCAGAGGAAAGCAGCACATCTCTTTAAAAGGAGAGGTTGCAAAATCTATTGTGTGAGCTGGTCTGTGGAATGGGAGTTTAATTAGGGAGTGGGAGGAAAGGATGTATCTGTTGTAGGGCGGCAGAAGGAGCACTGCCCAGGACAAGGGAAAGGAGCCAAGCACTCTCCCCATCCCAGCAGAGGAGGCTGCAGCCTACAGAGCATGCTGAAAGCCCTGGAGGTTCCCTGCCTCCCCCTGCCTGCGCCTTGTCACCTCACAGGGAGGCTGCCGGGGCCACACAGGGCTGCTGCTTCTCCACATGGCACTGTGGCCATGGACATGGCTCCTGGCTGCTCTGGTATCCCTGTAGATGGTTGATGGTGGGTGAAGTGTTCTCCTTCAACTGGGATTTTTTTGGAAGGCATGGACTTTCCCATCTGGAGTAAAGTCTACCCAGGGCAAAGACTCCAGACAAAGACTTTTCAGAGAAGACAATGTTTCCTTCTCAGGCCAGGCTTCCCTGATGGAGGAAGAGGATCCCAGTGATTCTTAATCTGTCGCTTGGTTTCAGCAGTGGGAGTGTACCATGATAGGGAAAAATCCCCAACCAAACCAGTTCCCCATGTCACGGGCTTGCCTATGGAAACTGCTGATCTTTTCCAGCAGAAGCTGCAAAAACCAGCCTGAAGTGTGTATCTGCCACAGGAAACTTCAGCAGAGATGGTTAAATTCCAGCTTAATTCTTTAACAGGAAACAGCCCAACCTGTGATGTTTTACAGTGCTGTTGTTGGATTGCAGTAGTGATATGCATCAGAGAGAGCCATCTCTTTCTTTTTCTCTCCAAGGCCTCCAGTTTTGTTTTAGCATTTTGCTCCAACAACATTTTCTTATTCCCTCTTAACATGATGGATGGGACTGGTCTGGACTCCTTCAAACACTCCCTGATCCTTGGGAATTTGGGGGATGTGTGTGTATCTCCAGCACAAAGAGCACATCTGTGCTGACCTCTACTTACATGCTAAGAAATCCACATTATCTAAAAGGAGCGAAATCCAGAATAATTGGCCAAAGCTATTGGTGAGTGTGACTCGGGGTGCAGGTCCCCTTGAGCTTTCTGTGAAAAAAGACCTGTCTTTCTGTGGTTTGAATGGATCCAGCTTCAACTCCCAGCTAGCTGATTTTGTGCATTTGCCTGAAGTCAGAGCCTTTGATGTGAGGAAGCTCTTCCCAAGTCCCTGAGCTGTGGACAAGTGCCCACCGAGCCTGCTCTTTGGATAAGCTAAATACAGAGAGTTTGTTTTAACCTCTAGGGTGTAGGAGTCTGGGAAAACTGCCCCATGTTCTTGTTCATTTTTTTTCTGAGCTGTTTTCTGTTTCTTCTTTGGAGTGTTTGATAAAGCACGACATGTTCTGTAGGGATGGGTTGTGTTGGTGGTGATTTCAGTAGTGCTGTGGTTTGAGGTAATGTCACCTTTCTGTTTTGCTGCACATTGCCCAGGACCACACTGTCTTCACAGTGTCCTTTGAACTGGGATGACACCTTGCAATGCTTCCAGGGTCTTTTTAGGATACATTTCTGCCTCTTGGCAGATGCAGTTTCTGTTCCTTTTTCCTGTGAGAGGCTGCTTGGCCAATGCCATATAAAATCATGCTGAAATGAGTAGATGCCAGATTCCTGTACACTTGGCCTGGATAGCAAATACTTTTTGTGTTGTTTTTTTTTTTTTCCTCCCAGCCCTGCATAAAAATGATCACTGCTCACCTCACTGGGGTTTCCTGGAAGCACAGTGGCATTCTGTCATCTGTCTCTCATTGCTTCATCTGAGGCTCTGCTGCTGAGGTGGATTTCAACCCCTCTTTTCTAACTCCACCTAAAATCTCAGTACTTTTATTACTTGGAAATTTTTTCTGGTAATTCTGTCTAAATCTCTCTAAAGGACATTATTCTTGTTGCCTTTAACGTGTAGAATTTAGTGAATGGGTTTTAATACCTGCATTAGTTATTGTTGAAATAGGAACTGTGAAGCAAGAGTGATATGAATAATTACCTCTTTTCTCCAGTTACAACCCAGAAACATTGTTGAGCACCACCAGTGTCTAATGAGCCCCACAGGGTTGGCTTGTTTCTGATGCACCAAGCATTTAATGCTGCTGCTCATTCATTCTTTATTAATTGTCTGAATTTCATAATTGCTGATTTAGTTACAGTATTACCAGCCTGCCTTCCTTGGTGTGTCACTGCTTCTCTGCCTATTCTCATTTGTCTTCTCAACTGGTCTTACTCAAGCTTTTTATGCAACAGTGGGAGAGCAGCTTTGTGGTGAGCAGTAAAAAAAAATACCAAAATAAATCCTGTATTTCACAACTTGGGGCATAAATATCACCATGCTGTGATTTGGCTCGCTTCGCTGAGCTGACACCTTTCTGAAGTGCTGTGTGAGTATCTTCTTAGGGTGCCCCTTGCTTTGTCACCTGCCCTCAGGATGGATTTGGGGTGACTTTGTGCTCTTCTGCAGTATCAGCCCTGCCTTCGACCCATCCATGTGGGCAGGGATTACCTCAGCTGCCTTGAGGCAGGGTCTGTCTTTGAAAGGATGCATTTGGGGGAGAAAGCTAATCTTGAACACAGAAATTTTGTTTTGCTTCTCAGGTGGAGGAAGGTGCTGGGCTGGACATTGCCTGCACTGCTCAGTCCTGGGGTCCCCCGGGGCATCGGGACTTGCTGGTGCCAGAAAGGGGCAGGAATTTATTAGGGATCACTGTAAAGGGGCATGACTGAACTGCTGCGAATGGCAATGCTGCTCCTCAAGCCAAGCTTGTTCTAGCACATGGGCCCAAACCCGCTCTGGGCTGGATGAACAGAGGCCATTTCCAGGCTCTTGCAGTTTCTTACCTTCTTCAAAGGGCGGTTGCACCAAGCAGCGTGTGCTGCCTCAGCCTGCATAGGTCAAACCAATGCATGTCTAATTAGAAATACCACAAATTCCAGTCAGATGTGGGCTTTCCAAGGAATGCACTTCTGCTTATTCTAGCAACAGGTGGTAAATATTAAAACACGTACAGCTCATTTCTGGTGTTCTGCCTCCCGGGCTGTGAAAAGCAGAGCGAGAGCGGTGCCCGCAGATGCACACAGAGCCCGTCCTTGTTTTCCTTAACTGAAGGAAGCAGCTCAAAGCCCGGCTGTTATTTTTATAACCAGTTTGACCAGTATCCCACACGCACCCACGCACCGCTCAGCTCACACCCTGGCTTGGTCACCGGCCATGGCAGCATGTGAAGGCAGGGGGGAGCTTGCCACCTCCCACACAGGTCCAGTCCATGCTGTTATCACCTCCTTGGATTTCTGAAAGGAGTCTGGAGATGTTTTCAAGGCTGGGGGATAATGCGTTGCGTGGTCTCCACCAACCTTCATGCCTGGCTGAGAGGTGCCACTTTTCCCAGCCCATGAGCACCATACTCACTGCATGTGCCCAGGCTGGAGGAGAAATTATATGGCTGGGGTGGGATGGGGTCCCCAGCTTTCTGTTATAAGCTTGGTATTAGTCAAGCCCTCGTGGAGTGAACAGTAACACTTGCACAGGGACCTTGGTGGCTTTGGGGAGCTGCTGGTGGAACTGAGGGATGTAGCTGGGAAGCATGCTGCTGCTCCAGCACCTGCATCCCTCATGGCACAGTGCTGCTGCATCCCTCATGGGCACACAGCAAGCTGCTGATGTGTCTCAGGCCTCCTTTGAACCTCTGATTTAAAGATGTTAAAAAAAAAAGAAAACAACACAGAGAGGTATGGAATGCCTGAGGATTTCTTGTAAGGGAGATAAATCATCTTGCAAATGGAAGTCTTCAAAAGAGGGGGTTAGCATAAGCTGTTGCCTGTTAACTTTCTCCATTTAACCCTGTGCCTGATATTGATTTAATTCTTACCAATTCTGATTTCTCTGAGCTTCCTGTGAAACTGCTTCTGCTGCAGATGGCTCGTGAGTGTGTCCCAGTTTGCCACCTCAACTTGTGAAACTCGGAGGTAGTGAGGGGAGGTTGGAGGAAGCGGATGGAGGCAGCTCTCTGGGAGGAAATAGCAAACCGAGCAGAAGGCATTTATTGTGAAGTAGTCAATGTTATTGGAAAACATATTTTGTGTGATAGATGGGTATGCTGCAATCCTGGGATGGTTTTGAAGCAGCAACCTTAACTTTGCTCTGCTCTCACAACATGGGTATTTTTAGCCTGATTCCCATTTATACCCATCGGTACTCACAACCATCACAGACGGTTACCAAAATTAAACCTGAAGTTGGATGGAAAAATAGGCACTGACCTTGTCAGTGCAAACCAAAATCATATCTATTTCAGACAAACACATGTACCTCAGAGCCACATTTCCCATATGTGCAAATGCAAGCTCCAAGGAACTGTGGAAGAGTTTTAAAAAGCATCATCATTAAGCCCAAGAACAAGCATCCAGTACTTCATTATTCCTCCTCTCTTCCAAATTACTGCACCCTTAAATTTATGTCCAGTTCGTGCCAAAACCACCAGCAATGGGGTGTAGGTAGGAGGACAGGGGAAATTTAATCCTGGTGAGTAGTTTAAAGCCAAACTATCAGGGTGGCAGAGGTGTCCGGCATGTTTGGCCATACTATGCTGGCAGTCTGCTGATGGAGCTGGTGGGAATCTTCATCCTGGCCTCAGATATATCCATGTTTCTGTGCCCCACAATGGGATCTGTCCCTGCTGCAAGTGTGAGTGCCATGGGCTGGTTTTGTCCTCAGTTTTGGTGGCAGGAGCAGGGAGCCCAAACAAAATGACCACTCTGAGGAGATCCCCGAATTTCCCTGCTTTTCTTGTCTTTTTGTATCCCAGCTCCTGGAGGGAGCAGGGAGGTGCTGCTGGCATCCCATGGCAAGTGCCCTGCTCATGTGTGGAGCATTGGCATGGTCATGGCCAGATTTTCAGATGCACAGTGGAATTGGGGTGTAGTGGGATCCCATGGCCCCAGTGAAGGGTGTGGGGAGTCCTCGGACACAGGCAGCAGCACAGCACTTTGGTAGGGTGGCTTAAAGCAGCCTTTTAAAAATGGGTTTTAGTCCGTTTATTGCTGATCACATTAGTAGGCTAAGCAGGTATTTCAGTGTGCTCCTCTCCAGCAAGCCTGATTCCCCTGAGGGCATAAAGTGCAGCCCAGAGCAGTGGACTGTCAGATACTCTGAAGCCCTGTTCAGAAATGCCTCTTGGATGAAGCTGTCTGCCCTCCTGGGAGGTGCCCTGCTTTCCAGCCACTTCATCCCCTGACATCTGCTGCTGCTGCCCCGGTAGGGCTGGAGGAGACGTGACCCAGGGCAGGCTGGCAGCTGCCTTTCTGTTTTGGGGGCAGCAGCCTGCAGCAGAAGGGAGTGATGGCTGCTCCATGGCTGGGAACCCTGCTGGCAGGACCCTGGCTCTTTGCTGCCCTACCTGTCTGACCCTGGGCTCTGGGGAGAGGCAGTGCTGCCTCTGCTCGCTGCCCAGCTGTCTGCTGGACACCACACAATAGCATGGCTTGGATGGTTGCAGACTCTTCTGATCTGCAGGGCTGCTTCTGGCCAGGTTATATCTGTTTGCTGCTGGGCCAAAGCTGTATTTTAAATCATTCCCTTCTCTCCAGTGCTCTTTCCTTTCAGGCTGAAAGGCACACTTTTCCTCCAATTAGCCAGAAAGAAAAAAGAAGGCATGAGGTGTTCTGGCTGCAGTCTGCTCCTGGTGCTTTGGCAGGACCCCGGCGCCGAGCTCTCGCTGTTGGTTACCCCACAAAGGGCTAGCAGGAAGCCAGTGCTGCCTTCCCGCTCCTCCTGCTCTCCGTGCCCATCCCCAGGGTGGCTTGGCACACCTGGCCAGGAAAAAAGGGCCTTTCCCTCACAGGTTCCCGTTCCCGCACAGCCTGCAGGTGGCTTCTGAGTCATTCCAGGGCACTGGGGTTGGTGCCATTTCTTTGTGTGGTTCAGTAAAGTGAAATCCTCGTGCCCTGTACAAAGCTGTGTTGGCTATTCCTCCCAATTACGGCTATTAGGATCCCAGCAAGGTTTCTCAGGCTTCCCTCCTGGGAAGCTCCTGGACATTTCTGAGGTTTGCTGCCATTCCCCGTGTTTTCAGCAGCAGGAATTGTGAGGTATGTGCTTCCCCCCAGTCATTAATTCTGGCGCCGTGGAGCCGGTGCCGATTGAACTCGATCCCGGCTGTCATTTTGTAATAAGTTAATTCTTCATCAAGAGCACAGCACCGCTCCTCCCCCCAAGTGCTGGGAAAGCCGGCGCTGGTCTGGCACGTCTGTCATTAGCCCGGGCTGACCCGGGGTTAAAGTCTAACTCAGGAGGTATTTTATGAGCTGCTGTGCCAGCCAGCTGCGAGGACGAGCCGTGGGAGCTGCGGGGGCATCGCCACGGGCAGAGCAGCTCAGAGCTGAGGGTGCTCCCAGCAGGGTCCTGCCCAGCCGCCCCTCTGCATTAGCACGGGTGGCTCTGGGGCACACGGCTTTGCTCACTGTTTCATGTCCTTTCTGGGTAAACACGTAGAAATACAGCTTGCTGGCAGAAATGACATCCTCTTCTACGCTTTTTCTTACAGCAGATTTTCATCTCCTGCCTCCCAAGCTAGCAGAGCAGCAGTGAGTTTTGTGGGAATTGCTTTTTCCCTGTTAATTGAATTCTCAGAGCGCTGCTCTTTCCCCAATACAAGGTACAAGCTTGTAACCTTTTTTCCCTTTTTTTTTTTTTTTTTTTGAGGAGGAGGGGGATAGAGGGTGGAAGGGGACAGGGGCAGCTCGATGCACTTAAAACAACTTCCTTTAAAAAATATTCTCCTTATTTGTATTCTGCTGGCACAATGTGACCGTAAAGCATTCCTGGTACTTTTCCTTACTTATGGACAGTGCTAGTGGGCAGACTTAAATCTATACCTGAGGCAGTTTAGATGGGCTGGAATGAAATGAGGGCATTTTTATTCAGGTTAACATTTTTCAGATGCTTGTGAATGTGGGGGGGGATGATGGATCTAGAAAGACATCATCTCTCCTCCTCAGTGTCTGATCTGCCTGACCTTGTGTGCAGCGCGTGGTTACAAGTTTCCTCACACCTCTGCTGTGTGGAAACACGCCGACAGGGATGGATAGCATCTTTCGAGGGATGCTGAGTTTTCCCTGCCTTTCACACATACCCATCTCTCTGGGATTCATACATAATTTTACTCCAAGCTGACAAGGTTACATGCGCTCTCTATTAAGCAACATATGTTACTCCGTTCTCCAGAAAGGGCAATTTTAATACTCTGCCAGTAGGAATGCGTTGCGCAATGATGCATACACCAGCTGGCTTCTTTTCCTCCCAAAGTTATTTAAATACCGAACTCTGCACAAAAGACAGATGTTGAAAATAGACTCCCACTAACCCGAGGTCGATGGTAAGGCTCCCGTGCTCTTATGGAGTAGATGTTCTCTTCCCTTTGAAAAGATAAGTATGGTTTTTTTGTGGGCAGGGTAAAATTAAGGGACAATCTTTATTCACTGAGCTGGTTGGATTTTTTGAGTGGTCTTACATTTCTTTTGCATTACTGAGATCACCTTTTCTTTTCTTCTTGAATAGTCATGGGGCTTTTTAGCTGATAGATGTCCATTTTCAGTCTTTGCTCAAAAATTTTAATGCAGCTCTTAGAGCTTCAGTTGGAGACCAACTGTGGAGCTGTGCAAATCCAGGAACGGATGATTTTGATGTGTCCTTTCTCTGTGTATTTCTCTGAAATTAATTCTTGTCTTTCTTCTGGCATTTCCACATTGCTATAAACAAGAATTAATATAATTAATCCAAGCCTGCAGTATTATTACAGATATTTAAAGATCCAGCAACATGCCCAAGATGGGCAAAATGGGTAGAAAGCTAAGAAAGCTCTTCTGTTACGGCATTTAATTGGTTATAAGTAGTACAGTGAAATGTTACATGATGTGAAACCAGAGGGGATCATGGGAATGCTGTGCAAATCCTCTTTCCTTTCTTGATTTCAAGCTGGATAATTATTTCTGTATCAGTTCTTTATTAAGCCATAGGCTAGGATTCAGCTCTCCAACTGGAGCCATGGGTAGCTGAGCTTATCATGTGTGAAATGTGTTTTTTCTCCTGAAGCAGTCACCAAATCACAGTGCAGTGCCCAGCGAGTGTGGGGTAAATTGCTGTCACCCAGCATACAGAGACACTCCTATTGCACATCCTTGGGAATGCAGGATATATTCCCAGCAAAGATTGGGTGGCAGTGGCCCAGTGTCTCTGGAAACATGTGGGTTTTCTTCTCCTTTGGGTCAGCCACTTGTTTGGGATACAGGAGCAGTGGCTCTGGCTGCGCAGACCATCTCAGAGTCCCTTTGGTGGCATTTCCAACCCTGCCATCATCACCTCTGCTCTCCTCCCAGCAGCAGGAAAAGCTAAAATCCTAATGCTTTGCAACCCTCTTAAGCTTTCTCTGTTTTGCAGCAGAAGGAGGAATGTTGACGAACATGGGAAGACACAGCAGATCTCTGTGCCTGGGCAGAGTTGTCATCGAGGATAACTCCAAGCCAGGGAGGTCCTGATCAGTTGTACGGAGATGTTCTTCCATGGCCCCATTAAATAAAGGGTTTTGGTTTCATCCCTTACAGTCTCTGTGGCTCAGATCTCACTGAGAGGAACTGCACAAAGCTGACACTCCCTTAGACCAAATTAGGAAGCCCCTCAAAATCGCAATGGCATCTCCTGGTCTGTGGGAGCCGGCGTGCTTTCCCTGCAGGGCCCCGGGATGTGAGAGGCAGCTTGGCTGAATTGCTGTCTTATTGAATCCTCTTCCTTGCTAATTTGTTATTAAATGACGGTTAGTGTTTCATTAGAGCCCCAGCGGGCATGAGTTCATTAGCGTTTTATTGGCTGGAGCTGCGCTTCGGAGCATGGGAAGCGCATCCCGGAGAGCCGCTGGGCTGGTTGGACTGATTGCTCTAATGAGCTCTGGGTGGGGTGGGATGGGCAACAGCTCTCTGAGCACATGGCTCAGGCTTGCAAAGGAGCTTGGCTCTCCGGTCGGTGTCAGGATAAAGGCCTGGATTTATGGAGGGGCTTAACAAATCTGTCTGGTTGGTCCTTCCGAGAATTTGACTTCTTTGCTTCCATTGGTTTTTGCTGGAGTTTTGCCGTGACCCATCAGCACAAGGGGGCTTTGGCTTCAGCTTTGGCACAGCAGTTCTTCCCACAGCATTCCCCTCTGCCAGGCTCAGGGCGAGCCTGGGCAGAATCCCTTGCCTGCAGCCAGGGATTGTGGAAGCCTCTCCTCCGAAGAGCTCTACATGATTCTGTCCCTGAAATGTGCCAGGGCTGGGTAGCATCTTTGCTGAAACCTCCTGGCCTGTCTGCATGGCTGTCCTGGGGCTGTTACTCACCCAAAAAACAGGCTAAAAATAGTCTGTCTCACCCTGAGATATTTTTCTCTCTTCCAAGACCGCATTAGTTAGCACTTGGGGTAGCCCGGAATAGAAACCCCATAGCACTAGGAGCTCGGAAATGCAACTGGATGCGTTTAATCAGTGATCGTTAGGACCAATAAATCAGGCAGCAGCACCCACACAGTCACCCTGGATGCTGCAGAGAGCATGCAGCTCAGCCTGCAGTTCCTGGAAAATTACATGCAGAGCCTCAGAAAGGACTGGGTTAATTACTCCAAGGTAGTCAGGCTCACCTTTTCAGGGCTAAATCAAGACATTTCTTTAGTGTTAGGTACCAGGCACTGGTCTAGTGTCTTGACGCAAAGAAGGGGCTCTTGAATGCAGTTTCATCTCTGCTGGTAACGATGGGGTTGGGACTTGGAAACCCACAGTGGTGGATTCTGTGGTGAAGGGCTCTGGTGAGACCCTACTCCATGAGGAATAAGCAATTCAAGCAGCATGTGGGGATGTGCTGGGGGCTTTGAGGCTGACCAAAGCCATGGTGGGAGCCTGAGCTCTGCTTTCTGCAGCCCATCACCACGGCTTCAGCCCCAGTGTGGGTGGGCTTGCCTGCTCTGTGCTCGGGGGAGGGCAGAGCTGTGTTCCCCACACTGTTTTCCAAGCCTTCTGAATCTCCCATCCCCTTCGGCGACTTTAAAATGGCTTTGAGGAATTGCGCTTTCAGGTCTTTTATCATTTGATCACAGGTCAGGGCCAGCAGCTTTTCCTGCCTGCTGGCTCTGGCTGCCAGAGTTAATAGATCACGCGGTGCTGGAAATGTCACAGCGGAGCTGGCGCGGGCCGCAGGCAGGGCACTGCTCCCTCTGCAGAGACACTGCTGAAAGAATGAGAGGATAAATCAAATCCCTTTTCCTCGGGCAGGCGAGGCGCAGGATGCAGGGCTTTTTCTGGGCACAGAGAGTCTGTCCCCATGGCTGTGCAGAGCTCCTTGCAAGTGGGACCAGCACATCGGGTGCCTGGTGTGGCTGCACCTGTGGCAAATCAGTTATGGGACTCCTCGAAAGTCCCACAGCAGGATCAGCCCAAATGGCTTATTAAACCTATTCCTCAGCCAGCCTTCTCCCTGCTTGTAAGACTCTAAATGCCAAAGTGGGTGGATTTGGGGGGAATCTCATTCTCTCCCCGGGCCAGACCAGAGCTTTGTGTTTAGTCATTGATCTTTGGAAGTTCCCGTTGGGATTTTTTCCTGTCCAGTGACTTCTAATTGAAGTGGGTAATTGCATTATCCCATCTCCCCTGGAGAGGTTCACAGAGTCCTCAGCAATCATCTTCAGTTTTATACTGAGCCCAAAAATACCCAACTCAAAATGCCATTTCACTTTCCAGAGCTCAGCAATGGCCACAAGCCAGCGGGGCAAACGCAGCCAGGCTGCGGATCGCTGAGGGCTGGCAGGGCTGGGGGGGGTGGTGGTCCTTCTCTGGGGAGGCACAGCACTTCAGAGGGGCAGAACAAGTGCCTTTGAAACACAAGCTACCATTCCCAGCAGCATTCTGAACTGGCAAAGTGTTATCCACATCCAGGGGCTGGATTGCTTCGGTGTGTGCTCCTCCAGATGCTGGGCTCAGGGACACTGCAGGGCAGAAAGACCCCTTGTCCTGTCCTAGCATGGATGCACAGGTTGATGTGGGCACGTGGGATCAGGAAAACCTGTCCCTGTCCCTCTTACTGCTTCCTATCGCAGCCTCTTCAGCCCTCCCTGGCGCTGTTCTGGCACAGGAAGGCTAATTCAGGTGTTTGCTTCCATCTCCTGCAGTATGAGTTCAAAGCCAAGAATATAAAGAAGAAGAAAGTGAATCTCATCGTGTCGGTGGATGGCGTGAAGGTCATTCTGAAGAAGAAGAAGAAGGTAGGCAGCACTGACCCCTGGAGCAGCAGTGCCTCAGCAGCAGAACCCCTCCCCTCCTGTTGCAGAGTCCTGCAGCATCCTTGAATTTCTGGGAAACTCTGGTGGGCTGGGAGGGGGAGGGATGGGCTGGGGTCAGCCTCATATGAGTCATGTTCCTGCAGGATGGCTGAGCATGGTGTAGACGGGGCTCAGGGGGCCCTGTGGGAGGTGATGTGGGATGTGGCTGGTCCCCAACAGGACCTGACCCTTGGCAAAGGGAAGCAACAGCAGAGCTGTGACAAGGGCTTCCCAAGCATGTCCCTGGACTGTCTCTGTCCTGTCCTTGTTCTCAAGGACAGCATCTGACGTACTCATTTTCAGCTTCTTTCATTGCAGAAAAAAGAATGGGCCTGGGATGAGAACAAAATGCTCGTCATGCACGATCCCATCTACAGGTGAGGCTGCTGGGTGAGGGGACGGAGGTTTGTGTGTCTCTGCCATGCCACATCCACACCACACCAGCACCATGTTGGGGACTGGAGAGCCACCACCATCCTGTGGAGGGCAGCTCCTGGTGCTTTCCAAAGTCCCTGGCTCTCCTCCTCCATCTTGTTCCCGAAAGCGAAGAGCAGGGGGTGTCTGTCCCAGGGAGGCCAAATTGGAGTGAGGGGGGCCCATCGATGCTGGGGAGGGCGTGGCAGGCACCTGGGCAAGGCAGCCAGCTCTGTGAGCAGGCCTGGGGTGAGGTTTGCTCTTCTCCATCCCCAGAGGGCTCCTGGGCCGCTGACTCTGTCCCTGGGGGCTGAGCAGAGAAGTCCCGTGCTGCCTTTGCAAAATGTTTGCTGCTGCTGAATCAGCAGGCAAATTTTCCCAACTGAGGTAAAACCACTGCCAAAAAAATTTCTGATGTGCTTTAGCAGGGATGTGCTGCAGAGGTTGGGCATCTGCCAGCACCCTGTGCCATGGGAAGCGTTGGTTGTGGCCTTGGCAGTCTTCTGGGCATGTGGATAATGTGTATGCTTATATCCTCCCTGCCATTCTGTCCTTGCAGGATATTCTACGTATCTCATGACTCCCAGGACCTAAAGATCTTCAGCTACATTGCCAGGGATGGGTCTAGCAATGTCTTCAGGTGCAACGTCTTCAAGTCCAAGAAGAAGGTAAAGATGCTGGGATGTGGATCTCGTCCTGGTGTGCTCTCGGTGGAGCAGCTGGGGCAGGACCCCATGGCAATGCACTGGAGCTGGCAGCCCGGTGGTGATCTGAGACCCTGTGGCAGCACAGAGACCCCCGAGAGCTGTGCCAGGCTGGGGGGTCACCATGCGGAGGCAGCCCAGCTGAGGTTACATCCCCCCTCTCCTCTCCTGTCCTGCCGCAGAGCCAAGCCATGCGCATCGTGCGGACGGTGGGGCAGGCGTTCGAGGTGTGCCACAAGCTGAGCCTGCAGCACACCCAGCAGAACGCCGACGGGCAGGAGGACGGAGACAGTGAGAGGAACGGAGATGACCTGGACGTCCCAGGTATTCCGCAAAGGCGGAGGTGTGGGGGTGGTGTGGGGCTCCCGGAGCCTGGCAGATGGGGTTTACAGAGGCACTGTCTTCCCATGCCGCTCCTTGCCGGCTGGCACCTCTGGGCAATGGATTTGCACAGTAATCTGGCCTGCTGTGCTTCAGGCTCAACCTGCAGTCTTGCCCAGCAAGGAACCTTCTCTAGGTGTTAGCCATGATCCTGTCAGACATCCCCCTTGCTGGGAGCCCATTAGCAGTGCCTGGGACTCTGCTCTGTGCTTGGCTGCACACACTGCAAACATTCCCTCGCCGCTTCCGCTCAAGAGGCCCCAAGCACAGACCTTGCTCGTGTCCTGAGGCACGCCTGGGTCTGGGGCCAGCTCTCTGCAATTCCCTGAATGGACACAGCCGTGTTCGTGGTCTCCCATCAAGCTGTCAGGGCTGCAGGCAGGCTGCAGACCCCGCTTCTTCACAGCTCTGTGGGTAGAGGGTGCAGCGATGTCTGGCTGGGGGGCTACTGGTCCAGCCCCATCACCCTGAGCTCTGCAGGGTCCCGGGGAGCAGTCCTGCTCCTTGGTGCCAGTGCCTGTGCTGGAGGGGAGGCAGATGTTTTACGAGAGGTTAGTCAAACCCTTCCAGTGCCAGGTGGGACACTGGCAGGTCCTGCTGCCTGTCTGTGTGTGGATTGCCTGCCCTGCCCTGCCGTGCCATGCTGTGGGCTGGATCCCCCCCATCCCAACAGGAGCAGCCTGGGCTGGGCTGCAGTTTCCTGCTTGCCTCTGTGACCAGTGCTGCCGTGATGACCTAATCATTGGGCTGCCCTGGACCGGTCATTGTTTGGTTTTCCTCCGCACAATGTCCCAGCCACGATATGCAGCTCCCTGGGGAATCCAGAGCATCTGTTTTTTGTTTTTCTTTCCCGTAATCTCTTGTTTACCTTTCTTCAGCTTTATCTGTGTTTTCTGTTGTTGGTGGCCCGTTTGTCCCACATCAGGGCTTTTGGCTGCCATTCCCCAGGTTCGGTGTGCTGGGGCTGGGTGTGTTTTTGGCTGCAAGCCTCCTCCTGAGCAGCAGCAGGAAGAGACAACAGCCGTGTTTCTCTGTACCTGCTTCCCCCCGGGCTGGAGGATGGGTGGCACGGGGGCGGTGGGGACCGACTGTGGGACTGTTCGCAGCCGTGGGTGAACCGTAGTGAGCTGCAGGTGCAGGCAGGCCGTGCCCTGCCCTGACCCTGCTCCCACAGCCTGTCGCCTCTCCGGTGTGGAGAGGGCGGCCGCCTCGGCCGAGGAGACCGACATCGACGCCGTGGAGCTGCCGCTGCCCGGAGCCGACATCCTGGACTTCAGCCGCGGCGTGACCGACCTCGATGCCGTGGGCAAGGAGGTGGGTGGCCACACCGAGCCCAGGGTCCCTGCCCTCCGCTCTCAGAGGGTGGCACGGCCCCAGCCCTGTGACTCCGATGAGCATCCCGACGGCTGGGGGGTCGGGAGGGATTGTGCAGCATTCCCCAGCTCCCGGATCAAAGCCATCTGCCGCTGCAGGGCTGCCCTTTGGCTCGGGGCCCAGGGCGCTCCTGGAGAGCGCTGTGCCGAGGCTCAGCTATGTGCAGCCACACGGAAAGCGTTTGGGGCAGAGCTGATAGGGATTTTTTTCCACCAAAAACACAAAGATAAAAGACTTCTTGGTAGAGTGGAAATTCTTATGGGAAGTGTCAGCCTTTTCGGGAATTTTCTACAAAACTATTTGGGTTGTTGTTGAAACTGAAAAGGTACTTTTTGCAAAGGTTGTAAGCACCCTCAGCAAAGTGTGCTTTAGCTTTGAATGCAGCTGCTTCTTTTCTGGGTATTTTGGGGGGCTGCTCTGTGCCAAAGCTCATGTGTGCCTGGTGGCTCTCTGAGGTGGCTCTCTGAGTGCCAGGGGATCACACTGTTGAAATTGGTGTTTTGCAGAGCTGCCTCCACCCTGAAGATATCCTGACAGCGTCACCCAAGATGCTGCTGCCCTCGTCTGCCCAGCTGCCCGACCTGGGAACACCCCTCTCTGCCCACCACCAGATGCAGCTTCTCCAGCAGCTCCTGCAGCAGCAGCAGCAGCAGACACAAGTGGCCGTGGCACAGGTTCTCCCCTCCATTCTTTCCCAGGGGCAGTGGCAGGGCTGGGGCACACTACTGAGCCCCTTGGTGCTGCTGGAGTATCCTGCCTGGGGGCAGCGATGAAGGCAGGCAGCTCCATGGGGAGGGAGCTCCCTGAGGTGCTTAGGTCTGCTTGCCACCAGGTGTCTTGGGCCTTTGGCTGCTGTCTGCTCGCCAGTGGCCTGCCCCAGTGACTGGTGTGCCTGAGCTGTGCAGCTGGCAGCACACTCTCCATGCAGCTATTTCTCATTTAAGCAGCTCTGGCTGCTTTATCCAACTCATTACCTGAGCTTTACTTGTTCCCTGACCCCTCATAGAAGTCTCTGCAATTCATCAACTTTCTTCCTGGCCTGCATGATGGGCTCCAGCAGCCTTTCTGTGCTGCCCCGGGGCTTTGCTCCTCTTGCATCAGTAAATCAGTATTTGCTGATCAGTTCTGGCTGAGCTGCTGCCTCCAGAGCCCACGTGCCTTTTGGGGTCACAGGCTGCCAAGTTGCTTTCCCCTCTGGAAGAAGCACCTGCATCCTCGGGGAATCCTTTATGTCTGTCCACATATAGTGTTGCTCACAATCCAAAAGGCTCCATGGTGCCTGCTCAGAGTGTAAAATATTGCACCCCTTGCTCTTGGTCTGGCTTCACGGAAAGCTGTAAATTCCAGTCCTTTGCCTGGCCTGCTGTCACTCCCAGGCTTGCTGTGCTTCAGCTCAGTTCTGCCCAGGGCACTGCTGGGCCACCTTGCTGGCCACGTTTGGGCAGCACCTGCCTGCCAGCACACCTGGCACTGCCTCCTGGTACCCATCTGTGGGGACAGGTGGCCCCCAGCTGGGCAGCTCTGTGGCCCCTGCAGCTGCAGCTCACAGCTTGGCAGGTACAGAGAGCTTCCTCTTCTTCCTCAAGGTCACCTTCTAGGCCAAGGTAAAATAGCCTTTTGTGTTTGGTGGGGATATTTTTGTTTTCGGGTTATTTTTGTTCTGGTTTTTTTTTGTTTAGTTGTAAATCTGTGCTTTCCTGGTTCCAGTCCTTGCTGGAGAGAGGAGCAGTTGTAGGAGCCATGGGTGGGTGCCAGGAAGGGGTGCTGAGCCAATGTGACCCCCAGTCACTGCTGTCCCCTTGTCCAGTGTACATTTCTGAGGTTCTCCTTGCTTGAGTGCAGATCAGAGAGCTGCCGTGGGCAGGAGCTCCTGGCTGTCTGCCCTCAGGGACATGGTGCTGGGGATGTAGATGTTTGCATATAGGAAGGTAGTTGTGCTGAAATCAGTGGTGGTCTTGCCCGTGGGCTCCCCGCAGGCATTGCTTCCCAGAGCCAGGCTGAGCAGCCAGCTCGCACCCCTGGAGCCACCACCCCTCTGCAGCACCCTGCCATCTGTGGTACTCCAGCCCCTCCTTGCGACAGAGGCCGCTGGCTGGGCCCTGTTTCTGGGAAACCTGCCCAAAAAGACAGCTTTTCCAGAGCCAGCTCTGCTGCACGGCTGCGCCCTCGTGCACCTGCAGCACTGTCCAGTCGGTCAAGCGTGTGCTGCATCCATCTGGCTTCCTCCTGGGCTGCCCTTCCCATGCACATCCGCAGCTCATGTGCACAACTGCCAGTTCGGTCAGTCCTGCCCACCTTGGCCTCCAGCTTTTCCATCAGGGAGGCCAGGGCATAATGTGCTGAGCCCTGGTGTGACACTGCCCACATTCTCCCCATCACATCTGCAGTACCCTCAGGGAATGGCTGCTTCATCACATCTTGGGGTGGGATGCTGGTGAGCCCTGGGAGATGAGAAGGGATGGCCAGAGTCGAAGCCCTCCACCCTCGAGCAGCATCTCCCCGTGCTCACCCGCTATCTCCTGTCCCAGGTCCACCTGCTGAAGGACCAGCTGGCAGCAGAAGCAGCGGCACGGCTGGAGGCCCAGGCTCGTGTGCACCAGCTCCTGCTCCAGAACAAGGACTTGCTGCAGCACATCTCACTCCTGGTCAAACAGGTGCAGGAGCTGGAGCTGAAGCTGGCGGGGAACACGACCAGTAAGCGCTGCCGCCCCTTCCTCTCCCCTCGCATCTAGCCAGGGCTGTGGGGGACGTGCATGTGGGTGTTTCTCTTGGGATTTTTTGTGCATTTCCAGTCATTTTGTTCAGAGGGATATTTGTGCCCTTCTGGCCTGGCTTGTGTGTGTGCAGCAGGGCGCTTGCATGCAGCATGGGAAGGGGCCTGGGGAGGGCTGTATGGACAGGTAGTCACCTACCTCCATCAGCTATATGTCCGCTTTCCCCAGTGGCTGCATGCTCCAGGCCAGCTCCATACCTGCCCAAGAGCCCCTACTTGACCTTCCTCTCCAGCAGACGTGGCCATCAGCTCCCTGCAGGAGCTGGGCTGGAAGACAGTTAATTTTTTGTCCTGCAGAACTGGCCCTTTGTTGGCCAGCAGCAACTCCTGGCATTAGTGACACCGAATGAGCCCCTCAAAACAGTGACCCCAGACTGTCCTCCTCCAGCCAGCGTGCAGCCAGCCGTGGTGGCCAGGGGATGCCCAGGCAAGCTGGGCCTCTTAGCCGTGCCCTTCTCTTGCAGCAGGCTCCCAGGACAGTCTGCTGGAGATCACCTTCCGCTCCAACGTCCTCCCCGTCCTCTGCGACCCGACCACCCCGCAGCCCGAGGACACCCACCCGCCGCCGCTGGGCCCCAGCTCGGCTTTCCCCAGCACCATGGGCAGCCCCATAGGTAGGAACGACTGTCTGGTGCAGCTGGAGTGCTACCGCTTTCTGCCGGACTCGGGGCCGCCTGCCCCAGAGCCAGCACTGGGCAGCCTGGAGCTCATCAAGTTCCGTGAGTCGGGCATCGCCTCCGAGTACGAGTCCAACACGGACGAGAGCGAGGAGCGTGACTCCTGGTCCCAGGAGGAACCGCCGCGCCTGCTCCACGTCCAGCCCAGGCAGGACCTGGGCGACAGCCTGGAGGACGAGATCGCGGTGTAGGGGTCAGCAGGAGGTGGTGCACAGCAGCCAGGACCTGGTGGAGCTGGGAAGGACCCTGGCCGCAGCCCCATGGCCCTGGCAGGGACGAGATGGCCCGGATGCGGGGGGAGGCAGAGGAGGGAGCAGGAGAATTCCAGCACCCAGTCGGGAGTGTGTGGAGGTGAGGCTGGAGCCGTGCCGAGGGCGTGTGCCAGGCGTGCTGTGCTCCAGCGTGCGTGGGCTTGTGTGCTGAGCTGCAGCATCCCTGCTTTGCAGCAGACACTGAGCTGACAGCTCCTTGTGCTCCCCCTGGCCCCTGCCTCCCTTCAAACTGTGTGTTAAGGTCAGGCAGAGGCAAGGGACTTCCTGCCGGATTAGCCCCTACTGCTGCTCGGGAAGCAGTAAAGCAGAGGAAGGGTTTTACTGGGGGAATGGGAGAGCGGGTCTAGGGCAGTGAGCAGGGATGAGAGGGACAGAGCAGGTAGCGCTGGGTGGTGAGCAAGGACAGGGCAGCTGGTCTGGCCCTCTGCATGGTGGGCAGGGTGGGGGACAAGTACAGGGCCATGCTAGGTGAGGGTTGGTGATGGGGCACTGTCAGAGTGGGTCTGTGAGTGAGAAGTGAGATGTTGAGGGACAGTGGGGATGAGCCTGGAAAGGAGTTTAAGGGGTGAGATGAGGTTGCACAGGCTGGCCGGGTGCAGGCAGTTGCTGGCAGGAGGATGTGGCACTTCCAGGACAGGGTTTATCTCTGCCAAGGCAGGTGGAGGGCGTGTGGGTAGAGCCTGCTCCTCTCCCAGGAGGTGGAGCAGAGAGGAAGGCACAGCTCAGTGTGGAGCAGGCAGCACCATGCTGTGGAGTGTCCTCGTCATCTGATCCTTTGGCTCCTTGGCACAGCTGCCAGGTTTCAAAGCCTTTTTGGTGCTCTCAAGTCACATTTTCAAGCACTTCCCATCACCACAAACTCCCTGCTTTGCTTTATGGACAAAGCCTCCCATTTCCAACTAGTTGTTTTGCCCCGGACCAAGGCTGGGAGCTGCAGTGCTGGCATTGGCATCTTCAGGGATGAGCACACTTTCAGCCCTCGATGGGGAGTGAACTGCTGGTGTCTGCAGGGGTCTTCATCTCATCTCTGGTTTGCACCCTCTGGAAAAGTGAATCCAAGACCTCGGGATCCCCCACCAGCCCTCAAGAAGCTCATGGCTGAGAGCCATTTGTGGGGCCCTCCAAGGGATCCAGAGCTTGTTTCTTTTCTGCAAACACTTTTATCACCTGCCCGGTGCTGAGCCTCTAGGAGGCCATGACTGAAGGGGTATGAACCAGAGTCCTGATGTCTGCCCTGCTTCATGTGGAAGCACTCAATGAGGTGGGGAATTGGCACAGTTGTCTTCCTCCCCATCCTCCCTCCTATCCTGCTTCTGCTTTGCTTTGTTGCTTCCTTGCTGCTCTCACCTTTGCCAGCTCTGTCTCTGCTCGATCTGCCTGCAACTAACCCCTGGCTGACGCCAGCTCTTGCTCTCCTCCAGGACTTGCCCTGGCTGCTGAGGAAGGTCCATCACTTCTCTCTGCCCTGGTCCCCTTGGGACTGAGGGCTGCTGAGGAGTGATGTGTGGATGAGACCCTGGGGTCAGTACGAGCTGTGCTATGCACCCTCCACCACAAGACAGGACTGGATGGACTTGAGCTAGTGGGAAGGAAAGAAGGACATGTTTCAGTGTCCCCAGCAGTGCCCTGATGTCCAGGGGAGCTCCTGCACCAGCCACAGGGCAGGCAGAGTGGGAGAGGGGGCTGTTTGGTACATGGTGCTCCTGTCCTCTGGCCACCACTACCTCCATATGTCCAGTCCCACACAGCTGTGTGCCAGCCCCTCTGCTGGGGACCCGACATCCCACTGCCAGCTTACAGCAGGTGAAGGTGAAAGCAAGGGGTGGGAGGCTGCTCCAGCTAGGAGGAAGAAGTGGGCATGGCAGCACACACAAGGCATGGCACTTACAGGGTAGGGATGGTTGGGCTTGGACAGGGATTTCCATGTGGGCAGGCAGATAATTCAGGAGAGGGGACAGCAGGAGCTCAGCTGTACACACAGGGCAGGTGAAGGGAGAGCCTGGGAGGAGCAACAGCAGGCCAGAGGTCTCTTCCAGGCTGGGCTGCCTCAGGAAGCAGGTGGGGGGAGCCATCTCCTGAGCCACCAGTCCATCCCTGCTGCACACACAGAGCTCAGGCCGTGTCCTGTGAGGGGCTGTCAGGACCAGCTGTGGCCTCGGGGGTGCTGCCGGGACTGGGTGGGATCCTGCCAGCATCATGCTGCACCATGGGTGTACACATGTAAATGACCCCTCCTAAGTCAGCGCTGCCTCCAAGACTCCTCTCTAGCCTCTCACTTTTGTTATGGACCTTGACAGGGGTTTTATAGCTATATTTTTTGTCCTTTCTTTTCCTACAACTGTCGTATTACTAACTGTTGACTCAATCTATCTGGGAAGCCAATCTGTCAATGTAAGTGCACTTAACCCTTGGGTGTTGTCATTAGTCAACTGGCTTTTGCTAAATAAATCTTTCTATTTCTCAAGGCTTTCTGTTGTCTCTTTCTTCTCACTGACTCTCTTTCTGTACTTCCTTCCCTCTCCATGCTGGGTGCCAGCACCAGCAGTGGCATCCTCTGGCCTTGCAGAGACCCCCTCCAACCTAAGTCTCCTCTCCTGTGGGACCCCTGCTTGTGGTGCCATCCACAGGCTGCCCATGAGAGCAAGGTGCCCAGAATATTGCTGGGAGTAGGGGGGTTTCAGTCTTCCTCTTCAGCCACTGCACAGGTTTGTCTCAGGGCTGACCCAACAGCTTGAGGGTGCCGGAGGGTTCCTGGCATCTGCAGAGCTCCCCACGGAGATGCAGAGATGCTAATCAGCACTTCCAGGGGCTCGGGAAATTTTTGGCTGCCGGAGAAGGAAAAGTAGGGAAGAGCCTCTCTTAAAGGATGGCAGAAGTGTTGTGTAGGCAAAAGCAGCGCACAGGCAGCGCTGACTGCTCCTGAAACAATTCATTCTGCCGCTGGCAGGAGTGATGGAGCAGTGCCCTCCCATGGCAGCCGCCTGGCTGCTGGGGCTCCATGGACACCGTGGGGGCTGCAGCCTCCCGTGCCTTGAGCTCCTGCTCCCCCAGGGCCTTGGACCTGCAGTAGAACCCCTTGCAGCTGTAGCCCTCCCGGGAGCTGTGCTGGATCTGGGTCATGACAGACCGCGGTGTGGGGAAGATGTGGCAGCACAACGTGCACTGGTAGCCATGCTGGAGCACAGGCTGGCACTGGGAAGCACTGAGTTTGTCCTGGACAATGATGCTGGCTCTGCTGCTGGCCAGCCTGTCCCTCTCCGGGGCTGGGAGTCATGTGCGGAGCCCGAAGAGAGCTCTTCAAGAGGTTGTCAGGCTACTCACACTCCCAAGAGCTGGTGTCCAGGCTGGAGCAGAGGCTGCCCAGGCACTGCCGGGTGGCTCTCTTGGTGCAGATGAAGTAGCTGTAGGATGAACCCCGGGGCTGGTAGATGCTGCAGCTTGCTGTTCAGCAGGACTGTGGGACCACAGAATGCAGAGGAAAGGGCCTGCAGGGAGTCGGGGGTCCCTGTGAGAGTCCAGCCCACCATGAGGTTGGAAGCAGTGCTGGGAACCCTTTCTCTCTGTCCCATGGGATGTGGAGGTGGTTGTCTCTGTCCCAGTATGTGCCCCTGGGATGCACAGGTAGAGTTGGGCAGAGGATGCTGATGGGCAGTGAGGCCCCAGAGCAGCACCAGGCTCATCCAGGAACTGGCTGGAGCCATCACACAGACCCACACTGGCATGGAGGCAGCCACAGGGGGTTTGAGCTGGCACTCCCAGGGGCAGCCCCCACAGCTTGGAGGACTCTTGCTGGGAAGACATGATGGAGAAACCAGTGTAGCTCAGAGGTGGGGTGTGACTGCAGAGCCCTTTCCCCAGCAAGCACCTGCTGCCACCCACTACACAGACACAGCCTGGGCTGGGCTGAGGGAGCCATGGTGGGGTGGGCAGTGCAGAGCCCAGACTGTGGGTGCCCCCAGAGAAGGCCCTGTGGCCTTACCAGGGTGTGGCTGACAAGGGACCCCCATGTGAGTCCCATCTCTTCAGGCAGCGTGACAGGTCTGAGCAGGGGGTTGGCAGCACACCTCACCTGGCAGTGTGGAAGGGACAGGCTTCTTCCCTTGCCATTCCCCTGGTAAATGCTCGCTTGTGGTCTCTCTCTCTCTCTTTTTCCACAACCTGCTTCCCAAGTCGCTTGGTGTCAGGTAAGAAAAGCTCTCGGTGTGTTGGCAGTGCCAACGTGGAGTCCTGGGCTCACTGCTACCCTTGCCCCATGGTGGTCCCCCATGCATGCACTGCCCTGTGCAGCCCTGGCATGGCCTGGCTGCCCACAGCCCCTGCGGGGCTGTAGGAACATCTTCCCAGTCCCCAAAATTGTGTTCCCACTCTGCTGGTGGGCCGGCCCTGCTGGGATTCCCTCTCCAGCCTGGCTTACATCCTCTCTGTTCCCTTTCCCCCTCCAGTGGACCAGAGCATGTTTGAGAACGCCAGCGCCAGCACGGCACCCACGCCACGGGCGCAGCACATCCCTGCTGCGGTGGGCACCCTGCCCCAGCCCAGCCGGCCCGCTGGCAGCCAGCACCTCCGCAACCTGGGCAAGGCCGTGGGCGCCAAGGTGAACGACCTCCTGCGCCGCAAGGAGCCGGCCAGCCTGCCCGGCGTGGGAGCCATGGAGGTGAACGCCAGCGCGGGCGCCATGCTGGGCACGGGACAGCCGGCTGCTGAGGATGGGTGAGTGTTCCCACAGCGTGCACCCCGGGGCCCTTGGGACAGGCTGAAGGGGCCCAGCACGGGGGTGTATGTGACTGTCCCTCTGTGCTTGCAGGGCTGTGGGGCTGGACGCCTTTCCCCGGCTGGAACCCCCGCCTCCCATCACCAAGAAGCGGACGCCGCGTGCCCTGAAGACACCCCAGGACATGCTCATCGCTCCGCAGCCAGAGGGGACCAGCACGAGGAGCAGCACAGAGGAGCCTCCTGAACCATCCCCAGCCCACCCTGAGCCCACAGAGGAGCAGCTGGGGATGGGGGACCCATCCCATCCAGAATGCCCTGAGGTCCCCAGCATGACAGGCACCCTAGAGCCCAGTGGGGACCAGACTACCAGTGCCTTACCTGTGCCTGACCTCATCCATAAGGGCAGCCGGGAGAGCCAGTGGCAAGTGGGTGAGAGGGCCACTGAGATATCACCCACCACAGAGAAGCCTTCCCGGAGACCGGGGCTGGAGCATGAGCCACCAGGGAGCACAGGGCGGCCGGAGCCACATACCCCTGGCTGGGAGGTGGAGGGGACCCATCCTGACCTACTGTCCTTTGAGTAGCAGTGGGCAGCTGTGACAGGGGCACTGTGGGGGCTGGCTCTCCCAAACATGTCTCTCACTGCCACTTGCCTGTTTTGGGGGGATTATTTTGGAGAGGGGGAAGCCTCGGGGTGGAATGAGCCGTTGCTGCCTGGTGTGGGCTCTGGGGAGCCATGACAACCTGCTTCTCCCCAGATTCCCAGGAGGGGCGCAGCCTGTCCTGCCATGGCTTCTGCAGCTCCATCCTGGGCCTATTCACCCTGGTCAGGACCAAGCTCCTGTTCTGCCACAGTGCCATTGCCACCCTGTCCACAGCCAGGGGCCTTGCTGAGCTGGGGACCATGGGGGTGCGTGGGGGTAGAGGTGCCAGCCTGCCCCTAGCCCCATTAGCTCTGCTGGAGTGAGCGGCCAGTGAGTGTCCCACAGGCACCACACACTGTTCCCTGTGTCTGCACTGGATGCCTTGGAATGGAGGATTTTACAGCTTATGCCGTGCGCTTGCCAAGATATCCCTTCCTGGGGCACCATCAGGCTCACCCAGTCCTAATGCCTGGTGCCAGGGAGCCGGGACAGCAGATGCACCCAGGGCCTTCTCCAGGTGCTGACCTCGTGGCATTATTCTGCCCAGTGCCATCTCTTTGCAGTGGAGGCCCAGATGCAGGAGACCTGGGCTCTGTCAGGGTGCAGGGCTGGACACCTGGGACTGCACAGCTGCTGGCCACTGGGCTCTGGTGAGGAGCTGAGCCCTTCCAGCTCCCGTTTGTTTCCTGGTCTCATCCCCGCTGCCACAGACAAGACCAAACTGTCTGGACAGGCAGCTCTCTCCATGTGGGCCAGTGTCACTGCTCCCCTTTATTTCCTGGGACAGTGGTCTCTTTGCGGGACTGGGACACTGGAAGCCGCATGGTCCTCTGATACTGCTGTATGAGTGTTTCCCCATGGATTACAGGAGGGGTTAGCCGGCCTGGGGACACCTGTGCCAATGCAAGGAAGCAGCTGTGAGATGGAACTTTTTGCTTAGAGCTTTTATGTACACCCTCAGCACAAAGGTAGTTTTGAGAAGAAAAGCTCCAAAGTCCCGATTTGGGTTGGAGGAACCCAGGAGCTCATGGATGGGCCTGCTCACAGCTCCTTCTGGGCCACGCAGGTGGTTGGGCTGAAGAAATGTCTTCCACCACCCAGAGCCATGCTGTCCCATTGAAGGAAGGGAGCTGTGAGCGTGGATGCCTTTGCCCTGGGAGCAGCCACCCATGTCCTTGCCGTTGGTGTGGTGCTGGGGCCCTGCAGCTCTCAGCTATGGGAAAGCCCTGCTCAGGAGTGAAGGGATGCAGAGTTGCACAGAGCCCATGGTCGGTGCTGAGGTGTAATGCACCCTGTGACAATGTGATCACACTGTGCATGGCCAACCCCAACCCCAGACACCGGTGTGTGTGTGTGTGTCTGCTGCCCAGGTCTGCACTGCACTGTACTGTAGGTGTTGATGGAAACCAGGGCTTGTAGCCCCTCTCTGAAGAACCAGCATCTTCCATCGCTGTGATCCCAAGGGAACCTTCCCCTTAAGGGAGGGTCGTCACTCACGGCCGGTCCAGTCCCTTTATTTATGGTGTCAGGGTGTGTGTGCAGTTTGGGACAGGAGATGCAGATTGCACAATAAATTCTTCTTTTTTACCTACTGATGCGTGGCAGTGCCTTGATGGGAGGGGACACCCTGCACCACCCCGGCACCATGCTGGTGTCCAGGCTGGGGCGGGGGACGTGGCTGCCCTGCTGCGCTTGGCACTGAGGGGACGGGAGCGCTGGTTGGTGTCTGGGCGGAGGGCATGCGACCGCGGGAGTGCTGAGGGTGCTGGAGCCCGCCTGTACCGGGGCAGAGGGGACCGGGGGTGCTGCGGGAATGGGAGCGCCGGGACTGCCAGGGCTGAGGGGACGGCACCCCGAGGCTATTGAGGGTGCCGGAGCCTGCCTGTACCGGGGCAGAGGGGACCGGGCCCGGGGGTGCTGGGGGAACGGGACCCCGACGGGAGAGCTGGTTGGTGTCTGGGCTGAGGGCATGCGACCCGCGGGAGTGCTGAGGGTGCTGCAGCCCGCCTGTACCGAGGCAGAGGGCACCGGACCGCTGGGGTACCGAGGGACCCCGCTCGTTCCTGGGCCGAGGGGCCGGGCCCCGCTGCGCCTCGCCCCGCCAGGGGCGGAGCGGCCGGCGGCACCGCCCCGTTTC
>VZRS01000717.1:114906-132813 GCA_013398055.1 Ifrita kowaldi
CCCGCACCCCACCCCGCACCCTCCCTGCACCCCTCCCTGCAGCCTGGGCATCCCCTTCTCCCCCCGATCCCTAAACGCCCCTTCTCGGGGACCCTCGTAGGCACCCTAGAGCCCCCCCCAGAGTAGTCCCCCCCTGGCCAAACTGATGTCTCCAAACCACCCTCCCAGCCAGGGAGGGGAACTCCCAACTCCTTTGGGAATACAGGCAGCCTCGCTCCCAAACCCATCCCCAGGCCAATGTGCCCCTCGGGTTGGCACCCCTGGGTGGGCAGGTTTGAGGGCCCTAGCCTGGACATCCCAAAGCAGCCTCCCTGCAGTGGGTGCTCCCTGGTATCCCCTTGCGGCAGGCTCCTGGGTGCCGCCCCCCTTCCCTGGGTGGGAGATCTGCAGGCGACATCCCCAGGGTGGGCAGGAGAGATGGGCAGAGCGAGTCACTGCAGGCAGGGCACCTCTGAGCGTTCCTTTTGACAGGGTGCCAGAGCCCCAGCGGGGACTGTGTTCCCTGCGGGACAGCAGTGGGACAGTGTGTTCCTTCTGGGCTGCAGCTCCTGGGCTGCCTTCGTGGGTGAGAATGAGCTTGGGAAGGGAGGAAGCCTGTGTGTCAGAGGTGGTTGCTGGAAGTGCCAAAGTTCACCCGCTACTGATATTTTTTGTCAGCGTGAAATACTTTTTAATGCCACTGTGTGCCTGGACACCCAGAGAGCACTCAGGTTCCTACTCTGCAAAGTTTGTCACAGGATGAGATTGACATGTCTCTCAAGAGGGGTACTGTGTCCAGTTTGCCCACTGGGATGTGCTTATCCACGTCCCAGAGATTGTCCTTCTGAGCAGGAGCACTTGGCTCTGTCACTTTAGCAGAGCCTTGGGGTGTTGTGAGACCAGCCTGTCCTCCGAAGCCCGCAGGGGTGGCATGGCTGGTTTTCCCTTGCTTCTTCCTCTCTGGTTCTCTATCACTCTGAACATCTACACCTACCCGCTACAAAACATCTGAGCTGCCTCCCGCAGCTTTTGTGGTCTGGGGCGGTGGAAGATGCTGGCCGTGGGCTCGTTACCGATGCCTGTCCCTGTGTCTCGTTGCAGTGACGCTGTATGGCGTGTTCACCAACCACTACTCTGCCAACGGCCCGTCCCGCTGCCTGCTGCTGGAGCTGCTGGACATCAGCGTGTCCGAGCTGCTGCTGCACTCCAGCAACCAGGGCTGCTCCATGTGGATGATCCAGCACTGCGCCCGAGATGTTCTGGAAGCCCTGGCTTTCCTGCACCACAAAGGCTACGTGCACGCGGACCTCAAGCCACGCAACATCCTGTGGAGCGCAGAGGAGGAGTGCTTTAAGCTCATTGACTTTGGACTTAGCTTCAAAGAGGGGAATCAGGTTTGGAATGTGCTACTCTTGAGGCACATGGCTCTGTGTTGAGTTGTGTGGCTCTGTGATGTTTTTGACGTGACCTAATCAGAGTAGGAGCTGAGCTGGTGCTGAGGGTTTACTGGAGAAGGCTAAACTTGTTGTCTGGCCCCAGAAACAGAGCTCATGTTCCCATTCTCCTTGCGTGTCTCTGGTTTCTGTTGCTGTCTTAGCCTTTGTGCTACAAATTCCAATGTTAGTGATGCACTGAGGAAAGTGGTGTCTCAGCTTCCTGGGAAGTTTGCTAGTTTTTATGTGGTCAGATGAGTGGGAGCACCCAGAAACGTAGAATTCCCTTTTATCATCCCTTATCATGTGTGGTAGTAATGCAAGCTTTGCCATCAGCCTCCCCAGTCAAGTGTGTTATCTCTGGCAGTGTCCTTGTGCTTGTCTTTACTTTCACCCTATCTTCAGCAGCCTCCTTTCCTCAGGAAGTCTGGATGTTTCTTTCCCACATGTATCAAGAGCCCATAGTCTGGTCCTGGGTGGGCAGTGTCTGTTCTTTACTGACACAGACAATCTCTGCCTGTTCTACTCTGCTTTTCCCGTTGCTGGGCTCTTGCTGCATCTTCTTGCTGTCACTTTCGTTTCGGTGACACTAAGTTGTTTGTTGGTCCTTACCCGTTTTGTTCTCTTCCATGGCTTCTGATGGAAGCAGAGAGCCTCAGGAGGTTCTGCTGTTGGCTTGACAGAGCTTCCTTTCACCCCTTCCTCTCTCAGCAGTGGCCTGTGAGGAGTCTCAGTAAAGCTTTTCCATCAGGTAACCTTGTAGCACACTTGCCTTTAATCACTGGGTGAAAGATGGTAATGTTTTCTGTCTTCCTACATTGTCCTCGTTTGTCCCTATTCCATGCACTTTACTTGCTTAGCAGTTTTAAATTTATATACTTTTTTACTGGTTTACCTGGTATTGACAGTGCAGCCCACTGATTGTGAATGTCAGAGGGTTGTGTGGGTGACCTATCTCTGAATTCTTTGGTACAGGAGTTGTTTTTCATGTTTGGACTTCTTAACTCCTCCATGTTGTCTTCAGTTCTCCCACATTCTTGGCTGAGTTTCTGGTGGTAATCTGTTGCTGTCTATCAGCAAAATACATGCTCCTGGTGTCCTGTGTCTAATGCAGATATTTTTATTTAATTCAGGTCTGTGTTTTGCTGCTTGCTATGTGAGTTGCCTCATAATAGTTGATTGGGTTTTATTTGTTTCCATCGTTTCTTCCAATCTGCTTTCTTTGGGCTGAGTTTCCTTTGCCCTTTCTCAGAAACACACTGGTTATACGGGTGAGCCTTCTGACCTTGCTTTGAATGTGCACCAGGTACCAGTGTCCCGTCCCCACCCCTGCCTTGGGCCGCAGCCTACATGCATCATTTCCTTATCTGAGTCAAAGACCATGCTACTTTTATTTATGACAGCCCTGCCAAGCTTATCCTTACACAAATTTTCCTGCTGTTACTGTTTAACGGGGAATGGTTATACCCGGAGCAAGGTCTCAACCACTTACAGCTCCCAAAATGCTTTAGGTGGTAGGAGTGAAATTCCATCTTGCTCTTTTTGCTGGGGCCATTGACCACAGTGTTTTCTCTATCTCTAAATGTTGTTTGGGGGGCCTGCCAAGTTACTGCTATTGCCATGCTGGAGGTTCTGCTCCCTACTGATAGGAGGAGGGACACAGATGAGCAGTTTGTGTATCATTTTTAAGTTCATAAACCACTTTCGAGCACTGTTGCCAGAAGATGTCTTCTGTAAACTTTATTTTCAGTCAGAGAACCACATAATCTCGGTCTGGATATATTCTTGTGGTGAGAATTGCTAATCCTGTGCTTTATCCAGGAGGAAGTAGGCTTGCATATTCTTCTGTCATTCCTTGAGTTGCATCAGTGTGTCTAAAACGAGCCCCCACGTATTAAAAAGACACAGTGTGCAGTTTGTCTTTGGACACTTAGAAGACTTGGCTGGACAAAGCCACAGCTGACTGACCAGGTACTGCCTGGGAGTAGGAGGCTGGACTGGAGCCTTCAGAGCAGCCCCTCCAGCCAGTACTTGTGTGATTCTGTAATTCCCTATTTTCTTTGGAGCAGGCAGCATGTGGGCATTTTCTCTCACTGTGCCAGCCACGGCAGCTGGGCAGGTATTGATTGCTGCAGCACTTCAGGCTTCAAGGGGAGATGGAAGAGGTGCATGGAAAGTGCCTTGGATGATTTCCTTGTCTGAGCATTTTAGCTGCCTGCTTCATTCTTTTAACATTTTGTTCTAGAGAACATCAGCACTTGAATAATGGCAGCAGCTCCTGATCCTCAGTGCTCAGACAGGGCTGTTTGTGCTCTCAGGCAGCCGACATGGGAGCATATTGTGGATGTTCAACACTTACCCCAAAATTTCTAGCATCTTCTGCATGTAGGAGAGGTTAAAGGGCCAGCCCACAGGGACATCCAGCCCCTTCTTCCCAGCAGTTCTTTCTTTCAGAGGTCAGATGTTAGTGCTGTTTTGCTGGGAGATGTTTTTCTTCCAGACAGTCCTGTTTTTCCCTCAGCACAGCAGTATAGGGAGTTAAATAGCTGCCTCGCACAACTGGCTGTACAATGCTTTCTGTCAATTTAGCAATAGTATTTTGGGGACCCATTTGGAAGGACATCAGAATTGATTTAAGGATAGAGTGGAGAACCTGAGTGTGGACAATCATCTTTTTCCATGTGTTTGGTCTCCTGTAGGATGTGAAATATATTCAAACAGACGGGTATCGGGCTCCAGAGGCAGAACTGCAGAACTGCCTGGCGCAGGCAGGGCTCCAGAGTGAGACGGAGTGTACCTCTGCTGTGGATCTGTGGAGTCTGGGAATCGTTTTACTGGAAATGTTCTCAGGAATGAAACTGAAACATACAGTCCAATCTCAGGAATGGAAGGTGAGGCAGTTGTTGCTTGCGCCAAATGAATCCTCCTGCTTGTTGTTCATAATCTGGATTTGTGAGGTAGCACCTGGCAACTAGGTAGTGTTTCCAGGATGTTTATCTAATCCTATTGCCTTGAGAATTAAGGTTCAGAGCCTTAAAGACTCACCTGCCCTGTGGGACTGGCATGTCTGAATGCCACCTGTGTTCAGGTTACTGAAATAGGAGTGTTCCAGGAGTCTCTGTTTGGAGCCTGTGTCTTGCCTGGATTTGGTAGGCAAGCTGTGCTGACTGCAGGTGTGGCACAGGAGGAAGAACAAAATCAATGGCTGATGGCTGTCACCTAGTTCAGCCGCACAACAAGAGAGGAATTATTTGCTAGGTTTAATATTAGCTGTAACTTGGGGATCTTCTTGTAAGTCTGTATCCTGAGAAAATGAGGAAAGCTCTGTATTGTGAGCCTGGAGCCTGACTGTCCTCTGTTCTGTGTTAAATAACTGTGTTCCCCTTCCCAGAAAGAGTATCCTTTCAGCATCACAATCTCCACAGTAACAAAAAATTTTCATGCATGTGGAAATTCCCAGCTTTTGCACAGGCAAATGGGAAATATTTCATTTGATGTGAGCCTGCTAGTTTGACATGTGAGGCTTGGCATTGGGGATCTCTCACAAAACCCCAGAGTACCACAGCCCTCTGCATCCAGTCTGGAAAATGGTGGGGTATTGCAAGCTTTGCACAGTCTGGTTTTTACCTCCCTAATGACTGCTTCTTTTTCTTTCCAGACAAACAGTTCTGCCATCATTGATCGCATATTTGCCAGTGAGGGGGTGGTTAATTCAGCCATTCCAGCTTATCACCTCAGAGACCTTATCAAAAGGTACTGTGGCATATTTGATAACTGTTGCTTAAAGATGTGCTCTGTCAAGTCAAGCCTTGCTCTTAGCAACTTGGAGCCCACACCTCATACTTTCTTTTTCTTTTTTTCTTTTTTTCAAATCTCCCACTCTGCTGGTAACAAGTGCAAGCATTAGCAGAGATGTTTCAGTGCCTCTGATTTTGGCACAATTTGGAGTACGCACGTAGAGAATATCAGTCATGATGTTGATCTTTTGCTGTTTCAGTGCTTTGCACTTGCAGCCAAGAGATTGTATTTGGAGAAAACTGGAGACTTTGCTGCTTTTGGGGATTGTTATCATAAAAATGAGGGAGGGGGCAGAAAGTGCTGCTGTCCACTGCTATCAAGATTCGAAGGCAACTCTCCTGAGGAGTCTGCCAAGGGGATTGTTTTCACTGTCCTGTGACTGTGCTCTGAGGCTACAGAGGGAACGAGGACACAACTTGGCAGAAATAGTATTGGGAGCCCCTGGTAAAGCCAAGTCAGGGATATTCTCAGGCAGGCTCTGGGTTATTAGCTGCTTTGAATCCCATGTGTGAAAAGATGTGGGAGCACCTTGGAGTGTGATCACTCTCATGAGACTGCATGTATGCCTGAGATGTGGGATGAATGGCCTGAGGAGCTGGAACATGCTGTGTTCTTGTAGTCTTGTAGGTGAGCAATTTCCATTACTTGGTGCTGAAAGACATTGAGAAGGAAAGCCTGCTCTACCATCTACCCAAAATGCTTTCAGGGGATCCTTCTGGTGTGCTTCAGCTGCAAATTGCAAGATGTGCTTTCCGCTCTTCTTCTTGTACCATAACCACCCCAAAGATAGGGTGTTCCTCTATGCCAGCTTCCAGCCTGAGTGGAATTTGTCAGTGCAGGAATGTCACATGCATGAACATAAAGGTGTCTTCTCTTGCAGCATGCTTCAATGTGACCAAGGAAAACGAGCCTCTGCTGAGAAGGCTTTATGCAGCCCGTTCTTCAGCATTCCCTTTGGTAAGCTGTGCCTGTGGCCCCTGCTCAGGGCTCTCTCAGCATGTGCTGGAAGCAGCACAGAGGGCAATTAACTGTTGTTTCTGGGTCTGTTCTCGTTGCTGCTCCTCTGTGGCACTTGCCAGCTCTCCATGGCACCACAAGAGGGAGGTCAGAGTGATGCCTGTGCTCTCAGTGCTGCCTGGCCCTCCAGCCCCACAGGCTGTCGCTTTTTCCTAGCTGGACTCTGATGAAATTCTGTGCCCAAGAGTGTATTGGCAGCAGCATTCATCTGAGGGCACAGAAACAACCAGGATATTTACCTAACATTCTGACTGTTGAGGTGCTTTTGCAGAGTGCAGTGCTATTTATGGTGAGTGCATGGGTTTTCTTATGCCAAGTGTTTCCCAGTTCAGAAATCACAAGGAATGTGAGCACCTTGGGCAGTGGCTGGTGGTGGCATCTGCTGCTGCCTCTGCACGGGTCAGATAGTCGCAGTGTGTTTGTGTGGTGTGAGCTTGTTTCTGCAGTGACTGGCCTGCAGTGACCTGTGTGGCAGGTCATGGACAGGTGTCAGTGTCGCTTTCATCTGGTGCTGTCCCTTTTTGATTTAATAAAATGGTGATGTTTCCTCAAGACCTCCCTGTGCGGATTGCAGGCAGACTGCAAAGGGTGGGCTGAGACCTCGCTGTTTAGGCTTGTGTCCCTCCCTGTTTTCTGTTCCGAATGCAACACAGAAGCATTCTCCAGAGGTTGTCTGCTTTCAAGAACACCAGTGATGAGCTGTGCATCCAGCTTTTCTGCAGAATAAGTGAATGCTTCAGCTGGGCTAGTATTCTGCCTTGAATCTTAGCCCTACTTTTCTTAAGCTCCTTGGTGTACCTTGCAGAGAAGGGTATTATGTATTGCTTCTTATAGATACTGATACTTCCGTGTGGTAGGCAAAGGTAACAAACTCATTCCTGTTTCCAAACTTCACTTGTGTCTGAGAAACTGGGACTGTTATAATCAAAGCTGCCTTCCATGGCTGAACCTTGCAGCCAGTACTGCTTTAGAGCAGAGGGAATTGTATATTGGCAGTGCTTTCTGGGCTGGTTTTAAACACACAGACCTCTAAGTGTACTGAGGAAGGTGCTTCTGTGGTTAGTGCTAGGAGCTTATATAACAGCTTCCATTTTCCTAAGTTCTCTTTGCTGCTTCTTTTCTTTGCCAAACTTGCACATACGCTTGTCTGCACAAAGAAGCATTTACTGCTGCTTTCCCAGCAAGTCAGAAAATGATCTGTCATTGCCTTTCACTTGGACACGGCTTTTCTGTTTAGAGCAAAGACAGCTGAGAATGGCTTTCCTTGTCATATACAGCCAAGTCTTGACTTTCCAGTTCATCAAGTTCTTTCCTGTGTTGTCAGTGTGGTTGGTGTCACCTGGCATTTGAAGAGGAGCATAGGAGCTGGGCAGAAGGTACCTCCTAGGGCAGAGGGGTATTGCAAGAAATGTATTTGTCACTTGGGTACAAGAAGGCCAGGTGTCTCTAAGGGGTTGGTTTGTCTCCCTCTCTGAAAAAAGACATGAAATGAAGGACAGGTTTACTTTAGTGTCTTTTCTCCCAGGTAGCAAGTGACAGGACAAGAAGAAATAGCCTCAGGTTGCACCAGAGGAGGTTTAGATCAGTTATCAGGAAAAATTTTTTCAGCGAAACGGTTGTCAAACATTGGAACAGGCTGCCCAGGGAAGTGGTGGAGTCACTATGCCCTTTAAAAGATGTGTAGATGTGGCTCCTGGGGACCTTGTCAGTGGTGGGCTTGGCCGTGCTGGGTTGGAGTTCACGATTTAAAAGGTCTTTTCCAACCTAAATGATTCTATGATTCTGTGAATAAAAGGGACAGCATATAAGACCATGGTGACACTTAAACGTTCTTTCAGTTTTCAGTTAATCTGGTGTATCTTGGTTGCAAATAGTCCTGTGGAAGAATAGTCATAGAGGTTTGCTTGGAGCTGGAACATGCCTGGTTATCTGAAGGCAGCACCTTTCTTCAAAGAGCTGCCCCTGAGAGCTGTCAGGGCATCATCTGTACTGATAAGGCCTTTCATACTCTGAGCTTTTCATAAGGGCTCTTCCATGACAGGCTGGAGGAGATTCACAGCATCTGTGCTTGCCTTGCATCTCTTCTTGCACTGTGAGATCAACAACTTCTGACTCTGCCTGGCGGAGATGTCAGCTCCCTCACAAGCATTGTGTGCTTAGCTTGGAAAAGTATTTCCTGGGAAATAATAGTTCACTTTGCACTCATGGTCAGAAGGCTCAGACTGGAGAAATGAAGCCATTTCCCTTTTCACTCTCCTCTGACTGTCAAGTGGCAGAGCTGTGAGGTCCTGCTATTGTGTTCAGCTGCTGTAGCTGCCAAAACAAATAAACACATTAACACTCTCCAAGTACTGCAAGTTGGGTGCCCAGGTCTTAAATTCATAATGGCCTGTCACTAGTGTACAGGAACATGAAATCAAGCCTTATTCCTGGAGAAGTGGCACTGTCCCTGTGGCTTTGAGTTTCTAGAGGACTGGTTATCCTCATGATGTGACTCTCATAGTTTGTCATTAGCCTTTTCTCCTTGACTGTTTCCTTCTCCCACAGTGGCATCTATGCTACCCTTTTCTGGGCCATCCTGGAGCTGCTTGTTTTCTAGAGCCAAGTGCCCCGTGTCCAGCACCCAAAGGGTTTTATTTCTGCTCCTGTGAAGTCCTTCACAGGATCACTGCTCACCCACCTTGTGGCCATGCCTGATTCTACAGCACTGCATTGTTTAAGTAGCTTAAGTATGGTGGTCTTCAAAACAGTGGATTGCAGTTGGATTTTGGGGGGAGGAGGGTTTATATGGTGTTCAGGGAAGAACTAAGAGATGTTCTAAGGAGATCTGAGGCCTGTGCCTTAGTACAGCTGAAGAATTGGAATTACAGAAGCTGGCCAGCCTGTTTTCAGCTTGTCTGGGAGCAGTGACAGGAGAGGCAAGTTGCAGAGTATTTCTTTCATCTTCTCACATCTCCATATATATGGGGTAGTTTGTTCAACTAGCATAGTTCTTGAGGTCACATCAGTTTCTGAGACTAAGTAGACACAATTCTAGCCTTAATTTAAAAAGCAGTTTCAGATGCTGGCCTCAGAATAATTGCAGAGTGCACTGAACCCTTTGGAAGAGTCAGTGCACAGGTAAAGATAAGATGGAAATGGAGAATTCATATAAATGCAGTTCATAGTGGAGAGAAGCAAAACTGTACTGCAAAGAGCAGTAGGTGCTTGAGTATAATAATACATATTGAGTCAACTTCCTGTTTGCTTGCTCCTTTGACAATGACTTCGTTTCTTTAACTCTGTGGGTGTCAAACAGCTCCCCATATTGAAGATTTGGTGATGCTCCCCACACCTGTGCTGAGGCTGCTAAATGTTCTAAGTGATGCTTCTCTGCAGTGTGAAGAAGAATATGAAGGTTGGTGCAATTCCCGTATAGCAATGTTGTCTTACAGACTCTGTTTTGTTTGGCTCTGGGGATGTGAGAGCAAGCAGGTGAGCAATTAATAGGCACAGGAACAGCAAACAAAGAGCTGCTCAGCTGAGATTTGGTAACAAGGGTCAACTGCACCAACAGACAATAGACTGAGATTGAGAGAGAAAGCGGAGCTTGTAGGGAATTCTTGAAGGATCCCAGATTTAAAAAAAGAGAAAAGTTTATTTTTATTTTCTTCTTTAGTTAGATGCCCACCAAATTCATAATGTGTTTATGGCTCTGAGCTTCTGGATATGTACAGGACTCTGAAGCCCAATAGCACAGATCCTTAAAAATTTGCTAATGAACTTATCCAGGATCTCAGCAGAAAACTAAAATATCTCACTGGAGTTCTTAAAGTGTGGTAGATGGCAGGCATGTTGGTGGGATTTGCATTTTTGCTTGCTGTCAAATCCACGTGAGCGGCACAAGCAAGAGAGCTCTGGGGACATGAGTTTAAAGGCCGAGTTCTGCTCACACAAAGAAGGGTTTGTGACAGCTACTTTAGTTCCCTTCCTCCAAGTGCCATAGCAGGCACTTGTAAATCCCCAGTGTTTTAGCTACTGGAACCTGCTGCTGGAGCTTCACTGCCTGCAGGTCTCTGTTCCTGAGCCTCAGTTCAGACACTTCCATCTCATTATGTGGCCATTAAGCAGTGTCAGCTTCTGCTGTGTCACCTCTTCCTTGTTTATTTTAAATTGAGAGGAAAGGAATATTTGTTGTCTGGGTGTTCTTGCCGTGTTCATTTCACCTTCACTTGTTTCTTGGCTCACTCTGGTTTGCAAAGTGAAAGACAACCAGCTCTTTCCTTTCCCAGATATCCTGGAAGACATAAGGGAGGAGTGTCAGAAATACGGACCGGTGGTTTCCTTGCTTATTCCAAAGGAGAATCCTGGTAAAGGCCAAGTAAGTGAATGGAAGGAAGAGGCTGTGTGTTCCCACGTACACTCCATGGGGTTACAGCACTGCTGCTCAGTGCCTGGAAATCTCCTTGCTGATGGCAGTGCTAAAAATAGATGGCTATTTTGAAGGACAGCACAGGTTCCTTCCTGGTTATGTGAGGTTACCTAACCTGGGAGGTGCCCAAACAGCTTTAGCATGGATGGAAGGAATGCGTGGGAGAGGAATTGCTGAGTCTATAGACCACCAGCATACTTTCTCCCACCTTACCAAATGGAGGAGCAGGAGATGAAATCCCAATTTACAGATTCAGCTCTTTCCTTTATAGCTCCAGAGCTCTCTGCTCAACCAAGGATGGAGGGGGAAAATTAGTTTAGGAACACTTTCCCCCATTGCAGGGGTGGGAAGGGCCAAGTGGTATGGTGCACTGGAAGTCCTGTTTCTCCTCTCTCTCTTTCAGGTCTTTGTTGAATATGCAAATGCTGGTGATTCCAAAGCTGCCCAAAAAATGCTGACTGGAAAGATTTTTGATGGCAAGTTTGTTGTGGCTACGTTTTACCCACTGAGTGCCTATAAGAGAGGATATCTGTACCAAAACTTGCTGTAGGCAGTAGCAACAATCAGGAGAGTTGTCTTGCTCCTCTTCCTCACATGTTTTACAGTCGAATGTGCAAAAGAACTTCCTAGCCCTGCTTCCGAGTCATCTGTGAAGGAAAGATGCAAAGGACTTGAATGGGCTTTGAAACTTTACTGCTGCTTTGTGATGTGCCGAGGAGGCCGGGATGGCTTTCAGCGTGTGCTTGTGTGTGTGTTGTGCTTGCTCATTTACAGGGGTGTGGCTCTGCCCCCGGGGGTGCTCTGGGCGGGGGGCAGGAGTGGTGACAGTGGCAGCCCAAGAGGCTGAGAGATCTTGGCAAGGGCTTTTCAGTGATTTGAAGTGAGACCAAAGTCTTGGCCTTAGCGCTGGGCTTGGCTCCTGGGAGAGGATTTCCTTTGTTAAGCTTTCTATAACGCAACTACTCCTCTCCAGAGTGGGGAAGGAGGAAGAGGAGGAGGAAAGCTTGCCTGCTTTTTGTTGATACCTGTTATAAATAAAGAAGCAGAAACACCATCCTCTCTAAACCAGACCAGGAGGACTGTTGAGGCTTTTCCTCACGCAGAGCAGAGGGAGGCAGTGAAATTGGATCTGCTGAGCCTATGGGGTTACCCTGTTGCCGCGACCTGAGCAGAGCCGTGCGTCTGATGCTGGGCTGGGGCAGTGAGGTGTGGATGATGCTGCCTGTGGGGAGCTGAGCTTGCTTGTATTGCCTGGGGTGGGCCAGGACTGATGGTGGAGACCTGGTCAGAGCAGTGCCAGCCTCAGACTCAACACAACCTGTAAGCACTTTGTAGCCTGAGTAGATGTGAAAACCCTGCCATGTGGATTCATCTTTCTAGCACATACCCTGTGCTGGCACTGATGCTCCCTAGCTCTGATGCCAAATCATCTGTGATTTGTAAGTGTCTTTCAGTGGTATTTTTGGAAAGGAGTGCTACAGCACACAGTATTCTTTGTGTCACAGCAGGACTCCTGCCCTGGGAGTCTTACAAGAACAAATATTTGTCCATTGTAGGTCCCACGCTTGGCTTTTCTGTGTTGCACATTTTGGTTTTGCATTAACCCATAAAGACTTGTAGATTAGAAGCACTGACACTTTTGGTCCTTCATAGGTTACAAAAAGGGCTTGAGGCAATCTGAGATCCTGTATGGAAAGGGCTTAATCAGTCATCAGACTTGACTGGCCAGGAGAAGGTCTTTCACAGTGTCAGGGACAACAGCCACATGCCTTTGGGGAAGACACAGTGGTGAGCAGCATCACTTCCCCTCCAGAGTACACTCTGCTTCCGTGGCTTCAGTCAGCTGCTGGCTTGGGGTAGGCAGAGGCTGTTTCCCAGAGATTTCCAAACCTGTGCACCTGGCAGAGCCTCTCCCTCCTGGGTGGGTACTCTGCTCCTGATGGGCACAGTGTGAAACAGCCCTGTTTAGAGTCACCAGCGTATTCTGGCTTGTGGTCTTGGTACCAGTTTCAGTGAGGAGGAAAGCCCTCCTGAATTCTTTCTTCAGCTGAAATACTTGCAGACAGCTGCCTGAACCATCCCTGGCGTTCCCTGGAATAATACCTGCATTACCTTGCAGTTTACTGTCTGCATCTTGCTGATGCTGGACTTGCTGGAATCCTGCACTTAAAAAGTTCCTCTTGATTTTTTTGCCCTGTATGTGGTGTGTCAGGAGATCCAATGTCTGTAGCATTTCGTGAGTCTGAGTTCCTCTCTGTGCTGGTGTATAGTCCTGTCTACTGTGGCCCTTCCCAAACTCCCCCAGAAAGGACCAATCTCTGAATTCTTCTGTTGCCTTTGAGATGGTGTGCTTGCCAGGGGAAAAAAAATAAAATCCCACAATGAGTTTTAAGGTGTGATTTGCTGATCAGATTTTTCTGGGAATTATGCTACTTTGGTGTACATAGCTGTTAAGCAGCCTTTGCATAGATGGGGTGTGTGATTCATTGCTTTTAATTTAACTGTCCTTTTAGTGAAGCACCTTTTAGTGTCTGGGAGGAATTGAATGATTAACTGGGTGAGGGTTTTTCCTGCGTGGAGAGCAGTGTTTGAAGTATGGTTGGGTCTTGGCTGACCTCCTCAGCTCTGCATTACTGCTGTCCCTGCAGGTTGAGCCAGGGGACAAAGCACTTTGGTCCAGACATGCAGATGTTGAATGCCACCATGTCAGCAGTGTTGAGCTGGCAGGAGCAGACCCCAGAGCTCCTGCCCTGCTGAGTGCCAGCCCAGGTGGGACCACAGGGAGCTCTCCTGGGTGCAAGGTGTGAGGTCTGTCACCCACAGCAATACTGGGACAGGGAGATGTTGGGATGCAGGTACGGAACTTAAATGTGTTTGAAGTTCTCACATGCATTTGTCTAGGACTGTGAGCTGCTCTGTCATCTTTCAAGCATGACTTTTTCAGTCAGAATTATACTTTGGATTTTCAGCTAAAGATAGAGTTGTGCCAGGATTGATTTTCAGGGAGGAGCTACAGCCTGTTCCTGCAGCATGGCAGCTCTTCCAACAGAGTTTGGCTGGGGTTTTGTTCAGCTTCTTTAACAGGGGCTAAATAAATCCTGAAGATGCAAACTCCTGCTACCAGATATTTTTCTCCAGATGTTCATTGACCAGGCTTGAGCACTGAGCTGGTAAAAACCCCAAAGCTGCTTTTCTTTATATTCCTCCTGGGAAGAGTTGAAGATGTTGATCTCTGTCCTGTCACTGGATCCACCCTTCTGCAGGCTGTGGGGTACAGGGAGGTGTAGAAGCATTATATTGCTGTTCCTTAGCCTCTCCCTTCAAAGACTTTTTCTATCAAGATGAAGCTCACTCTGGTGTCTCAGTGACCTGTTGGTGTCTCGGCATAAGTTTTAGCCCTGCTAAAACTTATGAGTTCCTTAACTCTAGGTTGTATCTGAAGTGTGCATGATGATTCAATCCAAGGCGTCTGTCGTGGTGTGTCTGGGATGGGCCTGGCTTTCCTCATCTCTAGATTACTGCCTGCTTGAGGTGCAGAAGTGGTGAGGCTTTCCACTACGATGCTTGCTGGGTTTCCTGGTCTGTGCTGCTCCCTCCCAACAACCCTCAGTGTAGCACCGACCTACCTAGTCCTACCCTAGTCGTAGGGTAACTGGTGTTTAAATCACTGGCCAAAGCACAAGTCAGCTCCAATCTTAGCTGTATTCCTAATTTTATTCTCACTGGTCTTCAGCCTCGTAACAACATAGCCTGAGCACCGTGTTGCACCCGGGTTCTTTCCAGAGGGTTCAGTACACTTCCTCCCGCTGTGCCGGATCCTGTAACCACGTGCCTCCCTTCGGGTTAGATGTCAGCTGTTGTATCCCGTCATGCACCGTTGCTGAGCAGATGTGTGCTTGATACAGGTGATTAATAAACGATGCTTCAGTACAAAGTGGTTGTCCAGCGTGCCCTTCTTGTGGGACACTGAAATGTCACATAGCTGAGCAAGTTCTTTGTCACCGAGCACCAGGAGCTCGGTCTGGGGGGACAGGACTGTGACCCAGCCACGGCTCCATTGGTATTTGTGCTTGGCACCCGTGGCTGTCAGAACTCCTTTGCCCTTCTTCTAACTCCCAGTAAAGCATTCAGTGTGCATGGAGTATGATTCTTACTCCATAGGCGTCCTGATGGGGGAGAAGACAAGTCCAGCCCCTCGACTGATTCCAGCAGTTATGATGGAGTTTTCCCTAGCTTTCCCCCCATTCTCGACTTACTTTTATACTATTTCTGTGTGTTAAGGCGGAGCTTGAGTGACTCTAGTCATGCATGCCTTTGTTACTGATTGGTGTAAAATTCTCTCGCTTCACTTTCAAAGATAGAATCAAGGAGAATACAGAGTGCCTGCCCAGTGAGGGGTGGTCGTAGCTTGGGGAATTGGGGGATGGAGAGGGCTGTTAATGTTATTATGAGGCTTCAACAAAGCAAGTTCATCTAAGGAGAGGGATTTCACCACAGCTGTTGGCTCAGCAGCAGGACATCTTCCCCTGTCTCCTGTGGTTTTCAGGGGATATGCAAAGTACCCCTGCAAAGTATCACCTGCAAAGCACCGTCGAGTTCCCCCTCCCTGCGATGATTTCCAGAGCCTGGCGGTGGTGTCTCCACTCTGCTTCCCCACTCCATTCCATCCCCCTTAGCAGGTGTGTGTGTATCTGGAATCATCGTGGAATAGGTTTCAAGTCTTGCCAACCGCATTCCATCCAGGGAGCAGTAACTGTGATTTACCCTATAATTTCCGTACTGTTACAACTCCTGTTAAGATATTCATATAACTACTTCGTTTCCTCCAGCTGTACCCGCAGTTCCCTGTCCACAGCGTCCCCAGGCATTCTCCCCCAGCCCCACACGCCGGGGTGGCCTCTGCCTGGCCAGAGCCCACCATGTCCCCTACCGGTCACTCGGGGCGCGGCTTCCTGCGGCAGCACCGCTTACTCACGGCCCACAGGGGCGCGTTCCTCACTGCCACTGGCGTAAGGGTATCCGGGATGATGATATCCGCAGGCAAACCGCCTGGTGACGCAGGAACCTCCCCGGGAGATGCTGCGGGTTGCACAAGGTCCCGCGGCCGCTGTCGGGAGGGGACGCGGGGGCCGAGGCGGCGGCGGGTGAGCAGTTTTTTGGCTGCAGCCCGCTCTGGCACTACCCCAGGGCAGCCGTCACGGCACCGAGCCTGGCAGNTCCTTAACTCTAGGTTGTATCTGAAGTGTGCATGATGATTCAATCCAAGGCGTCTGTCGTGGTGTGTCTGGGATGGGCCTGGCTTTCCTCATCTCTAGATTACTGCCTGCTTGAGGTGCAGAAGTGGTGAGGCTTTCCACTACGATGCTTGCTGGGTTTCCTGGTCTGTGCTGCTCCCTCCCAACAACCCTCAGTGTAGCACCGACCTACCTAGTCCTACCCTAGTCGTAGGGTAACTGGTGTTTAAATCACTGGCCAAAGCACAAGTCAGCTCCAATCTTAGCTGTATTCCTAATTTTATTCTCACTGGTCTTCAGCCTCGTAACAACATAGCCTGAGCACCGTGTTGCACCCGGGTTCTTTCCAGAGGGTTCAGTACACTTCCTCCCGCTGTGCCGGATCCTGTAACCACGTGCCTCCCTTCGGGTTAGATGTCAGCTGTTGTATCCCGTCATGCACCGTTGCTGAGCAGATGTGTGCTTGATACAGGTGATTAATAAACGATGCTTCAGTACAAAGTGGTTGTCCAGCGTGCCCTTCTTGTGGGACACTGAAATGTCACATAGCTGAGCAAGTTCTTTGTCACCGAGCACCAGGAGCTCGGTCTGGGGGGACAGGACTGTGACCCAGCCACGGCTCCATTGGTATTTGTGCTTGGCACCCGTGGCTGTCAGAACTCCTTTGCCCTTCTTCTAACTCCCAGTAAAGCATTCAGTGTGCATGGAGTATGATTCTTACTCCATAGGCGTCCTGATGGGGGAGAAGACAAGTCCAGCCCCTCGACTGATTCCAGCAGTTATGATGGAGTTTTCCCTAGCTTTCCCCCCATTCTCGACTTACTTTTATACTATTTCTGTGTGTTAAGGCGGAGCTTGAGTGACTCTAGTCATGCATGCCTTTGTTACTGATTGGTGTAAAATTCTCTCGCTTCACTTTCAAAGATAGAATCAAGGAGAATACAGAGTGCCTGCCCAGTGAGGGGTGGTCGTAGCTTGGGGAATTGGGGGATGGAGAGGGCTGTTAATGTTATTATGAGGCTTCAACAAAGCAAGTTCATCTAAGGAGAGGGATTTCACCACAGCTGTTGGCTCAGCAGCAGGACATCTTCCCCTGTCTCCTGTGGTTTCCAGGGGATATGCAAAGTACCCCTGCAAAGTATCACCTGCAAAGCACCGTCGAGTTCCCCCTCCCTGCGATGATTTCCAGAGCCTGGCGGTGGTGTCTCCACTCTGCTTCCCCACTCCATTCCATCCCCCTTAGCAGGTGTGTGTGTATCTGGAATCATCGTGGAATAGGTTTCAAGTCTTGCCAACCGCATTCCATCCAGGGAGCAGTAACTGTGATTTACCCTATAATTTCCGTACTGTTACAACTCCTGTTAAGATATTCATATAACTACTTCGTTTCCTCCAGCTGTACCCGCAGTTCCCTGTCCACAGCGTCCCCAGGCATTCTCCCCCAGCCCCACACGCCGGGGTGGCCTCTGCCTGGCCAGAGCCCACCATGTCCCCTCCCGGTCACTCGGGGCGCGGCTTCCTGCGGCAGCACCGCTTACTCACGGCCCACAGGGGCGCGTTCCTCACTGCCACTGGCGTAAGGGTATCCGGGATGATGATATCCGCAGGCAAACCGCCTGGTGACGCAGGAACCTCCCCGGGAGATGCTGCGGGTTGCACAAGGTCCCGCGGCCGCTGTCGGGAGGGGACGCGGGGGCCGAGGCGGCGGCGGGTGAGCAGTTTTTTGGCTGCAGCCCGCTCTGGCACTACCCCAGGGCAGCCGTCACGGCACCGAGCCTGGCAGAGCTCGAGAGGCGTTTGGGCACATGGTGTGGCGCTTGGGGGTGTCCTGTGCAGGGCCGGGAGTTGGACTCGGTGATCCTGAGGGTCCCGTCCAACTCAGCATATTCTGTCATTCATTCTGGGATACCACGCGACACCCGATGACGGCAGGAGGGGTGTCTGTCTCATCGCTGCTGACGCCACAAGGCTCCCGGGCCCGGCTGGGCTGTTCCGTGCGGGACTCCTCCTCCGCAGGGACCTCGCCTGCGCTTTT